>CM035134.1:119539046-120134046 GCA_020205605.1 Panax ginseng
TTTAATTTAGTCCTGCAAGTATTATCAAACTTGCACCACCTCCCCTAATAGTAAATAATATGAATCAATAGTTCAATCATGTGAATCAATAGTTATAATCATGTGAAAATACAAATTACAGTATAGTACCTCCATCTATACCTCCATTTTTAACTTTGACATTCAAGTATTATCAATCTTGCACCAACTCCCCTAATAGTACAAGAATGTGATTCAATAGTACACACATGTGAACAAACAGTTATATAAGCATGTGAATTAGTAGCAATTAATTACTTATTTATTCGATTAATTACCCGATTTATCAATATAACCCCCAAATATCAATTATCATCGGAATAGATGTCGATTTCCACTAACACTAATAATCTCAACACAATGGAACTATAAAATTCATCTTTAATCAACACGAACTTATTCATCATTAATATTATAACTCACAATATTTAAAAACCAAGTCGTTCCCAGGAAAGAGGGGGCTTTTCGATAAGGATTTCTCCTTATTGGCGCGCAATTAGATGACCAAACCTCTCCTAGACAGAACTTCTAGACATTGTAAATATTACAATTTAATAATATGAATAACTTTGTCATCTCAATTATTGATTTAATAATATAACATATTATGCAAATGATACTGGGACAATAATTGAATCAATAATATAAGGGATATGATGCAGCAATTATTGTAGCAATAATTGAGTATAACTGAGTGACTTCTTACGTAAGCATCAATAATTAATACCGTGTGCTACTATGCAACCACGTGTATTGTTGTACTTTTACTACCGGGTAGTTCAACAGTTTTAACGGTAACACTTTCGCCATTATTTTTATAAAAAGATAATTCTGTCATTTTCTTACTACGACAATACTTCCGTTGTGGGGTCCACCAATGATTATGCCATTGTACGAATATTCCCCGACCAAATAAATATTTTATAACAACTTGCACACTTTGCAAAATTTATAAATATTACCCACAGCTATAACGTTATATCAAATCCACACCATAATATTAAAAAAAAATATTTCGAGAAATTTAAATCTTTATTCATAAAATTTGGGGTCTCACAATCTCCCCTCCTTATGAAATTTCGCCCTCAAAATTTACGTACGTACCTGGTATGCCGAAGAGGTGAGGATACCTTGACTTCATTTCAGATTCTAACTCTTGAGGTATAACCTTTGAATGTTGAATAGGATCCTTCTTATCCAAGATTTTAACATGTATCTTCTCATACATTAAATCTTCTTCTATCTCTTCTAGTTCCAATTCAATAATGTGATTCGGGTCGTCCACATATTTACGTAACATCGATACGTGAAAAAACGTTATGAACATGCGACATACTTGGTGGTAAAACGAGTCTGTAGGCCACAGTTCCTACTCGATTAAGGATTTCAAATGGGCCAATAAAATCAAGGGTTGAGATTTCCTCTCTTCATCGATTCTTGCTTCTAGAATAACGCCCTCTTAAACCTTCTTCTTCACATTCATCAGCTCTGAGTATGTAGCTTGCATGGCTTTAACTTTATCGATTAAAGTCGATTCTAATCGTATATTCGTTATCTTCATGTGGGTCTCTAGAGTCTTTAACTCTATCTTCACCATTTGTAAGTTATACGAAATGGGTTTTTGTGTTAACAATGTCGCACTCGTAAACGTATACGATCTTCTACTCAACGCGTCAGCTACCACGTTCGCTCTTCCACAATGATATCGAATGGTATAGTCGTAATCTTCAACAGCTCGAGCCAACATCTTTGGCACATTATTCGTTTGTTTTGGTTGAAGAAATATTTAAGGGTTGAAGAAATGGGTTTTGTACTTGGGTCAATACAAAATTCGATTTCACGCTATAGGGGTAGGCTAAGAAGTCTTCAAGAATACGTCAGGAAATTTATTAACAATAGAAATATCCTTCAAAACTGTGACTCTCATCCCAAGACTTGGATAACACATGTAATGAAGGTTTCTACTAACGAAGTTTCAACAAATAAGTCAAAGTCTAACTTCTCTAGGGTCAAATTTAAACGTTGAGCGCAAGCAAGAGAGATAAAATAATGGGTAGAACCGGTATCTAATAAGGTATAGACTTCGCAAGAATTTATAATTAACTAACTCGTGCTAACTTTGTTCGGGTTACTCGCTTTTTGAGAAGTCACAAAAAACGCTCTTCCTGAAACCACAGAGCTTTGTTTTGTCCAAGATCCGCCTTTGGTGCCACCGTCCCAGTTGGACTTGACTTTGGTACACGACAAAATCAGGCTAGGTGACCTTCTTTTCCACAATTGTAACATGCTTTGGATTTGCATCATCGTGCGGTTTGACCGATATGTCCCTCCTCCTCGATTTGTACCATACATTAACCGTTGTCGTTCTCCTTCCTTGAAAACGGGTGTTGGTGTTGCTGTCTTTCCATCATTATTGAACCTTCTCTTCTTAAAATTTCCACCTCTATTATCTTGGCCATGATTACCACCGAAGTGGTTACCATTCTTGGCATGATAATTTTCCCCACGATGGTTGTCATTGTTCCGATGGCTATTGCCACCGGTACGATTATTATCGTGTTGTTGGTTATTACCTTTTGGTTGTGCTGACTCATTATCACGCTCCAATAACTGAGCCCTATTCATTACATCTGAATATAAACAAAGTTTGTGAGAAATGACGTATTGACGTATTTCGGGTTTCAAACCTCTTAGAAACATTCGCGTCATTCGCTCCTCATTATCGACCAAATGGGATGCAAACCGTAATAACTCCGCAAATTTAGCCTTGTATTGCGACACGATCATATTGTTTTGCTCCAACTTGATAAACTCCACCTTCTTCATGTGACGAATACTTTCGGGAAAGTACTTGTCGTTGAACAACTCTTGGAACTTCTCCCAAGACATCTTGAGTGCGTCAGGCTGGGTACATTTTATAGATTCCCACTAGTAATCTGTCTCTTCACGCAAGATAAAGGTGGCAAACGGAACCTTTTGCTCCTCGGAGCATCACAAGACATCAAATATTTTGGTGATCTGCTTTAACCACATCTCCGCCTTAAGTGGTTCTAGCTTTCCCAAAAACTCCGATGGTCCCAGCTCCTTGAACTGCTTAGCGGTGACCGACCGTGGGTTGCCATTAATTCCACCTATATTTTGAACAGGAGCCGCTTTCGCCTGATGTTGCATGAATTACATAAAGCCTCTGAACATCCCATCGTTCACCATTTCATCGGTGTTGTTATTTACCTGAGGATTATTATCTTCCTGTTACATATTATCCTGGGTATTGATCGTTGGTGACTCAACGGTCTCATGTGCTTCATTGCTGATCTCAACATTTTCTAATGCCATTTTCAAACACTGTCACAAAATAAGGGTTAATTGACATATCACATATTATCCCTATACTCTGACCGACCAAGTAAATACCAAATAAACTTAGGTAGGTCATACTAGCGAAGGAATTCCCCGGCTCTCCCCTCATAGTTCTTGCCTCACATCTCAGTCAGGGATCATATCCCTAATCTTTGATACCAACTGTGACGCCCCCAAAATAGGTATACATCACCCATCTTGAGTCGCCAAATACATGGTACAAAATTCAAATACAACTTAATTATACAACAGTCGTGTAAAATACGATAAAACATAATCTAAGAGTTTTAATAAGAATATTGTCATCTAGACAATATCCACACTCAATGGAGTCCTCATTACATTTATTGTCACACTATTTAATAGAATAGTGAGAACTATTAATTCTATCATCTGGACCGTCACTCCGTTCCCCGACTAGTCCCGACTACATTCTCATTTCCTGAAGAGAACAGTGAAAGAAAGGGTGAGCTCAACTAGCCCAATAAGAAATATTATGACTAAGATAATGCAGAATAAATTATCATTAGTCTTCAACAATGTTAAACTGATAAAATACAATAGACATCAAGTTTAACTACAGCGGAATAAGCAATCCATTAGAAGAGACAAGTAGAGCATGATATCTACTATCTTCTATGATTTAAAATGTTTTCATCAATTTTATCACGAGACTCGAAATTTTAATAAATAAACAACATCATCGAATCATCCCTACACTACTACGGGCCAAGGATATTCATTAAATCATCAATGGTCATGACTATCTTAGAATAATCCACGATCATAATCATACCAAAAATTGTCCATCAATGCACTACAGGCCACTGAGGATTTTTACCACATCATTTATAACATTAAAGGTCATGATTATACTGAATGATCCCTGGTCTTAATCATACCAAGTTCATCCATGCACGTAAGCCAAAGATGACTTTCATCACAATATAAGCATGAGGATGATGACAATGATATAAGCAATAATCAAACGAAATCAAGGATAAATATTAAAGACTTTAAATTTATTCAAATATTATCAATCACTTAATAAACTCATAATCTAATATTATTAATATTATAATAATATTTTATCACTTCTTAAACTTATAAATAATTTATTTCAATTGTTTGCACTTTACCAAATAATGCATTTAATCATTCAAAAATGTCATACTAATAAGATTTCATCACCAATGATCAAATCCCTCATCAAAAATCTGCATATACCCTATATAGGATTTCCAAGCCATAAAATCCTATTTTTCAATTTTGTTATTTCACATAACATATTTAATTCATTTACTCATAACTAGTTCATTTTCATGAAAAATACCAAATCAGTCCCAAAAATATTTCTTTTCTGGGATTTAGCAGAATATAGTTCCATATTGAACATATAATTTTCTCAGAATTTTTAAAATTCATTTACTATTTTTCATATGGCCAAAACTGCCGAATATTTAGACATTTATCATAAATTATACTTTTTGTCCAAAAATTTCAAAATTTACAGGGTATACTCCTGTTATATACATGTACTCCCAATAAAAATTTCACCAATTTTGGAGTTAACCACAAAGAGTTATAAGGATTTACTTTCAAAATAGACTTTTTCCATAAAATCTATAATTCTTAATCTATACATTAAAAAATCGCCATTTTTGGACACAAACTAGAAACTCATCAAATTATCATTTTAAATTTTTCTAGAATTTTTTAGGGTCAGAAAAATTACGAAACTGCCCCTGGCAGAAACCCCTTTTGAATGAAAATACTATTCATATGAATACAAAGGATCACTCACCATGCATGCGGTAATCCACATAGACAGGTTATTCCAACAGAATAATAAAGAATGGAATAGCAGAAGAATTCACCACGCATGCGATAGACCACACAAACAGATTATTCTCAATAGAATAATAAAGAATGGAACCAGGTCATGTGTAAACCGCATAGACAAGATATTCTAACAGAATAATAAGGAATGGAACCAGGTCATGCGTAAACCGTACAGATAGGATATTCCAACAGAATAATAAAGAATAGAATAACAACAGAATTTCACCAGGCATGCGATAGACTGAACAGACAGGTTATTCCAACAGAATAATAAAGAAAGGAATAACAGAAGAATTTCATCATGTATGCGGTACTTCGCATAGACAAGTTATTCCAACATTATAATAAAGAATGGAATAACAGAAGCTCTCTTCATGAATACGAAAGAAATAATACCCCTTACCTCAAAAGAAGACTGGATACTGGAATAGTGAGGTAGCAGACTTCTCTTCTTCTTTCTCTCTATAATAATTGCTCTATAGCTTTAGTGAATTGGTGAGAAATGAAGGAAGAATGAGCTTTTATTTATTGGAAAATATAGTGTCGATAATTGCACGTTTTGGGGATCGAAATATTACAATACCATACCTCCAACTTTTCTTTCATTTTTAATTTAGTCCTGCAAGTATTATCAAACTTGCACCACCTCCCCTAATAGTAAATAATGTGAATCAATAGTTCAATCATGTTAATCAATAGTTATAATCATGTGAAAATACGAATTACAGTATAGTACCTCCATCTATACCTCCATTTTTAACTTTGTCATGCAAGTATTATCAATCTTGCACCAACTCCCCTAATAGTACAAGAATGTGATTCAATAGTACACACATGTGAACAAACAGTTATATAAGCATGTGAATTAGTAGCAATTAATTTCTCATTTATCCGATTAATTACCCGATTTATCAATATAACCCCCAAACATCAATTATCATCGGAATAGATGTCGATTTTCACTAACACTAATAATCCCAACACAATGGAACTATCAAATTCATCTTTAATCAGCACGAACTTATTCATCATTAATATTATAACTCAAATATTTAACAACCAGGTCGTTCCCAGGAAAGATGGGGCTTTTCGATAAGGATTTCTCCTTATTGGCGCGCAATTAGATGACCAAACCTCTCCTAGACAGAACTTCTAGACATTACAAACATTGCAATTTAATAATATGAATAACTTTGTCGTCTCAATTATTGATTTAATAATATAACATATTATGCAGATGATACTGTGACAATAATTGAATCAATAATATGAGAGATATGATGCAGCAATTACTGTAGCAATAATTGAGTATAACTGAGTGACTTCTTACGTAAGCATCAATAATCAATACCATTTGCTACTATGCAACCACGCGTATTACTGTACTTTTACTACCGGGTAGTTCAACAGTTTTAACGGTAACACTTTTGCTGATATTTTTACAAAAAGATAATTCTGTCGTTTTCTTACTACGACAATACTTCTGTTGTGGGGTCCACTAATAATTGTGTCGTCGTACGAATATTCCCTAACAAAAGAATATTCCCCGACCAAACGAATATTTTATAACAACTTGCATACTTTGCAAAATTTATACATATTACCCACAACTATAACGTTATATCAAATCCACACCATAATATTAAAAAAAATATTTCGAGAAATTTAAATCTTTATTCATAAAATTTGGGGTCTCACAGTCTTGATCCTTGAGATGAACTTGACTAAGCAATCCTTTTGGGTTAAGGTGGCTCAGGAAGGGCCAACCTCTTAGAGTGAGCTAAAGGTCAGGTTTGTCCCTGAGGCGCTTTCCAGATGAAAAACTTTAGAAGTGAATTGCACTGATATCTCATTTGGTCTTTTCTGCTGGGAAGGTCATCTATCAACTTTAGACAATTGCCTTTGTCAGAATCGTGGTATCCTCCTGCTCTTACACTATGATCGAATGTTTGATTGTAGGCACTCCACGATTTTGAGTTGGGTAGCTGATTGGTTATCAGTAGTACGTTTTGAGACACAAAGTTTTGGGACTCTGTAGCTGGTGCATTCCTTCATAGTATATCTCAGTGCTGTTGTTCCTTAACAGATCACTGCTTCCCCATTTTTATATTATCTTCTCAGTGAGGTGTGTTTTCCTTTTCTTCATGTGCATTAGGAAGCATCCCAAAGATATCTCCTTTCGATCGAATCACCCTTGCGGCGGTCCAATCATTTGCTACATAACTTCTGAACGTAGTCTTCTTTCTCAGCTTGTGCTCGTGGAGTTCTGCTCCCAAAATGTGTTCCTCATGTTTGATGCTTGATGATCCTCTGTGGTGAGCTTCCTTGAGGATTTTTCTTTTATAACATGCTTTGCATGATTAAGCATCTAAGACACTTTTTCATCTTTGGTTGAATGGCATGTTCTCATATAAAGATCAGCAACCATGTGAGCTTTATTCGGATCAGCTCAGCAGGTCTTCAAGGACAGGCTTTGACATATAGGATTTTTATCAGAATCATTTCTGAACAGTCTTAAGCCTTCTGTTGGTTGAATTTTCTTGACTGAAGTTTTCTACTTCAGCATTCCTTAGTGTGGCCAGATAGACCAAGTACCTGCAGGTTATAAACTTCTATTTTTGGTACCAATGGTTAAATGGGTCGTGTTAGGTTAGTTTTCTAAACCCTGTTCCTCATATATTTGGATAATCATCATATTGATCACCAACAGTCATATTCATGCATGTAACTAATTTAGATAATACATTTTGAGATGCATGATGGTGAGTGTGTGTAAGATTTGCTATTTTAATAAAACACTCTTTTTCTTTGATGGTTTCCTTATTTGCTAGGTTATGTTCACAGGGTTTAAATGTTCATAGAGTGAGAATCAACTCTTTGATTTATTAGTATCTGGTTGATTCATGAAGGTGATCAGTTTCTATGAATCTTCAAGATTCTCTTGTAGAACTGATCATACTCTGTGTGTTATTAAACACTTAGACCATAGTTTGTACATACATACTAACCCATCATCAAAGATTACTTCACATTAATATGACATGTGATGCTCTTATGACCCATTTCAGATTTCTTTCAAAATGTCATCTTCAACCTAAAACTTGGATGGAGAGAAAGTTTATAGGCATTTGAGTTTCCACCCTCAGTGTACTTTCTTTCTTCACCTTTTTAGGTAGATTATGATTCCTTGAAAGAATACTATTATAGTTCAAAAGGGGGTGCAATCATGATGTGCATATTTATATTAGTGAAGAACTGTACCTTTTTACTGTCAGTTTTTTAACAATCATTTATCTTAGATATACTGAGTTTAGGTATTGATGTGCATAGTTTCTCATTTTCTCCTGACAGCTAGTTGCTCCAGTTGACCTTCAATCACCAGTCGTGGTTTTGAAGATGCAAGCTAAGAAAATATCAGCATCTTTAGTTATTTGACATCATTGAGTTCACAAGGTTTACATCCAGCTGCTAGTTGGTCAGATACATGTTTGAGAAGTTCTTCTTTGGATAAGCATTTCTTAGATTATGTGGCCTTTTCATCTTTTCAGACCGGTGGATGTTTAACTCTTTTCTGTTGATGTCGTGGATATTGTCTAGATGACAATATTCTTGTTTAAACTCTCATCTATGTTTTGTCGTATATTACCCGACTGTTGTATAATTAAGTTGTATTTGAATTTATTTACCATGTATCTGGCGACTCAAGATGGGTGATGTATACCTATTTTGGGGGCATCACAGTAGCACACGGTATGGCACCAATTATTGATTCTTACGAAAGAAGGCACTAATCAATAATTATTACAGTAATTAATGTTCAATATTTTATTGATTTAATAATTGCTACGTTGATATTTTATATTATTGTTGTTTCAATAATTGTCATTACACAGTATTTTCAATTATCAGATCAATAATTCATATTATTTGAATAATATTATTAGATAGCATTATTGGCAATGTCTAGAAAGTTCTATCTAAGAAGAGGTTTGGTCACCTAATTGCTACGTGAAGAAGGAGAAATTCTTATCGGAAAGCCCCTCTTCCTAGAACTACCGTTTCATCGATAATGTGATTTACGTAATATTATTTGTGAATAATTAATTATTGATTTATATGATAAGGAAAATATTCATTTTATGTGGATATAGATGGAGAAAATTTTTAATATGACAATTGTTGAAAATAGTTATTTTATCTTTTTCTGATAAAATAATTCATTTAAATATATTATTATATTATAATAATGGTGATATTTTTACAATGAATGTGTGATATATGAATAAATGAGGAGGAAGAATATTTTTGTTAATAAAAATGTTTAACACATGTTTTTTGTGTTGGTGGGCCCCATTTTGTGACTGAAATTTGATTATAGCCTGTAAAATCGTCCGTTTGTGGATTTCAGTCAACTTCTGCTTGGAATTTGGAAAAACTTAAACTTACAAAGTTGTAGAGAATTGAATTTCCTATGAAATGGACATAAGATTCGAATTTTTCTGATAAAAGGGCTATTTATTATGAGGTATTGAAGTTTCGGAATAATTGATTTTTGAAATTTTAAATAATTATTTTAAGAAAGACGCTTTTTGCAATTGGGTGGGCCCCACATGTGATATAAATGTGCTGAATTCAGTTGGTCTAAGGCAAGCTTGAATTTTTTTAATTATATTATTATTTTATTAAATTTTCTACTTTGGTGTTCTAAGCATTTTCCTATAAATTGGGTGTTTAGGTTAGAATTGAAAATCACACCAGAAACTGAAATATTTTCTCTCTATATATTATTGAGCGTATTGTAAAACTCCGAATTTTATGAAATAAAAGTATTCAATTTTCCTATTTAGTAAATGATTAAATTGATAAAAAAAAAAATTACAGTTAAGAGTGATATATATAAAATTTTTAAAATACGCAAGTGGTTATAAAATACTCATTTCTGTTGGGGAATATTCGTTTGATCGTGGAATTTTCTTGTTGTCGGGGAATATTCGTACGAGGGTGCATCCATTTGTGGTCCCCATAACGGAATAACTGTCGGATGAAGAAAACGACAAGTTTGAGTTTTATAAATAAATGGCGTAATTGTTACCGTTAACACTGTTGAAATACCTGATAGTTAAAATACAGTAATACGCGTGGTTGCACAGTAGTACACGATATTGCACAATATTTTTGAATTATTGATTCTTACGTAAAAAGACACTACTCAATAATTATTATAGTAATTATTATTCAATATTTTATTTTATTGATTCAATAATTGCTGCGTTGATATTTTATATTGTTATTGTTTCAATAATTGTCACTGCACAGTATTTCCCATTATCAAATCAATAATTCATATTATTTTAATAAAATTATTAGATAGCATTATTGGCAATGTCTAGAAAGTTCTGTCAAGGAGAGGTTTGGTCATCTAATTGCGCGCCAGTAAGGAGAAATCCTTATCGGAAAGCCCCCACTTTCCTGGGAACCACCTGGTTGTCATAATTGTGATTCTGTAATATTATTTATGAATAATTAATTATCGATTTATATGATAAGGAAATATTTATTTGATGCGGATATAAATGATGGATTTATTTATGTGGTTATAAATGAAGGAATTAATGTTGAGGTGTTTTATCAGTATTTTGTCGAATTGGAGGTATTAAAAGATCAAATTGGTGTTCTTAAAGCCCTATTGCGTGAGTTATAATTTTAATCTGACCGTTGGATCGTTGTGATTTTTTTGATATGTTATACATATATTAGTCGAGTATATGTCCACAAATTTTGAACCGTTAAAAATTAACGCATGGTTTGTTATGAATTTTAAGGAGTGTTGAAAATCATCCGTTAATGGGTTTCAGATATTTTCTGTCTAGAATTTGAAAAAACTTAAAGCTACAAAGTTGTAGAGAATTCGATTTCGTGTGGAATGGACATAAAATTCGTATTTTTCTGATAAAAGGGCTATTTATTATGAATTACTGAAATTTTGAAAAATAAAATGATTTTTATTAAAATTGGGTAGGATCTACTTTTGGTTGGTGTTGAAAACATGTGCTAGAATTTTTATTCAAGGGTGATGGCTGGTCTTGGTTGGTTTTGGTAGGTGTAGGAAAATAAAATAATAATAATAATATTTTATTATTTTAGTTTCCTTTGGCGTTCTAGCATTTTTCTATAAATAGACGCTTAAGTTAGAATTGAAAATCACACCAGAAACAAGTTTTGTTTCTCTCTATATTATCGAAAGTATTTTTGTGAGTATTTAGATACTTTGAGAGTTGCTATTCAGTGCAAGGTTCCTTCAGCTTTACATTCCGGTCAGAAATATTGCTCTTTTGAGGTAAGGGATTTTAAGGATTATTATATTTTTCAGTTTCGTAATTTTTTCGACCTTCAAAAATTCAGGAAAAATTTGAAATGATAATTTGATGTGTTTTCTAGATCCAAAAATGGTGATTTTTGGATGTATAGATTAGGAAAACAATAAAACATTTCTGCCCTTTCTATACAAAAACAACAAAAACGTTTCTGCCCTTTCTATACAAAAACAACAAAAACGTTTCTGCCCTTTCTATATGGCCCGGTCGCAATAAAGAAAAACAACAAAAACATTTCTGCCCTTTCTATACAAAAACAACCAAAACGTTTCTACACCCATCTGCCTTTCACATTCAGCGTTGGACCTCTTACACCAGGTTCAAACTACGCAGACTTGATCTCCTCTTCAATAGTAGTACGTAGGCAGCCATTTATGGTTCAGTTTAACCCCTACCAGAACAAAAATTCTTGTCACATGGTACTGGGATCAAACTTCAATTCGCCACATTTCATCGGTTTCAGATCAAAGGGATGGAATTACCCAACCTCTTCTCACAAATAGAAGATTCGGTGACCATCTAAGCTGCGATCGTGCCTCAAAGAGCAATACCAAACCATAAGAGATGGAATTAACTAGGCTTCTCACAAATAGAAGTACTGGCGACCAACTGTGGTGTGGTCAATCTCAGAGAGGAAGAAACTACCCTCCTCTCCACTTTTCCATACAGATATCAGTCCCAAGACACCAAAGATGGTAGGTATTTACAAAAATCAATGATCCATTCTGAGAGATCTTGCGACGTCTCAATGTCCATCTATCAAGGATAAGTTCAGAATGCATCAAGATCATAAGGCCCTGAAGAAACAGGCAAATATCAAGGCATAACTAAAAGGGAAGTGAATCAAAATATATTTCCCTGCTATAATAATACTGTTTCATATATACATATGTGATGTACATGACAAAATGGCTAAGCTAGTCTGTGCAGGAAAATACAAAGCTATCTACAGATCTTTATTTATGAGGACTATCAGATCTAACATAGCAAACCTCTCTGAAGACAGAGGTAGCGTTGCAAGCTCCTGCCCAAGGGTATCTACACGAGCTAGCAGATCAGAGGCTAACTGCATGGTGGCATAATGCTCTTCAATGTAAGCACTCATGTCGGCAAGACTGATAGTCATCTGCGATCTCACTGAAGTGTTGTCTGCAATGGCCACATCCCTAGCAGATAAGGCGGCATCCCGCTCCACTATCAATACATCCCTGGCTGATCTAGCCTCATCCCTCTCTAATAGAGTGGCGTCTCTCTCATCAAGAGCTATCAACATCGCGGCCCTAGCCTGATCTCTCTCATAGGTCATCAGATGTAAGCTCTACTCCAAATGTTGTGCCGAATACTGAATAACAGTGGCACTCGGGGTGGGAGAATCCATCACAAATGCTGGCAGCCCAGCAGTCAAATCATCGATGGGAATAATAGCCTCCTCTATAGGCTCCTTATCGTCATAATCAATCCCCTACACTGTGTATACTTCCGCAGCTGATGCAGTCTTTATCTCCATCCATGCGGAATACTCTGCAGAACAACCTGGATGACTGACAGAAAACTCAGCCAGCTCTCACTGATCCCAACAGGCATACAACCTGGATCTATCCTTCGCTGATAAACGGTGTGAAGTGAAGAGCTAACTCATTGACCCCTCATACGGATGAAAATCTTGAAACTGGTCAAACTGACACATAACGGCTAATGGGTGGTAAGTGATCATGCCCTCAATCAAACCAGAGAGGGAGATAATCCATGCCTGGAGCATGAGTAATGAAGCTGTAGGGTGAGCTAAGCCCTGAACACGACAATATAGCAAACGCAGTCTCTAATCCTTGCCAAAAAAGTCACCACGATGCAACATCTCAGACACTCTACAATTTGGAAGGAGAACGACATGGCTATATCATTGGTGAAACAAAACCCTTGTCGTCTAAATGTGCTAATCGGTCTCAAGTGTGACTTAAACCACACATACAGCATGACCGAGCTACATATAAACACTCATGTCGGATAAGTACAGCAGTATGTAGCTGACCTCAGAGTCTTTGCAATGATCATCGGTACAATGGCATGACCCTCCCTGAGAACTCTCACTGCCATCCATGTACCACGACATGAAGACGTATGACAATACGCATAGAAGCAGTACATCTACTCTGGCTGAACGCCAATGGTCTTCCGGTGTGGTGAAATCCCCGGAATGCCGTGCAAAGCTATCCTCAGAGCCAAACATCAAACAGAAACGCGGGATATCACGCGTGGCGGATGTAATCTCGCCCCGGACCACTTTACATCTCAATTCGTTGAGGGTCATGAATCGTCTTCTCATGTCTCCGATAGCCATATGCATGCAAGGTCCGTCCGTGGCAAAGAGATCGCCGTGCGTATACCTCCAAAGAAGGAGTCAACTCTCGGGTCCCAAATCGGAAAAACCCGCCTCTCCGATACCCAAAGGTTTCTAGCATACTCTCTACAAATCCTGTGGGAACCTGAAACATCAACAGGGTCATAGTATGTTGCAGCAAATCATCTACGATCACCATGTCTGATGGTGATATACTATCATACCATGAGCGCATACCAGATACCACAAAAAATGATGGGGTATGATCAATATGGCTAACTGTCGAAGAAGACATCTGTACGGGCCGTGTCATAAGACCATCCATGGGTCAATGCTTAATATCTCTAGACATACATATATATGCATAACATAATAACATGCATGATACAATAGATGGAAATATGATATAGGGAATGGAAAACTGTACATACATTCCTAAGTATATCATCATCTAATACATCTATGTACAGCTAAAATATAGGGAAATGGGGCGAAGCTACCTAATATCCAAAAGAGGCCTATGAAAAGATATAGCGAGAATGGGACGAAGCTACCCAAATAGCCTAATGAGGCTTATCAAAAGAGATAGCGAAATACATCGAAAAAGTTAATGGTGTCGATGTCCACATCATCGACATCTTGCTCCACCGATGTAACTCCTCCTGAGTAACTGGATCTCTATTTATAGGGATGTCAGGCTGATACAAGGGAGGATCTGCACCGACAAAGCCATATGGGTCACCTAAGGGGCCAGCTCCAGAGCTGGAAGGATCAAAAGTATCTGCCTCTTAAGGATCTCTGCCCAAATGCCGAATGAAAAGATGTGACCGATCCAGCTGTCGAAGTTAATCTCATCTATCTGTGTCACATAAGTTGGATCTCTGACACAGGCTAGCCAATCCGTCATCATCATGGATCCTGGAACTATATCCCCCAAGAACTGTGTGGCGCGGGTCTGAGCTCCAATAGTACAAGGGATCCACCAATGCTGGAACATCTCCTGAGACCAGGGGCCCTCTGACAATGTAAAATCCTCAATCCCCATCAATGGGATGTCAATGACGGGTGATTGCGAAACAGACCAATAACGCCTGACAGGAGGCAAGATCGGCATATGAATCTCTCATGTAGTGCTCCTAATAGCACGTTCTCCTAAATAGAGCTCCCATCCTCCATCTGTGAAGAGAGGAATCCTGCGGGTGGAAATGACGTACTCTACTCCAGTTGGGTATCCATCCTCAAAACCAACTCCCAAATGCTCTCCAGAATAGGGAATCCATGTGATGACATCAGCTGTTAACAACTCCAACTGTAGGCGACAATGAGTGAAACCCTTAGCAACAGGGACGTCCGCCAGTATGGAATGATGCCATCTCCGTCCTCATGGATATGTGTCTAAACCTAACACGCTCACAGGACGCAAACAGGGAAGCCTCTCATAGGCCCAAAACTGCCAACACAAAGGTAAACATCTGTTGTCAGTCAACACTCTTAACCTATACATGGGAAAAGACAAGAGAAACACTCACCAGCAGAAATGGGTAGAATCCTAACCATGCCTCGGTCAAGCCCTTTGATCGCATGCGCTTTCCCCTGAGGAAATAGGCAAAGGTGTAGGAACTCCAATCATACCCTCCTATACGGTCCACGTGTCGAGTGGCGCTGATCAAAGTGAAGGACACCATAGAGGAGTTATCTGCTATGAAGTAGCCCCTAATGATCATCAGGAACAATCGCTGAAGAATGCGATCCCTGACTCTCATATCATCGGGTATGGGCTCACTCAATAGCCTGCTCATAGCATCTATGCTCAAAGGACCCGTACGAACAGTCCTACCCTTGAACGCCTCCGCCGAAACTCCCAACAAGGATCTGACGGCAGTAGGGGTAATATCCGCCGTGCAAGACACTGGATTCCCTCCCAAACTCCATACCTGTGATAAACCGCCAATCCATCAGCGTCATCATCACCTCACAGTTCAACAAATGGGGTGACTGAGTCTGGTGAAACCACCGCTTAGGTAATGCCCTGAGGTAACCCCAGGGACAACGACGAGGTAGAATGGAGAAGAACATCCCAAATCCTCAGCCATGGATGATTGCTCTGTAGTCATCATGCAAAGCCTATATATAAAGTGGATGCTAAACTAGTTCCCTCGAGGCTATGTGATTCCGAGAACCTACATTAAATGCAGATCAACATCAAAATCCTTGACTCCTCATCAATAGGAAATAAAGAAGATTAAAGATCTAATTTCACACCTCGTTTGCGTGCAGGTATATTGAAGGATGCCTACTTAAGTCACCCAGAAGATCTGGGTTTGCCACTTGAATACCTGGTAATTCCCTACGGGGAACACGTACAGCAGGAGCAGGAACCTTGATCGGTACATCCTCCTCCTCGTCCTCAACATTCGGCACTTCAACCTGCATAGGACGTATCACCGCCTCCACTAAATGACGAGGCTGTCTGACAGAACAACGTTGAGGCTCTTCAGAAGCTCTCCTCCGTACACCAGAAGTGGTCTTGCGGGAACTACTCGGCTGATCCGGATCCATAATATATGGACAACAAGTCTCCAAATCACCTCAGAAAGGGTGTGGTAATTTCTTACCTGGAGCTTTTCAAAATGCAATGTTTTAACATACATCGATAGTAAAGTTAAAAATGCATGACTACCCAATACCTACATTTTGGGAAAAATTTTCCATAGCCCCTTTGAAAATGGGACTATCCACATGCACATAGGCATGACTAGGTGGCCATTTAGTAGCCCACCTATACACAGTCATATACATCCTACATGCATTATCACATCACAGAAAAAAAATTCGTAAGTAGTCTAATTACCAGGATTATTTTATTTTTATGTTTTTACTCATTTCTCCTCAGATATGATAAGAAATGATAGTAAAAGGTGCCAATTTGACTGTTTCAAAAGTCTAATTTTTTCACATCATTATGTTCAGCATGGTTTAATACTAACATTTGCTATGTTGAATATTTTTTTTATCAAGTCATATCAGCATGCATATTCATTACTATGTGTCTAAATGCATTTCATGTGATAAGTCATTTTCCAACGGATAGAAACTGGAAAAAAATACATGCATACGTTACTTGCAGGACAGTGAAGAATGCTTGTACGGTGGTAGAATATGCAAAAAGTTTCCCAAACTCAGCAGATCTGAAGAAGAGCTCTTAGATTTCTTCTTCACAAGAACTTGAAAATGACTTATGAAAGCAACCATCGGCCTATACATATGCGGTTGCACATTGTGCTCACTGCGGCTCCTCCGCAGTATACCGCAACACTTCTACATGGGTCCCACACCTTCGGCTCATTCCAATTAGAGTTGCAAAGGAGGTCTCACAAGCTGAAAAGGCGAAATTGGGAATAAAAATGCTACGCGATTGAGCGGAATAGCCTGAAATCCTGGTTTCTTGTCGGTCAGAGTTAAACTCCCATCATCTCAATGGTATTCGCCTGAATGCAGGGTATACTATACCAATGAGCTCAACTTTCACAGATCATGCTCGACAATACCCCATAAAGGTCTGATGCCATTATTTGTAGGGTCACAACCCTAAACCTCCCCGGCGGGAGTTACAATGCAAAACCACAGATATCAAACCTCCCCGGCGGGGGTTACAACACCGAAGTTATCAATTGATGAAATATCCCCGGCAGGGGTCACAACGCACATCTTTCAAGAATCTACGTATCCCCTACGGGGTTATAAATAAGATTCTCAACCATTGATATACACATCAATGAAAGTCAAGCAACCTTGACATCATATCAGCCGATGACAAGTAAACCCATCGAAGAAACTCATTTACGTATCCCCGGTGGGGGTTACAACGCAATGCAACCATTGATACACACATCAATGAAGGTCAAGCAACCTTGACGTCATGTCAGCCGATGGCAAGTAAACCCATCGAAGAAACTCATCTACGTATTCCCGGTGGGGGTTACAACGCAATGCTACCATTGACACATATATCAATGAAGGTCAAGCAACCTTGACAATGCACCCAGCAGGGATCTATCCGGTGATACACACATCAACGAAGGCCCGCAACCCCGACGATTTAAAAAACTATTGGCAAGAATCTTCACGCTGAATGAGGAAATATGTTATACACATCCTCAAACAGACAAAGCCTTATCCCCACAGATCTCTTACACACAAGAGGTACCTCTATGGAATATAAGCCAGTGTCTAGGATTCAAGACTTTGGTGATAGACCTAACGTCAACATCCTTGGAGACTTGGATCACATGTCCAAGCCATGATCGATTGTCATCCCAACAGGATTACCTGACAATCATGCATCATACATTTGCATCATGTTGCTGCATACAACATCATGTTTATCTTTCTTGCATTTCAAGTGTCTAGGATTCTTTATCCTATCCATGCCTTGCATTGCATGAATATAATAAAGAGGGGCATCTGTAGACACTCAAAATTTTCTATACTTTATTCATATCGACATTGTAGGAGGGATGATTCGTCTTTCAGAGATAACCTCGAAAGATGCATTAACATCCATTCCGGATACTACTGTAAGTTCGGGCCCAACCCGAACACAAATCGGGAACATCGGCCCAACCCGAACATAAATCGGGAATGTCATTTCCAATCTTGGAGATAACCCCGAGGTATGCAGATCAAAAGACCCAGTAATAACATCGGAGAGACGATTCTATCTCAAATGATAACACCGTGACATTCGGGGCCCACCCCGTAACCAACATCGAATAGCAACTCCATCCTTGGTGATAGCCCCAAGGGATGCCATTGCAGTTCTAGCGATAACTCCAGAATTATTTATTTCAAACACATGCGATCAACTTCAAGATTAGACCTCCTGTCGAGGCACTCATACCTCGGATTCTTGAGCTAACAATCAAGGCGACAGTGCACACCCACAGATGACAGTGAGGCATACAAACAAGCAATCCAATCTCATATATAACCCTGAGCAATGTCTGCTTTTCGCTCAAACCGGCGATAACCCTGGTGAGGAGTCAAAACATCGTCTTACTGCCTCAACATTTTCACTCACAAGATGATATTGTAGTATACCAACAAGTAGTCCAATCTCAGATGTAACCCTGAGCAATGTCTACTTTCAACTCAAACTGGCGATAACCCCGGCGAAGAGTCAAATATCATCTTGTCTCTTCAACACCTGCGCGTCGTCTCAACACTTCATACATACATACATCCAATAATGTCCCACAAGAACCGAGGAGTTACAATCCCGAGTGACTATTACGCGATGGCGATTTTGGATAGAATTTGAAGGTTGAAGACCATGGGAATAGACCCCTCTTCCTAACTTCGTAAAACCTCTAATCCATGTCATTGCGTAAGAACTTGACACAAGTGGTCCGAAAAAGGTCGATATACCTAGTTCGGGATGCTCGGATTGAAGTTCTCGCAAGTTCGAGTGGATATTACAAAGGCATGAGTGCACACATTTTGAGATGATAGGACCCGTGAGGCTCGGATGCATTGACGACCACCAGTATGTAACCATGCCGTGCAGTACAATCATGTATCACTCTGCAGTGTACCTGCGCTTCCGGAAATAAATATGAACCTTGGGGTCAGCCATTTGGAGGAGAGAAAGAGAGGAAAAGGCGAGGAAGCCCTGTCCATTTTAATCTGTATACACATCTTTTGAGTGTTTCCTCATCTTTAAACACTTGTTAGCTCACATAGCTATCTTTTATCCTACATGAGAGTGAGTGTTTATCCATTTAAAGTCATAGAAGTCTACATTATGTTTTCACTATAAGCCTTCTCACATTATATAAAGCCTTCTTCTCATATTAGCTCACACATCGTTATACACATTGAGAGTCATGTTGTGTGCGTTTGCCCATACTTCATTCCGTAGTTTTCATTTTTATCGTATATATATATACTTTATATATGTATATATTTCATATATGGACTAACATTATTGAAGTTATGCCTCGATTGAGCCTAGATTTTTGGCCCGAGCGCGTTTATCTACTTTTGTATATATATATATATATATATATATATATATATATATATATATATATATATACACACACACTTATATATATAATTATTATCGTATATATCTCATGAGCCTAGATTTTACATAAGAGCATTTACTCGCTTTTATATATATATATATATATATATAATTGTTATATATTATATATATCTCGATGAGCCTGGATTTTACATCCTGCATTTATTTATTTCGCTTATATATATATATATATATATATATATATATATATATATATATAATTGTCATTTCGGACATATCCGATGAGCCCGGATTTACATCCTATATGCTTTTATCGCTATATATATATATATATATTTGTTTCATATATATATATATATATATATATATATATATATATATATTTATATTTTTGTCACGGAGTTTATTTCGTGGCCTTTTACAATTTTTTATTTACATTTCGTCTCGCATGGAGTTTACTTCGTGGCAGCTTGATCGCTTTTATCGCTTTATTTACATTTCGTCTCCCACTGAGTTTACTTCATGGCAATTGATCGCTTTTATCGCTTTATTTACATTTCGATCCCCATGGAGTTGCTTCGTGGTGGTTGATCATGTCCATATATATATATATATATATATATATATATATATATATATATATATATATATATATATATATATATTCTTACTTTTATATATTTACATTTTCGATCACCTATGGAGTTGCTTTCATGGTGGTTGATCATTTGTATATATATATTTACAACTTTTATATATATAATCTGCCATCGCTTTCCATATAAATTGAAGTATCATGTGAGCCTAGGAATCATGTGATCATGATTCGATCTCATGAATCTAGATTAGGTTCCCATGATGGACATTTTTCAAATTGTAAACAACTTATACATTATTTTACAAAGGTCTCAATTTCCTTGGATGGTCATTCATGCCCATGAGGAGTTCTAAGATCGTCAGATATTATTTTCTCGAGAATGCTTCGCATTTCGAAAATAAAAGCAACCAAGCCGAACATTTAATAATAAAATGGAAATATTAAAGGCCTCAATTACTATTGAGCACAGGGTTTGAAAAACCTCTTTTACAAAATGTCATTGCTATATCTTGTTTAAAACTAAATTTTTCTATAAATTCAAACCCTATGTATATAGGTACGAACGAGGTACAACACTACTTCCAAATAATTTCACATTGATCCACACACATACACACACACATTCATATAATAGTTTCTTTGAAAAGTGGCGGTCACCGTGGCAACACGGATGTCGGGGGGTGCCTAACACCTTCCCTCCGCATAATCAAGCCCCCGGACCTAAATGAATCTCGGTTTCACAGACCCATTTAGCAGTGTCACATCACTAGGTTAATGTACAAACCTTTTCGGTTGCGTTGGTGCAACCAGTTAAATACACCAACTGGCGACTCTTAAAGTCAAATCGTCGACATTGTACATGTCGGACCTTTTTCACTTATTTTTTCAAACAAATCTCACATTAACATGAGAACACCAAAGAACAAGTAACGAAAAGGGACACTCAGAGCTTGTGTGATGGACTTCAAGGGTAGCTGGGAGGATCATCTTCCATTAGTAGAGTTCGCATACAACAATAGCTATCACGCCAACATCAGAATGCCGCCGTACGAAGCACTGTATGGGAGGAAATATAGAACACCCTTATGCTAGGATGAAGTGGGTGAACGTCGACTGTTGGGACCAGAACTGGTGCAACAGACCGTAGAGATCATCAAGGTGATAAGAGCCGGTGGTAGCAGTACCAAGATCGCTGTAAGAAGTATGCAAACTTACATCGCTGTAAGAGAGATTTTGAAGTGGGAAGCTATGCATTTTTGAAAGTATCTCCCGGAAAGGGAAGATAAGGTTTGGAAAGAAAGGTAAACCGAGTCCGAGATTTATTTGACCTTTCGAGATCTTGAGGAAGATAAGCTAAGTGGCGACGAGGTAGCTCGCCTCTCCGAATCTGGAACATATTCATAATGTGTTTCATGTGTCGTTGTTACACGACCATATAAGCCCTCGATTATAAACATGTGATATCCTACGAGCCAATTCAGTCGAAAGGGATTTGTCGACGAGGAAATTTCGTTGAAATTTTAGATAGAAAAGAGCGTAAATTACTTAAATAAGGTTATACATTATGTAAAAGTTCTTTGGAGGAACCACAATTTTGAAGAAAGCTATGTGGGAACTCAAGAAAAGATGAGGTAAATTATCCACACCTTTTTGAGTAACCCTATATGTAATTCTCGGGGATGTAATTCTTATAAGGGGGGAGGATGTAATAATCGCATAATTTTAAGTCACTATATATGTATGTACATTATTGATATTTTAAAACTTTGTGTTATATAGTGATTTAATATGTGACAACATATGTGAAGTGGTGCATGGGTCAATTAACATATATACTATAGTTATGGATACATACATTTATAGATTTCATTAAAAATGAAAGCTTCGTAACCTAATTATACGTTAGGTGAGACAATTAAATAACCTAAGGGTTATGGTAATAAGAAAAGGTTAGTATTTAATATGTATACTAACTTAAGTGGATAATCTTGTTATTTCAAGTGACTAATAATTTTAAACCTAATTCTAGTAAACCTAATTAGGTTATGAGCTAAAGTCACATGTATAAGTAATTAAATTTCATATGATTGGAAATGGAAACCCTAAATAATCAATTTGGGTATCATATATTAAAATTGCTAGACTATATTTATTACATAGCCCAAAACAATTAAAGGTGAATCCCAAAAGAAATAAAATGCAAACCAATACTTAGCCCACTTGATTAAGGGTATTTTAGACTTTTGATTAATCAAATGTGTGTATTAAAATAAAAGCAAATTGGGAGATATAATGGGCTAGGGGGGACCGGCCATTTAGGCCTTTTTATGGCAAGAAGATTATGCTAATCAATGTCCATTAGTAGAAATCTTACACACAAGTACATGTTTGTCAAGCTCCCATTGGTTGCAAATCTATTAAGCACTCCTAATCACATGATTAGGCTAATTGAAGAGATAAGGTGTAGTCTTTTATCCTTGGGACATTAAAAATATGGGGGATAATAGTTATATCACACTCATTTGCTAGACATTCATTTTATCTCATTCTTCTTCTTCTATCTTTTTCTCCCAAGATAGCAAACTTCAAGAGAGAGAAAAGAGAGAGAGGGTTCGGTTATAGCAAGAGAGAGAGAGAGAGAGAGGTGTACTAGTTTGTTCATACATCCTAAGTTTATACTCTACTTTGGTAAATCAAGGAAGGTTGCCACTAAATCAAGGTATAACCTAACCTTCACCTTCTTCTTCTACTTTATTTTATAGCTTGAGTTTTGTTGGGATTATGAACAAATACTCAAGATACCCTAGTTTTTCATATCATCATGTATGGAACTAAGTATCTTGAGTGTTAGATCAAAGGCCTAGAGGAAGAAAATGAGCATATGTTCTCCAAGGGTGAAACTCCTGTTTTTCTTCCACTAAATCTTGTGTAACTCAAGTTTTCCAACTTAGATTTGTGATCCGTCGAAGGGGGGGGTGCTAGATACATGAGTTATCTAGTAAACCCAAGTGGTAGAGCACAAATCTAGAAGGTTTTGAAACCTTTGGGGTTGTTTTCCCCAAAACAGTCCACTTTGAATGTTAAGGGTTCAAAACTCTAAAATAGTTACTATTCCCATTTTTCTTGGGACTGTTTCAGATAGTTGCATGTCTTTTAAAAATCTGGGAAAAATCAAAGAGGTACTTTAGGAAGTTTTCTACATGTAGAAAAAAGAACGGACGCGTTTCGATTTATAGGTTGTGTGTAATGGCTATTTCTATAAAGGACACCCAAATATTAACATTCGAATATCTCACTGTGTATACACTGGAAAATTCCAAAATTTGTACAATAGGTTCATATATGTTATGAGAATATACCCTGAAAAATTCAGATTTTTCTGAGTAAAACTCGATTTATGAAAAATGAAGCAAGATCCGAGTGTTTTGGGCACTTTAAAAATAGTAAATCATTTTCTAAAATTTCAGAAAAATTTGGGAATCATGGTTGGGTCACATACTACCCAAATCCAGAAAATGAGAATTTTTGGAATCAGTTTGCTATTTTTCCTAAAATGATTAAGTTATGAATAAAAGAAAATAAATATTTAAATGATGTCTTAAATAAGAACAATGTGATTTTGATGCTTGAATACTCCTAATATATAATATTATGACTATTTTAGGACATTTTGGTAATTTATAATAATAAATATTATTTATGACCTTTTATGGATATTAAATAAGAGGTTAATAAAGGATGAACAATTAGAATAAATTATTTATTAATCCAATAAATTGTTGAAAATATTATTATAATATTAATAATATTAGAATATGATGTGACAAAAGGAAGGAAAAAAACCAAATTTAATCGTTAAAGCTTGAGACTCGGATCTAGGATCAAAACACTCACATCCTCCGTGCTCTCATTCACATTCAGTCAATTCAAAATGTTAAGTAAATAAAAATATTAGGATTAAAACTTCATTAAAATATTATTAAATGGTTAATAATATTTGATTAAAATATTAATCTTAGATTAAAATATTATTAAAAGATTATTAGTATTAAATTAAAGTATTATTATTGAGTAAATAATAATATTCGAGATTAAATAAAATGTTATTAAAAATGTAATAACATTAATAAAGGAATAAGATATTATTAAATGATTAATAATATTAATAATGGAATAAGATATTATTAAATGATTAATAATATTAGTAATGAAAAAAATATTATTAAATGATTAATAATATTAGTAAATGAATAAAATATTATTAAATAATTAATAATATTAGTAAATGAATAAAATATTAATACTATTGGTAAATGATTAAAAGTATTATTAATTGATTAATGATACTAAAGCATAAGTAAGATATTATTAAAGTAATAATATTTATGTAGGATTAATAATATTAGTAAAGTACTAAAAATATTATTAAGATGTTAATAATATATTAGTAAGCGAATAAAAGTATTATTAGTGAACTAATAATACTAAGAGGTGAATTAAATATTATCAAGATTAATAATAGTAAGTGAAATAAAGGTAGTTGTTATTTAATACTAACATTATCTAGGGGGATAATGTTTATAAGAACTAAATGTAATGTATAATATCTATGTGATTACATAATCTAATGTTATGCTATGACTAATTGAAAGATTAACTATAGGTCTCTCAAAGGAAGATAATTTAACTGCATAGTGGATAGAAATTTAATTTCGTGAGTCAGTAACCATTTAACGAGGCAAGTTTTCTAACTCAAACTCGAGTTATTATTTTCAAAGCATGTTAGTGAATAATTATTGATGATTATTCACATCTATAATGATTATTGAAATTCGCACTTTGTGCAATTGAATTCTCGTTTCTATTATTATTGAGCTGTGAATTAAATTAAAGTTCTTTTATTCATGAACTGTTTATGAGATAGATCTATGCTAATTGTATCAGCTAGATCAAGCATGTTTAAATTTGTTAAATCAAATGTGTTTTAAAAAGTTGTTCTTATTAAATTGTTATAATAAGAACACTTGACTGAGAAAAAGGACGAATTTGATTAAGGCATGATATCGATGCCGGATTATTAAGTGTTTATGCATAAATCACGAGGTATGAAAGGCTGATCCCCTTGAATACCAAAACTTATTAAGAGGTCCAGTTTAAATGACTGAGAACCTTGGCAAATGTTCATGGTTATTTCAAAACCACTCAGTTCATGTTATTCAATTATTCGAATATTCAGTTGTTGATTATTAATTCATGTTCCTTCACAATTTTATAATATTGTTGAACATTGAAAGCAAAACTTTTTTTTAGTTATGATATATCTCCTTGTATATAAACTTGCTAAGAAAATTAGTTGCTTACCCCTTGCTATATATCATGACATCTTTTCATTAAGCTTTCAAGGATCCAAACATGAAAAGACAAGGGCAAGGACAAGATCCAGAGTAGTGTAGAATGAATGTTAATTTAATTATTATCGATGGAATTTCTTATAAACCTTTTGTAATATGAATGGTGTGTTTAAAGTTAAGGTTATGAAGACCTTGGGACCATGTTATGAAACTTTATTATAATGAACAATGTATGTTTATTATTAAAGTAATAGTTATAGAATGCTTATGATGATGATAGATCGTGAGCACATCAATCTGAGGTTAGAGAACTCGGATTTGGGGCGCCACAAACATCAACCAAGGACAATAGACTCTAAGATCATCACATCATGCATGTTCTGCACATGTGCAACTGCGCTATATCAGTTCACATATCCATTGAAAAGTTTAGCATACATTCTCAGTAGAGTTAAATATGCATACACATTAAATGGCTAGACTTGAGAAAAATTTTTACTGTTGAAAACTATTGTTCGAGTAGGCATTGAGACAGTCCAATGATCAACCGTTGTCAACAACCAGCAGGGTAGACACCGTTGTAAACTACTAACATATACATTGGGAAGGTTCGGTGATTTTAGAATATCATCCCCAACAAAGATGTAAAAAATGTCTCAATTTATCTTCATCAAACAAGTATCGGTAACACCGACAAAAATCAAACCATTGGAGTCAACACCAGCATAGGCATCATCAATAACTGGTAATGATAAAGCAATTTGCAATGTCTGAAGTGCGATTTGTGATTTGCAAAATGTGATGTGTGAGTTGTGAAGTGCGATTGGCCAAATACAAAGTGCAAAATGTAATTTACAAAGTGCGATTTGAGAAAGCATTTTAACATTCATCATAACATTCATTGCATGACAATTTACATCATTAAATATACCTTGTCATATTTTAAGTGTAGTAATTTTTATCATGTTCATTCCATTATGTTAGTTCCAAGAGGCACAATAGCTATTTAGAAGGGGGGGTTGAATAGATATTTTTAAGTTGTTTTTTTCAAAATACTTTGTCAGATTTGTTAATAAATCAATCACAGTAGAATATATGATTTGTTTGTTCCACTTTAAGATAAACTGAGTTAATAGGTGATACGAAGTTATAACAATTATAGTATTTAAAGTAAGAATATAAAAGACAGATATTTTTAAGTGGTTCAGAGCACTCAAGACTCCTAGTCCACTCTTCTACTCCTCGAGTAAGAAATCCACTAAGGATATTTTTACAATCTTTGAATCACACAGATTCCTTCAAGACCAATAGTCTTGGAACTTCTTAGTTCACTTAGAACTCTTCAAGTTCAGCAAACTTGGAACACACTTGATGAGAGTTGAGTTATTAGGTTGTGCTACTCAGTTGCTATTAAGAATATGTTCAAAAGAACTGAGTAGCTGAGCAATCTTTCTTTTCTTTGATCGTAGAGTTGAGCGTTGAGTGTTCTTCAGTTATTCTTTGGATACCTGATTAGTTTTTCTTGAATCTGCATTTGATTTGGATATAAGTTTCCTTAAAAATATGTTCGTTTGAAGGCATCCATTGAAGCATTAATTGCATTAGACATTTCTGATCACTAATGGTGACTTCCAAAAAATTTTCTGTCCAACCGTCTAACCCACTGACACAGCAGACTACTATCTCACCTAACACCTGAAAAGGTGTTTTCAGCTGTCATGTAGTACTTTTCTTAGCTTCTTTAATACATTTTTTTGTTATATACTAATGATGAGTGTTGGGTCATTGGGATTCCTGCGAGTCGCAACGTCTATAATCCTTTCCACATTTGTTGTAATTTATTCTTCAAAAAATAGACAAAGCTCAAGGCTTTTGATGCAGACAGATGATGCACTACGATCATGATCGTGGTGTCCTGTTCATGATTGATTTAGCTTGTGAAGGAGACACTACAATTTCTCTTAAGCACTGGTAGACTACGATTTTTGCTTGTTTGATTTACAGACTCTACGCTTCCGAGAGTAGACTACGATTCTTGATTTGGCTTGGCAGGCGTTTGGACCACTCTACGATTCTGCCTTGGCTTCTGCAAACTTTTGGCTGGCTCGACTTACTTTGATTCTGTTGAAACCTATCTATTACATCTTAAAATAGATCAACCTAACGGTTTTGATCTTTTTTTCTATACTTTCATTTACAGAATGATAAACATTTGCACATATCAAATCTAACAATTTTTTGATCTATCACAAAGTCCTTGTACATGTGTTCCTTGAAGGACTTTACATATAAGCATGATTATTTACTTTCAACATTAAATTTAAATATGCAATTCCCAACAATCTCCCCCTATTTGATGTGGACATAACCAAGGAGAGATTATAATTATCAATTTCTAAATGCAGTTGCTAGAAAGTAAATAGTGTTTCAGTGAGCAACTGAAATCTCTAAAGAGTAAGCATGAATTTATTAATGTTTGTAAAGAAAGATATTACAATAAAGCTTAGTTACATTAATAAGAAATAAATTTCAACTTATCTCTATTTCTCCTGCCTTTTGCTTCTTGAAGGATTGGCATGCTCAGTAGCTCTCCTTCTCCTGTTGGCTTCATCTCTCCATGCAATATCTTTCATCTCGCTTTGACTTAGCCACTCTCCATGGTCATGTCTGTTCATAAAGGCAGGGTCTCCAATCGGCATGTTCAAGCCAGTAGTGGTTACCCCTTGTGAGTTAGGAGATAGCCCTCGACTCCTTAGTGGTTGCACCATGAGAATTAGTTGGCGCTACTGCTGTTCAGGTCGTTGAGTCTGATGTCGAGGCTGTTTTAAGGGAGGACTCCTTGAAGATTGAGCAATTTGTTTCTCTTTACTTTTCTCTCTCTCCCCTTTATTCTCTCCCTTTATGTCAGTATCAAGGGTTTGAATGTCTTTAGATAGATGATTCACGCCTTGGACAAGTTCGTGGAGCTGATTCCTGGATTGAGCAATGTCTTCACAATTTTCTTGAACTAGAGAATCAATTTGAGACTTATGCTTTTGTTGAATGGCTAAGACTATGTCTATTTGTCGCATCTAACTCTTAAAGTATTTCTTAAATTATATTAGAGAAGATCTTAGGCTTGAGAGGCTCTTCATAACAAGTTTTTTTTATGTCTTCTGAGTCTTTTGTAGAAGGAGAACTGCTTCCTTATGCTTCTGGGCAGATTAAAAGTGAATTTGATCCCTTTCATTTATGCTTTGAATCATTTCCTTGATGATCTCCCGAAGCTTTTTTGTGAGCTCAGAACTTAGATTGTGAGGAAGAGTGTTGGAAACATCTATCAAGTTGTTCAACCTTGTATGAACAAGAAGAGAGTAAGATTCAAGATCTTCTTGAATATTTGTAGTCACTTTCTATGATGCATGAGTCAGCTCAGATTTGGTAGGAAGATCGGAGAGAAGCTCAATAATTTGCTGAGTGTCTGGAGGAGAGGCTCTTGTATCTTGGTTTTGCAGATTGGAGAGAGTAAGAACAAGATCAAAATAATTATTGGTTGAGGAAGAGGTAATTTCTGAAGGAGGTGAAGGTATGGAGGTTTGGGTTGTGGAAGGAGGGGCTGTTGATGTTGGTTGAGTGGGTGACTCTATGATTTGAGTAGGATCGATATTTGTAGAGTGAGAAATGGTGGAAGACTGTATCAATATAAAGTTAGGCATATTTGGTTCATCAGTTATAGAATTTTGGGATTCTGTAGCTAGAAATTGGTTTAGTGGGTGAAGAATCACTTCTAACCATCTTAGAAATTCATAGAATTGGTTAAAGTTTGATGGACGACAGTGACTAACTCTAAAAGAGATGGGAATTGATTATACCTCATGCCCAGTTTCTGAAGAGGGATGGGTAGTGATCAGCTTTTGAGCAAAAGTGAGGTTGCCTAGAAATCCATGAGCTAGCACTGAGATTGTTGGATAAGCTTTGAAGGTCCAGAACATGTGATCGCAGGAGTTGAGAATTTGGGCTCTGTGATAGGGCATCATTGGTAATTAGGAGAACAACTTATTGTAGTTGGCTCTCCTATATCCATCCCAGCCTACTGCTATAATCTTAACTTCATCATCCTCTTCTTCTTCCCGATCCTCATTTGAAATTTCCACCACTTCAAATATCTCCTCATTTCTTTTATTTTCTTCAGCCCTTTCTACCTCAACAGCTTCTATACCTTCCATTTTCACATCTTCTTGCATCTCCCACTCAGTTATAGCAATTTCTGGCATAGGGACTTCGAGATGCTCCTCCTCAATCTGATCATTTATTTGTTCTTCTAGTAGCTCCCCCTTAGTTGAAGCACTTATCTATTCAGGGGCTTCAAGAAGCTCCTTTTCTGCAGCTATTTTTCTTTCTTCTTTCTTCAAGGCTTTCTCATTATCAATAACATATTTCTTGACAAGCTTTCTCTTTGTTCTTCTAGGCTGAGCCACAGCCTTGACATTTTCTTCTCGCTTTACCGATAGTTGGATCAGTTTGAGATCTGATGAGCGAGATCCACCTCTAGAGTAATTGTAAGTTTGGACTCTACGATCGGTAATGAATCTATGATCGAAAAGAGAGAAGACTTCTTTATCTTGTGGTTGTGTTTTCTGTTCTTAACACTACTAGAAATTCAACATATAGCGATGAGCTATAGCGACGGTCGGCACGGAACCGTCGCTATAGGGTATATATAGCGACAGTCGACACGAGACCGTCGGTATAGAGGTTTTTAAAGAAAAAACCTCCCATCTTCCCCCGGATCGTTTCATTATTTCACTACAATTTTTTCCCCCAAATTTTCTTCGTCATCTCCCTCCTTTCTAAACCTTTCTCTCTCGTTACTCTTCCTATACAGTCCTCTTTAACCAGATTATATACTTACCTTCTCACGCTTTCTTTGAAATTAAAACTAAGGAACGGTAAGCGATGGATCAGATCCAGTACTCCGAAAAGTACTTTGATGATACCTACGAGTACAAGTATTTAAATGTTTTTCTTTTTCTATTTTTATTGAATTGCTTAATTATTCTTTGTTCTTTTCTTTTTTTTTGAATTTCTTTTTTATATTAAGGAATTGTTTGACTGATGAATACAAGCATGTAGTTCTTCCTCCTGAAGTTGCCAAGTTACTCCCTAAGAATCGGTTTCTTTCAGAGGTGAGTAGTAAATTTGGCTTCTAATTAGGGTTTTAGTAATTTTCCCTCATGATTTCTTGGGTTGGTTGTTGACAGAATCGATCAATTGATAAAAAACTGGAACCCATATTATAAACTATTTTCATCTCAATTTGTTGATTTTAATTATTTCAAAGTCAAACTCACAATTTGCCTGATTACGAGTTTTTAATAATTTCATTTTTCTCCAGATGATAGCATTAGTAGTCCTCACTATTCTATGAAATAGTGTGTTAATAAATGTATTGAGGACTTATTTTAAGTTAAATACTGTCTAGAAGACAATATTTGTATTAAAACTCACAGCTCATGTTGTATATTTAAGATTGTATTTGTATTCTGTACCATGTATTTGGCGACTCAGAATAGGTGATGTATACCTATTTTGGGGGCGTCACATTAAATTTTTATTATTCATGAGATGAATATTATTTATTGATGCATATGTAGATGTGTATGATATTAAATGGGATTGATTATGGACTATTGACCAATGTGATTGGATTTTATTTTAGTTGGATGCATGAATGCATGGGTTTTATTAAATGGGGTCTGTATACCTCGTCTTCTCTAATTTTTCTTAATATAAATTCCAACTCCCTCTTATGTACTTCCCCTTGACTGCTGATCAAGGTTTCTATTTATTTTAAATAGTTTTCTAATAAGAATAGTTAGATTTAATTTTGAAGAATTGGAGATCAAGGAGTAAGGAGCGCTTGAAGACCCGTTTGTAATGGAGCCCGGGTTTAAATGTAATAGTTATATTTAAATATTAATTCTTGCACCCCTAGAGTTTGACCTTTTGGTTCACTTGGTGGCTCTAGTGAACCACCAAGTGAACCAAACTAGAATAAAAGTCCATAATCAATCCGGGTAGAATATGGTATTCTATATGTGCATGCTTATACTATATATATATATGTGTGTGTGTGTGTGTGTGTGTGTGTGTGCATGTGTGCTAAACAAGATGAGACAAATTAATAACAAACCCCTCAAATTTTTTATATTAAGTCCTAAGCGTTCAAAGATATTTGGAATATCGAACGTCGCCTTCTAGCATGATAAAAATAATAGAGTATCAATTAATTATTATAAGTTTGTTGTGTCACCACAAGGCTTATCTTAATTCTTTGAGATGTTAATTTTAACACATTTGATGCTTATAAAGAAAATTGAACAATTTGTTTTGTTGTGTCACCACAAGGACAATATTTTTCTTTTTTGAATATATGGAGTGCTAGGTTGGACTTAACTTGGATAATTTTGATTCAGATGTGCCACCACTTGATCAAAATAATCTAAGAGGCAAAATACAAGGAGTTGCATAGTTGATGTAATTGACAAGAGTTGTCTACCTATTTATTTATATATAGTTTCTTGTGTCACCACAAGGCTATATACATTTGAAATGAGATCCTTATTCTCACTAGAAAATCTTTAATTAGATTTTGTCGAACTATATAAGTGAGGGTAATATAGTTTGATAAAAATAATGGGAGATACCAATTTAAAACAAGATCTAATTTATTTTGGTAATTAATAAAAGAATGTATGCTAAAATGTTGTTAATTACAAATTTATTTACAGAATTTTACAATGTCTAAATTACTATCACTGCGAAGCATATTAGATGTTATTTAACCGGACTGAATTAAACGGATTGGTTAAGAAAATTGAGAATAGTTCTCACGGTTGAAAAGTTATCTTATGTCCTTAATACGCCTATCCCTGCAATGGTTGCAGACAATGCCTCTGAGGAAGAGATTGCTACTTTTATAAAGTGACAAGTGTGACGCCCCCAAAATAGGTATACATCACTCATTCTGAGTCGCCAAATACATGGTACAGAAAACAACTACAACTTTATTATTACAATTGTCATGCAAAATACGACAACACATACTGTGAGTTTAAATACAAATATTGTCTTCTAGACAATATCCACACTCAAATAAATTCCTCATTACAACTATTGATGCACTATTTTAAAAAAATAGTGAGAACTACTAAAACAACTGTCTAGGGCCATCACTCTATACCCTGATTGGTTCCTGCTATGTTCTCACTTCCTGAGAAGAAAAATGGAACAAAAAGGAAAAGGGTGAGCTCAACTAGCCCAGTAAAGAATATTATGACTAAGATAATATATAACAAATTATCCTTAGTCTTCAACAGGGAAAAATCTGATAGAATATAATAGACTCCAAGTTTTAGATCAACAACTGCAGCGGAAACAACAATTCATTAGAAGAGTTAAGTAGAAAATGAAATCTACTATCATCTATGAATTTAAAATTCCATCATTAATATTTTATCCCTGTAACATCAATCAATATACATCTTGAATCAAATATTTATCTTTGCACTACGGGCCAAAGATATTCATTTGTATCACCAGTTGGTCATGTTCATCTCAACACCTGTTCATCTTTGCACTACGGGCCAAAGATATTCATCAGATAATCATACATATTTGCACTACATGCCAAATATATTCATCAAGTGTCACCATTAAGGACTGAGGATGATGAAAAATATTTTAGAGAACGAATCCAGTGAGATAAAAGGATAAAGTTTAGAGATTCGTACTTTAGATAACTCAAGTTTAAAAATACTCCATAATAAACCGTAATGGAGTAAAAATCAAGAATAAAGATAAAAAATATGGATACAATCAAAGATAGTAACCATAATAGACATCTGGGACAAAGAAGAGAAAATTTCATTTTTTGGTGAATAGTGTCGTATACGTAAATAGTGCCGTATTCGTGAATAATAACCCCGACACAAAAAGGAAGAAATTCCACAATTAAACTCATATCAATATTGATGCATAATGATATTAAAGAAAATAATATCATTTAAGAAGAAAATAACATCCCTTACCTCAAAATAACAATATTTCTGATCGAAATATCAGATGTAAAGTCAAAGGAAACTTGCACTGAATAGCAACTCTCAAAGTATCTAAATACTCACAAAAATACGCTCGACAATTGTTGTAGTTGTTGTTGTTGTTGGTGCTGAGCTGCTAAGATGTCATTAAGCTCTGAACATCTTGTGTACTTAGCATCTTGGTGTGGTCCTCTTGGCTTTCAGCTTCGAGTCTGAACCACTTCTTCTTTAGTGCAACTGATCTTCATTCTTTTTTGCTCATTTTCATCTAGTATCAGCTGTGCACCATCACCATCCAGGTTTGCTAAGTCTCTGTGCTTTTAGTAGACTTTGTCTGGCACTTAGCAATCCCTGAACCCTTCTTGAATACTTTGCAGACATGGTTCTGCACTTGTTTAGTTTCAGCTTTCGGTTCATGGTGATTCGAAGAGTGGGTCTTTTGATCTTCTTTGTACTCAACCACTTTCCTGAATGTTATCTTCTTGGCCTTCTTGGCTCTCAGCTTGGCTTCCATCTTCAGTGGCATTCTCATCTTTGTTGAGTGAAGCTTCTATCTGTTTGAGTCCTTCTTCAAAGCTGCTTCACTTCCACCTTGGTAGTCTCACTATCACTGAGACTTGTCCTATTGATCTTTAGTGGAACTCGTAGAGTTAATAATAGCATTCACCAACTCAACGATTCTACAACTTTACAAAAATCAGCAACTCTTTATCTTTGAAGCTCTGTTTATTTATACTATTTCCCAATCTTCCCATTGGAAAGTAGCCATTGAAGGTTATTCAAATTGCTTCGCAGATCTCGAGTTATTTGGTGTAGACTGCATATGTGACATGACATCTTTTTCTGACTTGCTGACACTGCAGTCTACTATTTCACCTACTCTGTTAGATATGTCACTTTGATATCTTGGGCAGGTTGAAGACTTTATTTTACCCTTCTGATTTCTCGATCAGAGGTTGTCCTTGCATTGATGCTCTCAATTAGCTTTTGTCTGAATATTACCCTTCAGATTGAACCGTTGCTAATGCTTCAGTCTTCAGCTATTCGAACTCTATATTTCTGATGCATGTCTTCATGGACCTAATCGTAGTGTCCTATTGACAGGTAGAAACTACACTACGATCTTGAGGAGTGTTCACTTGACCTTTAGTGTAGAACACCTCTTTGTTCTCTAGTGCAGTGCTTCAACACTTCTATTTGCCTCGACTGTTCTCAGACACTGATGGCTTGACTTCTTGCTCTGGCCCCTTCTAAATAACAAGACATTTCAGATTTGTGGCATGTCCAGCTCGCTTTCTCCTTGTGATCTCCCATTCACTTATCATCAATGGATTGACCAAATGCTTAATAACTTTAGCCTTGTTATTCAGAGACTGACCAGTATCTTTGTGTATACTCCATCAGTTTCTTCTTTGTTTGGCAAACACTACGATCCTTCTTACTTTCAGGATCGTTGTCATCTTTTTACTTGACAGCTACTGCGTATGCTGACTTTCCTTAGTCAGCTGCTGAAGTCTTCTTATGATCATCTTGTGGAAGACTTTACCTTGAATGGCTTCTCAACTCAATCTGGATGCTGATTGAGTTGATGCTTAGATCTTCTATTAGCTTGCATGTCATTCATTGAGTGCTCTCTGGCTTCCTTCAGGTGAGATGTATCTTTGCATTACTAACCAGAGGCTTTATTCCTTTGGATATTCTGGGAGTGCTTATTTGAGAATCGTATTAGCTCTACGATTCTGCCTTAGTGTATTGAGCACATCTGTTGAGGTCTTAGTTCTGCACTCTACGATTCAACTTTGGCCGTGCAGACTCTACGACTCTGAGATCAGATATTGACACTACGATTTCTGTCGTTGTGCTTGTTGTCTTTATCTGATCTTGTTCGACTACGATTTCTGCCTTTGATACGATCAGCAAACTCTACGATTCTGAGTGTAGTCTACGATCCCTTACTTGACCGTTAGTAGACTCTATGACTCCGAGTGTAGTCTACGATCCTTTACTTGTTTTTGGCAAATGCCTCGTAACTTGAGAGAAGACTGTGTCTCTACAATCTAGAACATGACTTCCTCAGTAGACTACGGTCCTGAGGAAGTTCTCCTCGACACACTACGATCCTTCCTCGTCTCTCCTGGAAGTCTACGAACTCTGAGATCAACTATCGTGCAGACTACGATTCTGCCTCGATAACTCTCGAGTTTTCCTCGACTTTCCTGGCAAACTACGATTTCTGGTGCAGTGCTCGATGATCAGACATGCCTATTTATTACATCATAAGATCAACCTAACATACTTGATCTTTCTATATTTATAGTCCTTGTACATCATTTCTTTTTAAGGACTTTACAAAGTTGTTTTGCTTGTGTAGGATTAACCTTACACATTTGATCAATTAATTCTAAGTCCTTGTACATATGTTTCTATTATCTATCAAAGGACTTTACAGCTTTTCTTAATGCAAGCATACTTGCATATTCATTCATATATGTATATATCATAATCAAATCATATGTAAATAGGAATATCATTCACATGCTTATTCCTGACAATCTCCCCCTATTTGATTATGACAAAAATAATAAGTGCATATTTATGTTATGAATGAATCTTATATACAGTGAGCAGCTGTATTTCTAAAACAGATAATCATGAATGTTATTTATAATGGTGTGGAATTTAGTACACTGACATTTTACATCCTGGATCCAAAACATACTTAATTAGTTAGAGATGTACCTCTTTGGTTCCATGTATGCTTCCAGGATGTCTGTTGATCAGCTATTCATCTGTTTGATTCCTTTGCTCCTGCTCCTTTGCTCCCCCTGGGATGTGGAGCTATTCAATTCTTCTTCTTCTAGTTCTGGCTCTGGCTCCCCCTCAGCCTTTGAATCATCATCCTTTGACTCCCCCTTAGATGATGATTCAGCTCCACCTGGTGTTGTCTTCTTCTTTTCTTTCCTTCTGCTCTCCTTGCTCTTTCTAGGGTGCCTCTTATTCTTCCCCTTTCTATGCCTCTTTTTCTCCCCATTTTTGTCATTAATCACTTGAGAGAGCTGCTCCATGTTGGACATTAGTTGCTCCATCAGGTAGGAGGTGTTACCTACTTCGATCTTGAGATCTTGTTGACTCAACTCAAGTTGCATAGTGAAGGACTGGTTCATGTTGTCAATCTTGTCAGAGAGGACTTTGAGTTGTTCTTCATTTGCCTTTTGTGCTAGTAGAGCTTCAGCCTTTTGATCATGTAGAGCCTTGAGATAGATGTGATCTCTTTCTCCGATTTTGAGGGATACATCAGCCATCGTTGCTTGGAGTCTCTCTTGAACTAAATTATCATCTGTTGTTGTCAGCTTCTTTGACTCTTCAGCGAATAGAGATATTTTCTCAATCAGTTCATCAGAATTTTTCATCAGCTCCTTCTCCACAGATTTTTGATCATCTGGTTGGGCAGCCCCTTGTTGAGTATCAGATTGTACTCTACGATCTGCTTCCTTGGACAGATTTTTGAAGGTGTTGAGAATCTGAAGAATTATTTGAGTTCCAATCACTGGTTGAGGATGAAGGAATGTTAGATAGCAGTGCTTGGGCAGATGGAGATATCTGATTCTAGACTTGATCATCATCAGTGGTAGAGTGAACAAACTCTACGATTAGTGTCTCAACCATATTCCTTTTTCTATTAGAGTTCACTCTACGATCATAAGGAATATAATGATTTTCAGCATGTCGGTAGATTTTGTAGTGGGGCTTGTTATTGATCATCATGGTGGCAAACTTCTTTACCCTAGGGAAGTTTTGTGACACCAGCTCTAGATTTGGAAACTGAGAATAGCACCAACTGAAGTAGCTCTCATCAGCATTAGTATGTGCCTTCAACCATGGCATCCACGGGAAGAACCATCTCATCGAGAAGGTCTTGAGGCATACTGATATTGTTGTGCGATCTAATTCCATGTTTTTCCAGTTATGAAGTACTTCATTTGTGGTCATTCTTACAACTCGAAGTTGTTCATTTCCTTGATTTATCCATCTTGTTGGTGGTTCTGCTGGTGGCTCATCAAAGACTTCCACTACAAATCTTCTGCTAATTCTGGCTGGAGAGAGAACATGATAATATTCTAGTTCCTTAGATTCATCAATAGATTCTTCTTGCTGAACTTCATTTTTAGAATCCTCTTCAAGAATGGCTTCCTTGGAATCATCTCCTTCAATGCTGGTCTTATCTTCAGCATTCTCATCCCCTGATGCGGATTCACCATTACTTAGTTCAATGATTTCAGTAGATTGATCATTTCTCCTTCCAGAGGCAAATTGAGCTATCAATCTGTGACTCCTTCTTCTTCTTGGAGGTTATGTTATGGGTGAAACAGATACATCTTCTTCTCTAGACTCTAAGGTCTTTGAGTCAGCAGAAGAACTTTCTTGATTTTCATCATTGGTGGGGGCATTTCCTCCTTTATCAGAATCAGCATCATTTGATGCATCATTTGGGTTAGTTGGAGCATTTGCATTTGGAGATGCAGTTTGGTCAATTTGTATATTGTCTTCATCAGCAGAGTGAATGCTTTGGGGGCTTGTGCATTCTTCTTCAGCAGCAGATGTTGCATTTTCTTCCATTAATCCAGCTTCACCTTCATTGCTAGATTTGGTATGTGGGGGCTCAGCCTTTTCTTCTTCTGATTCTACTTCCTTTTCTTCGTTAGACGTATCTTCATGGTGAGTTAAAATTTGATTATCTATCATCTTAGCTTTTGCTGGATGGCCTTTGAAGTAATCTGTTACTTCTTCTCTTAGTGGTCTCTGTAGTTGAGACCTTTTCATCTTCAACCTTGTCTTCTGTGGATAGACTTTTTGGAGAGGCCTTAGCTTTACTCATGCTCTTGGATTTCTTCCTGGCTGGTGCTGTTGCCGTTGGTACAGAGTCATCAGATTCAGAATTTTCTTCCTCTTTTGCCTTTCTCTTCTTTGCAGAGGTTTTGCTACTGCACCCAGATGTCAACCTTCTATTCTCCTTTAGGTTTTTCTTCCTATTTACGAACAGTTGTGGAGACATTACCTTGTGAACATTAAGGATTTCGCCATCATCATCCTTAATTTTATTCTTCAATTTCTTCTTCAGGATGATACTTAAGAATCTCCCATGAAAAACCTTTGTGAGTGGTTTTTCAGTTAATCTTTTCTTTTCTTCTTTATCCAACCACTTAGATATATGATCGAGCAAGACAGTTCCAAAGTTGATGTGTTCCTTCAAGACTATGGCGTATATGATCTTGATTCTTTGGTCGATCGCGAGATCGTATGCGATATCTTTGCATAAGATATATTTCCCCACGATTTCAGCAAGAAACTCGAATTCTTCAGGAAACTCCTTTTTTTTCATGTCCTTCAGACTAGAGTTTCTTCTGTACTGCATAATCTTCTTAGCTTTTTCTGTGTCGATCTCTTCCAAGCTTTTCAGATTTCGGTCAGGGAGGCCTAAGCATTGATTGATATCAAAAGAGTTCAGTTTTAGAATCTGACCCTTAACCTTGGTGGAGAGGATTCCAGAATTTATGGCTGCATTTGAATGAAACTCCTTAACTAGGTTACCATATATTTGTGTGTTTTCCTCAAGACATTCAGAGAACTCGACCTTCTTTACAAGTTCAAGAATATCCCTGAACTTTTTCTCAGATTTTTCAAACGTCTTGGTTTTTAGCTGAATGCTAGTGATTACTCGCCAATCTGCCATTTGAGGAGTTCGAAGAATATGGGTGTTGGTTTTAGGAGGTCTTATGAAAGATAGCTGACTGTGATTTAGGTGAGGATTTGGAGAGTTAATGGATTCAGGATGTAAACATGCTTTTAGGGTTTGAATAACAAGAGGGAAAGAATTTTGATGGTTTCTAACAGCTGTTTGTAGATTTTGAATTTGTCTTTATGGCAGTTTCATCTATTCCTGCAAACGTTGTGATGTGTCACCGAGTCATTGGTTGCACGATACCCGAAGAATTGAGTCAGAACTCCCCAAAGAACTTGTCATTAACCTGTCTCTTTTAGAGGAGTGGACGTTTGATTGACGTGGATTGACCTTTGACCTCTTGAGTTCGTAGAGTAGCATGATAGAATAGCTATTGTCTCTACGTTCTCCTTTGTTGACTCAACGATTGTTGAGGTTGCTCCATGATCGTTGAGTTTACTTTTATCTTCACTCTACGATCGCTGACTATCTTGGTCTTTGAGATGAACTTGACTAAGAAATTCTACTAGGTTAAGGTAGCTCAGGAAGGGCCAACCTCTTTGAGTGAGCTAAGGGTCAGGTTTGTCCCTGAGGCGCTTTCCAAATGAATTTGTTTTTAGGAGTAATTTGCACTGATATCTCTCTTGACCTTTTCTAGTGAGGAGATCTTTTATCAACTTTACACAATTGCATTTGCTGTGATCGTGGTATCTTCTTGCTTTTACACTACGATCATATGTTTGATTGTAGGAGCTCCACGATTTTGAATTGGGTGGCTGAAAGGATATCAGTAGTATGTTTTGAAATGTTCCTACTGATTATGGATCTTCATTTGGTTCATCAGTCACAAAGTTTTGGGACTCTATAGCTGGTACACTACTTCATAGTATATCTCTGATGGTTTAGAGCTTCTGTACTGTTACCAAATTACTACTTACCCATAGTTGATACTGTCTTCTCAGAGAGACCTAAGTTTTTCTTCTTCATGTGTAGCAGAAGGCAACCATGCATATCTCATTTTGGCTGAAGTCATTAAATCTTCTTGTATCATAGAAATGGGCATTTTCAGGGTTGATTATTCTAAGATCCTTTGACAACACTATGAACGTAGTATTCCTTATCAGTTTGTGTTTGCTGAGTTCTGCTCCCATAATGAGTTCCTCAAGATTGATGCTCGATGATCCTCTGTAGTCAGCTTCCTTGAGGATTCTTCTCATATGACATTCTTTGCATGATTGAGCATAGAAGACCCTTTTCTTCTTTTGTTGAATGGTCTGCTTCCATACAAAGATCAGCAGCTATGTGAGCTTCATTTAGATTAGCTCAGCAGGTCTTCAAGGACATGCTTTGATATGTAGGAATTTTGTCAGAATAATTTCGAGCAGGTCCTAAGCTTTTCTTTGGTTGACTCTTCTTCGATCAAGTCTTTTGCTTTATCATTCCTTAGTGTGGTCAGATAGACCAAGTACCTGCAGGTTAGACATTTCTAATTTTTGGTACCCATGGTTAGATGGGTCCTGCTAGGTTAGTTACTAAACCCCTGTTCCTCATATATTTGGATAAACATCATATGCTAAGTTATGATCTCAGAGTTTAAATGTTCACAGAGTGAGAATTAGCTCTATGATTTATTAGTATCCGGTTGATTCATAGAGGTGATCAGTTTCTATGAATCTTCAAGATTCTCTTGTAGATCTGATCATACTCTGTGTATCATTAAACACTTAGACCATAAGATGTACAAGGCACATTAACCCATCAACAAGGATTTCTTCACATACAATCGACCTGTGAGGCTCTCAAAACCATTTCAGGTCTCTTTCAAGTTATCATCTTTAACCTAAAACTTGGATGGAGAGAAAGTTTATAGACATCTGAGTTTCTATCATCAGTGTACTTTCTCTCTTCACCTTTTTAGATAGATTATGAGTACTTGAAGGAAAGTTGTTATAGTTCATGAGTAAGGTGCAAATCTGATGTTCATATCTATGTTAGCGAGGAACCGTACCTTTTTGCTATTAGTTTCTTAACAGTCATTTATCTTAGATATACTGAGTTTAGGCATTGATGTGCATGTTTTCTCATTTGCTTCTGACAGCCAGTTGCTCCAGTTGATCTTCAGTCACTTGGTTGTGGTCTTGAAGATAAAAGCTAAGAGAGTGTCAGCATCTCTAATTCTTTGACATCCTTGAGTTCACAAGATTTACATCCAGCTGCAGGTTGACCAGACATATGGTTGAGAAGTTCCTCTCTCTTCTTTGGATAAGCATTACTTAACATGTATGGCCTTTTCATCTTTTCAGGCTGGTGGATGTTTGAATCTTTTCTGTTGATATCTCTTGAGATTTCTATCCTGGTCTTCAGACAACAAGATTGACATCGAGCAAGGATCGGTCTTGTTGATATGGCAATCAAGAACATGGACCAATCTGAGTAGTTTCAGGTGTACATACACATTTACCTGTACACAATATTTCCAACGTGTGAGCTCATTTGCATACAACAAGTGACTTACTACTAAACTAAGTTTAGAACAATGTTTGTGCCTAGGATCAGACTCAAAGCGATTAGCTTTTGAATATAGCATGAAAACCTGCTCTGATACCAATTTTTAGTTCCCAGTAGGCATAATAGATCTAGAAGGGGGGGGGGTTGAATAGATCCTTTTACTTTCAAATACTTTTATGATTTATTTTGTATTGTTAATAATTTAGCATATGACAAACATAATAATCTTTTCAAGCACAACGGAATAAGTAAAAGATCCCCTTTATTGATATATTCATAATCATACATACATTGTTCGTAGAGTTAGTTCAGTGGTAAGCAATTAAAACATACATAGCAGTTATAGCAGTAAATGTACATAATGTAAATGACATAAAGTAAAAGACACAAGGGGTTTTAAGTGGTTCAGAGACTTAAGCTCCTAATTCACTCTTCTGCTTTCAACTAGCAAGATTTCCACTAAGGAAGGGCAGCACCCTAAATCACTAAGATTCCTTCAAGGCCGTGACCTTGGGACTTGATTCACTAAGAACTCTTCAAGCGCCAGATGGCCTTGGAACTTCTCTAGTTCCCTAGGAACTCTTCAAGCCCAGCAGGCTTGGAACTTCATTTAGTCCCTTCGGACAAGGACCCCTCAGGCCCTGGCTTCTTGTTGTTGTAGTTGTTGTTGTTGTTGGTGCTGAGCTGCTAAGATGTCATTAAGCTCTGAACATCTTGTGTACTTAGCATCTTGGTGTGGTCCTCTTGGCTTTCAGCTTCGAGTCCGAACCACTTCTTCTTTAGTGCAACTGATCTTCATTCTTTTCTGCTCATTTTCATCTGGTATCAGCTGTGCACCATCACCATCCAGGTTTGCTAAGTCTCTGTGCTTTTAGTAGACTTTGTCTGGCATTTAGCAATCCCTGAACCCTTCTTGAATACTTTGCAGACATAGTTCTGCACTTGTTTAGTTTCAGCTTTCGGTTCATGGTGATTCAAAGAGTGGCTCTTTTGATCTTCTTTGTACTCAGCCACTTTCCTGAATGCAATCTTCTTGGCCTTCTCGGCTCTCAGCTTGGTTGCCATCTTCAGTGGTATTCTCATCTTTATTGAGTGAAGCTTTGATCTGTTTGAGTCCTTCTTCAAAGCTGCTTCACTTCCACCTTGGTAGTCTCAATATCACTGAGACTTGTTCTACTGATCTTTGGTGGAACTCGTAGAGTCAATAATAGCATTCACCAACTCAATGATTCTACAACTTTACAAAAATCAGCAACTCTTGATCTTTAAAGCTCTGTTTATTTATACTACTTCCGAATCTTCCCGTTCGAAAGTAGCCATTGAAGGTTATTCAAATTGCTTTGCAGATCTCGAGTTATTTGGTGCAGACTGCAGATGTGACATGACATCTTTTTTGACTTCCTGACACTGCAGTCTACTGTTTCACCTACTCTGTTAGATATGTCACTTTGATATCTTGGGCAGGTCGAAGACTTTATTTCACCCTTCTGATTTCTCGATCAGAGGTTGTCCTTGCATTGATGCTCTCAATAAGTTTTTGTCTGAATATTACCCTTCAGATTGAACCGTTGCCAATGCTTCAGTCTTCAGCTATTCGAACTCTACATTTCTGATGCATGTCTTCATGGAACTGATCGTAGTGTCTTGTTGACAGGTAAAAACTACACTACGATCTTGAGGAGTGTTCACTTGACCTTTAGTGTAGAACACCTCTTTGTTCTCTAGTGCAGTGCTTCAACACTTCTATTTGCCTCGACTGTTCACAGACATTGATGGCTTGACTTCTTGCTCTGGCCCCTTTTGAATAACAAGACACTTCAGATTTGTGGCGTGTCTAGCTCGCTTTCTCCTTGTGATCTCCCGTTCACTTATCATCAATGGATTGACGCAATGCTTAATCACTTTAGCCTTGTTATTCAGAGACTGACCAATATCTTTATGTATAATCCATCAGTTTCTTCTTTGTTTGGCAAACACTACGATCCTGGTTACTTTCAGGATCGTTGTCATCTTTTTTACTGATACCGCTGCGTATCTTTGACTTTCCTTAGTCGGCTACTGAAGTCTTCTTATGATCATCTTGTGGAAGACTTTACCTTGAATGGCTTCTCAACTCAATCTGGTTACTAATTGAGTTGATGGTTAGATCTTCTATTAGCTTGCATGTCATTCATTGAGTGCTCTCTGGCTTCCTTCAGGTGAGATGTATCTTTGCATTACCAACCAGAGGCTTTATTCCTTTGGATATTTTGGGAGTGCTTATTTGAGAATCGTATTAGCTCTACGATTCTGCTTTGGCGTTGTGAGCACATCTATTGAGGTCTTAGTTCTGCACTCTATGATTCAGCTTTGGCCGTGCAGACACTAGGACTCTGATATCAGACCTTGACACTACGATTTCTGTCATTGTGCTTGTTGTCTTCATCTGATCTTGTTCGACTACGATTTCTACCTTTGATACGATCAGCAAACTCTATGATTCTGAGTGTAGTCTACGATCCCTTACTTGACCGTTAGTAGACTCTACGACTCCGAATGTAGTCTACGATCCTTTACTTGTTTTTGGCAAATGCTCGGTCAGCTTGTAGAAAGACTGTCTCTACAATCTAGAACATGACTTCCTCAGTAGACTACGGTCCTGAGGAAGTTCTCCTCGACACACTACGATCCTTCCTCGTCTCTCCTGGAAGTCTACGAACTCTGAGATCAACTATCGTGCAGACTACGATTCTGCCTCGATAGCTCTCGAGTTTTCCTCGACTCTCCTGGCAGACTACGATTTCTGGTGCCGTGCTCGACGATCAGACAGGCCTATTTATTACATCATAAGATCAACCTAACATACTTGATCTTTCTATATTTATAGTCCTTGTACATCATTTCTTTTTAAGGACTTTACAAAGCTGTTTTGCTTGTGTAGGATTAACCTTACACATTTGATCAATTCATTCTAAGTTCTTGTACATATATTTTTATTATCTATCAAAGGACTTTACAACTTTTCTTAATGCAAGCATACTTGCATATTCATTCATATATGTATATATCATAATCAAATCATATATAAATAGGAATATCATTCACATGCTTATTCCTGACAGTATTGATTATTGATGTTTACGTAAGAAGTCACTCAGTTATACTCAATTATTGCTATAGTAATTGCTGCATTATATCTCTCATATTATTGATTCAATTATTATCACAGTATCATCTGCATAATATGTTATATTATTAAATAAATAATTGAGACGACAAATTTATTCATATTATTATTTGCAATATTGACAATGTCTAGAAGTTCTGTCAATGAGAGGTTTGGTCAACTAATTGCGCGCCAATAAGGAAAAATCCTTATCGAAAAGCCCCCTACATCCTCTAGAGCGACTTTGGTTGTTAAATATTGTGCGTTATAATATTAATGATAAATAAATTCGTGCTGATTAAAGATGAAATTGATAGTTCCATCGTGTGGGAATTATTAGTGTTAGTGGAAATCGACATTTATTTCGATAATAATTGATGTCTGGAGGTTATGTTGACCAATCGGGTAATTAACCGGATAAATGAGCAATTAATTGCTATTGATTCACATGATTATAACTATTTGTTCACATGTGTGTACTATTGATTCACATTCATTTACTATTAGGGGAGTTGGTGCAAGATTGATAATACTTGCATGACTAAGTTAAAAATGGAGGTATAGTTGAAGGTACTATACTATAATTAATTTTTTCATATGTTTAGAACTATTGAGGCACATGATTTACTATTGATTCACATGATTTAGTATTAGGGGAGGTGGTGCAAGTTTGATAATACTTGCAGGACTAAATTAAAAATGAAGAAAAAGAGGAAGGTATTATACTATAATATTTCGAGCCCCAAAATCTGCAATTATTGAAACTATATTTTTCTATTAATAGAAGTTCATTCTTCCTTCATTTTTCACCAATTCACTAAAGCTATAGAGCAATTATTATAGAGAGAAATTATAGAGAGAAAGAAGAAGAGAAGTCTGCTACCTCACTATTCCAATATCTAGTTTTCTTCTAAGGTAAGGGATATTATTATTATAGTAAGGGGTATTATTCTTTCGTATTCATGAAGAGAGTTATTTTCTTTTAATACTCGTAAGGGTTGTTATTCCATTCTTTTTTATTATGTTGGAATAACTCGCCTATGCTAAGTAATCGCATGCATACGTGGTGAAATTTTTACATTATTTCATTCTTTATTATTCTCATTGGAATAACCCGTCATGCATGCGATCTATCGCATGCCTGGTGAATTCTGTTGTTATTTCATTCTTTATTATTCTGTTAGAATAACATGTCTGTGCGGTCTATCGCATGCCTAGTGAATTCTGTTGTTATTCCATTCTTTATTATTCTGTTGGAATATCCTGCATCTACGATTCACGCATGACCGGTTCCATTCTTTATTATTACGTTGGGAATAATGCATGCATGCGATCTATCGCATGCATGGTGAATTATTCTGTTATTCCATTCTTTATTATTCTATTAGAATAACCTATCTATGTGGATTACCGCATGCATGGTGAATGATCCTTTGTATTCATTCTTTATTAAATTGTGGAAATGATCTGTCTACGTGGATTACCGCATGGCGGGTGAAAATCCATTTGCAGTTTTGTATATTCTATTATACTCATCTGGGATATCATTTCTTTTGTACTCATCATGAAATATCGTTTTCTTTGGTATTTTTCTATTACGAGTTACTATTCACGGGTTACTATTCACCCGATTACTATTCACTCTAGTATTATTCACTCGGGTATTTGGGGCACTTTTCATGCTGGAGTACTATTCACAAGTTACTATTCATGGATTACTATTCACTCAAATATTATTCACTCGGGTATTTGGAGTACTTTTCATGTCGGGGTACTATTCACGAGGTACTATTCCTGAAGTACTATTCACAAGGTACTATTCACCGGGTACTATTTACCCGAAAAATATATTCTTTTCTCTCCAAATTATTTTTGGTACATGAATATTATTCGTGAATTTTACTCTACAAAGAAGTATCATGTTGACAATTTGGATATTTTTAAACTCTGGATAAATTTAAAGTCTTTAATATTTATCCTTTATTTCGTTTGATTTGATTTTGGTTGATTATTGCTTATATCATTGTCATCATCCTCATACTTTTATTGTGATGAAAGTCATCTTTGGCTTACGTGCATAGATGGACTTGGTATGATTATGATCAGGGATTATTCGGTATAATCATGACTGTAATGTAACGAATTATGTGGTAAAAGTCCTCATTGGCCTGTAGTTCATTGATGGACAATTGTTGGTATGATTATGACCAGAGATTATTCGATATAATCATGACCGTTGATGATTACATGAATATCCTTGGCACGTAGTGCAGGGATGATTCGATGATGTGGTTTATTTATTAAGCTAAGTCTCAGCGATAAAGTTGATGAAAAAAAACTTTTTAAATCATAGAAGATAGTAGATTTTATGCTCTACTTGACTCTTCTAATGGATTGCTTATTTCCACTGCAGTTGTTGATCTAAAACTTGTTATCTATTGTATTCTATCAGTTGTTATATTGTTGAAGGCTAAGGATAATTTATTCTGCATTAACTTAGTCATAATATTTCTTACTGGGCTAGTTGAACTCACCCTTTCTTTCATTGTTCTCTTGTGAAATGAGAATATAGTTGGGACGAGTCTGGGAATGGAGTGATGGTCGGGATAAATGGCTTTAGTAGTCCTCACTATTCTACGGAATAATGTGATAATAATTGTAATGAGGACACCATTGAGTGTGGATATTATCTAGATGACAATATTCTTGTTTAAACTCTCAACTATGTTTTGTCGTATTTTACACGACTGTTGTATAATTAAGTTGTATTTGAATTTATGTACCATGTATCTGGTGACTCAAGATGGGTGATGTATACCTGTTTTGGGGGCGTCACAACAATATAGAGATAGAAAACTTATGTTTCTGGTGTGATTTTCAATTCTAACTTAAGCGTCTATTTATAGGAAAATGCTAGAACGCCAAAGGAGACTAAATTAATAAAATATTAATTTTTCTTTTCTCATCTTCCACACACACTTTGTTGAAAAATCTAGCATGCCATTTCTGAAAAAAAATAACAGCCCACATGTTTTTTAAAAAACAAAAGTGGGTCCCACCCAATTTTTAGTAAAAATATTTTAATTTCCAAAACTTCAATAATTCATAAAAAATAGCCTTTTTATCAGATAAATACGAATTTTATATCCATTCCATACGAAATCGAATTCTCTACAACTTTGCAGAAGAAAGTTTTTCTAAATTCCAAACAGAAAATATCTGAAATCCACAAACGGATGATTTTCAATACCTCATAAAATTTATAACAAATCATACGTTAATTTTTAACGGTTCAAAATTTGTGGACATATAATCAACTTATATATGTATAAAATATCCAAAAACCACAACGATCCAACGGTCGGATTGAAATTATAACTCACGCAATAGAGCTTTAAGAACACTGATTTAATTTTTAATACCTCCATTCTGACAAAATACTGATAAAACACCTGAACATTAATTCCTTCAATTATATCCACATAAAAATAAATATTTTCTTCATTTATATCCACATAAAATAAATATTTCCTTATCATATAAATCAATAAATAATTATTCACAAATAATATTATAGAATCAGAATAATGACAATCAGGCCGTTCCCAAGAAAGAGGGGGCTTTCCGATAAGGATTTCTCCTTACTGGCGTGCAATTAGGTGACCAAACCTCTCCTTGACAGAACTTTCTAGACATTACCAATAATGCTATCTAATAATATTATTCAAATAATATGAATTATTGATCTGATAATGAGAAATATTGTGCAGTGATAATTATTGAAACAACAATAATATAAAATATCAACACAGCAATTATTGTATCAATAAAATAAAATATTGAACAATAATTACTGTAACAATTATTGAGTAGTGCCTTATTACGTAAGAATCAATAATAGAAAAATACTACGTAATACCGTGTGTGCTTCGCCATGCAACCACAGCGTAGACATCGTATCTTAACCACCGGGTATTCCAACGATTGTTAATTGGTAATAACTACTGGCAATTATTTATAAAAACTAAAACTTGTCATTTTCCTCATCAGACATTTATTACATTATGGGGCCCACAAATGGGCTTTGTGAAATCATACAAATATTCTCCCAACAACAAGAATATTCCACGCACCAAACGAATATTCCCTAACAAAAATGAATATTTTATAACCACTTGCTTATTTTGTAAAATTTTCACATTTCACCCATAACCAAAGCATTATATCAAATTAATTCCTTATTATTTCAAGATAATGAAATAGGAAATTTAATTTAATTTATAATAAGTTGGGGTCTTACAACCTCCCCTCCTTATAAAATTTCGTCCTCAAAATTAACATTCGTACCTGGTGTTTCAAAAAGGTGAGGGTACCTCACTTTCATTTTCGATTCCAACTCCTAGGTCATTTCTTCAATAGCATGGTTCCTCCAGAAAACCTTGACTTGTGGTATAACCTTTGTTCGTAGGACATGCTCTTTCCTATCCAATATCTTGACAGGTACCTCCTCGTACGTTAAATCTTCGGCTATCTCATTTGGTTCTAACGTAATAATGTGGTTTGGATCTTTCACATATTTACAAAGCATAGATATGTGAAAAACATTATGAACACGAGACATGCTTGGAGGTAATGCGAGTCTATAGGCTACATTTCCTATTCGGTCAAGAATCTCAAATGGACCAACAAATCGTGGATTGAGCTTTCCTCTCTTCCCAAATCTTGTATCTCCCTTCCATGGAGCAATACGTAACAGTACATGATCTCCAATATTAAATCCCACATCCTTTCAATGAAGATCAACATAACTCTTTTGTTGATCTTGTGAGGTCTTTATATGTTACCGGATCATTTGAATCTTTTATGTAGTCATGCGTACTAATTCTGGTCCCAACAACGTTGCTTCTCCCACCTTGTCCCAGCATACTAAAGAATGACACTTTTCTCCATACAACGCCTCGAATGGAGCCATGCCTATACTTGCTTGATAACTGTTGTTGTAGGAGAATTCCACCAGTGGCAAGTACTTATCCCAACTTCCTTTGAAATCTAGGACACAGAGTCTTAATAGATCTTCAAGGGTTTGAATAGTCCTTTCCGATTGCCCGTCCGTTTGAATCGTAAATACGTACCCATAGCTTTCTACAATCTTACCCAAAATCGTGAAATGAATCTTGGGTTACGATCCAAAACTATGGATACTGGCATGCCATGCAATCTCACAATCTCATTCACATATATACAAGCAAGATGTTCTAGGGAATAAGTCTCACGTATTGGCAAGAAATGAGCAGACTTGGTTAATCTATCAACAATAACCCAAATCGCATTTATGCCTTGAGAAACTTTTGGAAGACCTGTAACAAAATCCATGGTAATGTGTTCCCACTTCCATTTCAGAATCTGAAGTGGTTGTAATGGACCCTTTGGTACTTGATGCTCCGCCTTTACACGTTGACAGGTTAAACACCTCGAGATAAACTCCGCGATCTCTCTCTTCATATTGATCCACCAAAATGTTTGTCGAAGATCGTGATACATTTTGGTACTCCCAGGATGGATTGAAAATAGTGTGTTGTGTGCCTCCATCATGATTCTATGCCTTAAGTCAGAATCGTTAGGAACACAAAGTCTGGATTTGACTCGAAGTATTCCTTCTTCATCGATTCCTGCTTCTGGAATAACACCTTCTTGTACTTTCTTCTTCATAAGTATCATCTCTGGGTCCGTGGCTTGAGCAGCTTTAACTTTATCGATTAAAGTCGGTTCTACTCGTATGTTTGATATCATCATGTGGGTAATTGGATCCTTTAACTCTATCTCCATCCTTTGTAAGTCGTATAAAATGGGTCTTTGTGTTAACAACATTGCACTCGTACCCGCATACGATCTTCTACTCAATGAGTCAACTACAACGTTTTCTTTTCCAGGATGGTATGGTCAGAACAGGTGTCGAAATGAGTCTCCTCTTAAGTTTTTGGAAGCTCTTCTCATATTCATCACTCTATTCAAATTTTGTATCTTTTTGATTTAGCTAAGTTAACGGAGTAGCGATTCGAGAAAATCCTTCCACGAATCTCCGATAATAACCAGCTAAGCCCAAAAAGCTACGTACTTCGGTCACCGACTTTGATTTCTCTCAAATGTGATTCATATCCCAATCTTGGATAACACGTCACAATGGCACCTATCATTTTACCACCACACAAATATAGAGTTCCCTACGGAGAGTCTGGCTTTGGTGCATTCCACAAAGGAAGTCACCATATAGAGGCTTGAGTACCAATTCTTGTAGTTGGGTTTTTAACTCCTGAAGTTCAATAGGAGCCATTCGATAAGAGATTTTAGAAATGGGTTTTGTACCGGGTTCAAAGTCGATACAAAATTTAATATCACACTCTGGGGTAGGCCAGGAAATTTTTCAGGAAATACGTCAGGAGATTTACTAACAACAGAAATATTATTCAAATCTGACATATTTTTGTTCAAGTCCATGACATGGGCTAAGAAAGCTTGACATTCTTTTTTCAATAAACGAATGACTTTATGTCTTAATATGAAAGTGTTTGACTTTAGTGGTTTGGTTGCTTGAATTAGCATAATAGGTTGGTTAGGAATATAAAAACTAACAACCTTACAAAAACAATCAATTTTAGCATGACGAGTGGTTAACCAATCAATCCCTAAAATTACATCAAATACAAGTATCTTAAAAAGAGATAAGATCAACAGGTAATGTGATTGTGCTAACTTGGATCAAGCAAGATTTATAAACAATGGATGTGATAAAAGTTTCTCCTAACGGAGTCTCCACAGATAAGTCAAAGTCCAATTTCTCCGGAGTCAAGTTTAAATGTTGAGCACAAGTAGGAGAGATAAAAGAATGGGTAGAACTGCTATATAGTAAGGTATAGACTTTGCAAGAATTGATAATTAACTAACCCGTGATACCTTCGTTCGGGTTCCTCGCATTTTGGGCAGTCACGACAAACGCTCTTCAAGAAACCACCGACTTTGTTTTGTCCGTATCCGCCTTTGGTGCCACCATCCCTGCTGGACTTGATTTCGCTACAGGACAAAATCGAGCTATGTGACCATCTTTTCCACAACTAAAACATACCTTGGAAGGCTGTGAACAGTTTGGACTTATATGTCCCTCCTCTCCACATCTATAGCATCTAACTGGTGGTCGTTCTCCTCCCCTAGAATTTGTTGCTGTTGCTGGTGCTGCTACTGCTGTAGATGTCTTCCCATCATTGTTGAATCTCCTCTTTTTGAATTTTCCACTTAACTCACCTCTCCTATTATTATGACCACGATTAGCACCCGAGTGGTTATCGCTTTTGTCCGTATTCTTCCCTCCTCGATGGTTATCATCGCTCCGATGACTGTTGTCACCAGTATGACCCTGGTTGTGGTCCCTCGGTTGAACATACTTACTATCTCGCTCTAATAATTGAGCCCTGTTGACAACATCTGAATACAGAGAAAATTTGTGAGAGATAGGATATTGACGAATCTCGGGTTTCAGACCTCTCAGAAACATACTCGTCATATGTTCCTCATTCTCTACCAAATGAGGTGCAAACCTGGATAACTCCATGAACTTTACCTCATACTGGGACACCGTTATGTTGTTCTGTTCCATTCTAATAAACTTTAACTCCTTCATATGACGAATACTTTCAAGAAAGTACTTGTCATTGAACAGTTTCTGAAATTTTTCCCAAGACATGTTGAGTCACAAGAAAGTGGGTACACTACTGATTCCCATCGATGTCCGCCTCACCCACGGAACATAAAGGTGGCGAATGGAACCTTACGTTCCTCAGGTGCATCCTAAGATATCAAATATCTTGGTAATTTGCTTAACCCACATTTCTGCCTTAATCGGATCCGGTTTTCCAAAGAATTCTGGTGGTCCCAACTCCTTGAGGCGCTTGGTTTGTGACAAAACGCGTGTTGCTTATCATTTCCACCGTATTTTGTACACGAGTCTCCTAAATCGATTTTGCATGAACTCGCAAAAGCTTCTAAACATTCCATCATTCATCGTTTGCTCCATAGTGTTGTTTACAGGAGGAATGTTGCCTTCCTGTTGCACGTTCTCTTGGTTGGTGATTGAAGGTTGTTCCACAGTCTCATACACTCCATTATTAACGTTCTCAGCTGTCATTCTTAAAAACTGCCATAAAACAAGGGTTAATTAAACAAATTAACATATCACATAATATCCCTATTTTATGACCGACCAACAAATAAGCTTAGGTAGGACACATTAGCGAAGGATTTACTCGTCTCTCCCCTCCTAGTTCTATTCCCCGATCTCCACTAGAGACCATATCCCTAAGCTCTGATACCAACTGTGACGCCCCCAAAATAGGTATACATCACCCATTCTGAGTCGCCAAATACATGGTACAGAAAACAACAACAACTTTATTATTACAATTGTCATGCAAAATACGACAACACATACTGTGAGTTTAAATACAAATATTGTCTTCTAAACAATATCCACACTTAAATAAAGTCCTCATTACAATTAATGATGCACTATTTTACAAAAATAGTGAGTACTACTAAAATAACTGTCTAGGACCATCACTCTATACCCCGACTAGTTCCTGCTATGTTCTCACTTCCTGAGAAGAAAAATGAAATAAAAAGGAAAAGGGTGAGCTCAACTAGCCCAGTAAAGAATATTATGACTAAGATAATATACAACAAATTATTCTTAGTCTTCAACAGGGAAAAATCTGATAGAATATAATAGATAACAAGTTTTAGATCAACAACTGCAGCGAAAACAAAAATTCATTAGAAGAGTTAAGTAGAGAATGAAATCTACTATCATCTATGAATTTAAAAGTCCATCATCAATATTTTATCCCTGTAACATCAATCAATATACATCTTGAATCAAATATTCATCTTTGTACTACGAAGCAAAAAATATTCATTTGTATCACCAATTTGGTCATGTTCATCTCAAAACTGCATTCATCTTCACACCACGGCCAAAGATATTCATCGTAATCATACATCTTTACACTACAGCCAAAGATAATCATCAAGTGTCACCATTAAGGGGTGAGGATGATAAAAATATTTTAGAGAACGAATCCGGTGAGATAAAAGATAAAGTTTAGAGATTAGTACTTTAGATAACTCGAGTTTAAAAATACTCCATAATAAATCATAATGGAGTAAAATTCAAGAATAAAGATAAAAAATATGGATACAATCAAAGATAGTAACCATAATAGACATCTGGGACAAATAAGAGAAAATTTCATTTTTTAAATTGAATAGTGTAAATATTTGTGAATAAGTGTCGATATCGTGAATAATAACCCCGACACAAAAAGGTAGAAATTTCAAAATCAAACTCATATCAATATTTCGGCATAATGATAATGAAGAAAATAATATCATTTAAGAAGAAAATAACATCCCTTACCTCAAAATAATAATATTTCTGATCGGAATATCGGATATAAAGCCGAAGAAAACTTGCACTGAATAGCAACTCTCAAAGTATCTAAATACTCACAAAAATATGCCGACAATATATAGAGAGAAAACTTATGTTTCGTGTGATTTTCAATTCTAACTTAAGCGCTTTATTTATAGGAAAATCTTTAGAAACGTCAAAGGAGACTAAATTAATAAAATATTAATTTTCTTTTCTCATCTTCCACGCACACTTTGTTGAAAAATCTAGCATGCCATTTAAAAAAAAAAAATAAATTTCACATGTTTTAAAAAACAAAAGTGGGTCCCACCCAATTTTAATAAAAATATTTTAATTTCTGAAACTTCAATAATTCATAAAAAATAGCCATTTTATCAGAAAAATACAAATTATATGTCCATTACATGCGAAATCGAATTCTCTACAACTTTGCAAAAGAAAGTTTTTCCATATTTCAAATAGAAAATATCCAAAATCCACAAACGGATGATTTTCAATACCTCATAAAATTTATAACAAATCATACGTTAATTTTTAACGGTTCAAAATTTGTGGACATATACTCAACTTATATATGTATAACATATCCAAAAACCACAACGATCCAACGGTCGGATTAAAATTTTAACTCACGCAATAGAGCTTTAAGAACATTGATTTAATTTTTAATACCCTCATTCCGACAAAAATACTGATAAAATACCTCAACATTAATTCTTTCAATTATATCCACATAAAAATAAATATTTTCTTCATTTATATCCACATAAATAAATATTTCCTTATCATATAAATTAATAAATAATTATTTACAAATAATATTACAAAATCACAATAATGACAACAAGGCCGTTCCCAGGAAAGAGGGAGCTTTCCGATAAAGATTTCTCCTTACAGGTGCGCAATTAGGTGACCAAACATTTCTTTGACAGAACTTTCTAGATATTGTCAATAATGCTATCTAATAATATTATTCAAATAATATGAATTATTGATCTAATAATGAGAAATCTTTGTGCGATGAGATTATTGAAACAACAATAATATAAAATATTAACGCAGCAATTATTAAATCAATAAAATAAAATATTAAAAAGTAATTACTGTAACAATTATTGAGTAGTGCCTTCTTACGTAAGAATCAATAATTCAAAAATACATATGTAATACTATGTGCTTCTTTATGCAACCACGCCAGACATCAGATTTTAACCATGGGTATTATTCAACAAGTGTTAATTAGTAATAACTACGTCGTTATTTATAAAAACTCAAACTTGTTATTTTCTTCATCCAGCGGTTATTACATTATGGGGCCCCTGAATGGGTCTGCTTGCGTGCATGCGAATATTCTCCGACAACAAGAATATTCCACGACCAAATGAATATTTTCTGATAAAAATGAATATTTTATAACCACTTGCTTATTTTGCAAAATTTTCACATTTCACCCATAACCAAAGTATTATATCAAATTAATGAATGCATACAAGCCAATCATGTATGATGATAAAGGATATACTTTGTAATAAATATTATTTGTTTATTAATAAAAGAATTATTTATTGAAGGCATTTATTATCTACATAGTGCTGTTTTAATAATATGTAATAAACCCATAGTTTTAAGCAATGCCTTTAGAATCATAATGAGATTATGTTAATGAGATCTAAATTCTTAGATAGTTTAAAACTAAAATGTTGCCAATCAATGGATTACTAAAAAGAAGATTAGTGAATCCGGATAGATTGGTACGTACGTTGCTTGCTCATTGGATGAGGATGATTGATCTCATGATCATTTGTTTGGAGACACTAAAGCAAGTGTGTGGGTGCTTATTAGAGAATAAGTTCACTGAACGTGACTCGCTAAGGAATACCTAATGGAGTTTTACTTGCCTGTCAATAGGAATTCCTGTAGGGATAATAGTACAAATGATCCTTAGACTTGAGATCATCATAGTATCTTATATATAATGAATGACACTTTGACTTATTCCTTAAGACTCTTAGAGTATATCAAAGGGTATGCTTGGGTGTAATAAGTTATATATGAAGATAATGAATGATCAATAAAGAATCTACCACTTCTAGTAAAAGAAGAGAAATGTCCTATGTGATTCGATAAATGACAACCCAGGAATCCTTAACCAAGGTGGAATAAAATTAGAAAGTAGTTTCTAATTTCCATTCATTAGGAGTTGTGCATTTAGGAATCGAAATACATATAATTAAATAAAATAAGACTTGACAGTAATTCCATGTCTTATATTTAATTGGGACATTATATGGTGGAAGGATTGAATTGTACGGTAACTATTAACTCAAAGTGTCTTTTATGATTAATGTTGAAATCTATATTATCTAGAAAGTCGTTGATCACTAGGGAGGTTTATCCCTATTGTAGAATAAATATTATTTATTTAAATAAATTAATAGCTTAATTTATTTATTTAAATAAGATTAGAATTGTTCTAATTGATTTATTCACAACCGGTTTAATATGGAGAACCTAAAGGGTCACACCATAAAAGGAAGAATAATTATTAAAGAAGTTAATGGCATAATCGTAATAATATGTTAAGTATATTTAATTTAATCTATGGTTATAAAATAAATTAAATAGTTTAATATTTATTATTTAATATTTTAGAAATATTAAATATAAATTAATAAGAGGAGTCTTATTAATATTATTACAATTATTATTATTTTAATTTTAAAAGAGTTTAGGAATTAATTTAATATAAGTACTCTCATTTATTCCTAATAGGATTAGGAGAGAAAATTAGTTAAAGGAGTTTAATTAATTATCTCTAATAAGATTAGGAGCCCATTTAATTAAAAAGAGTTTAATTAAATAAATAATACCTTATTTTAATTAAATAGGGTTACCTGATATCTTTATAAGAGGAGTCTTATATCAGATATCAAATATATACGTAATTCTAATAGTTAGAGAGTACGCCCCCTTTTTCTATAGAGATAGGAAAAACTAGGGTTTTAGCCAATACACTCATCTTCTTGAAAATTCTTCTTCCTTGGTGGATCACCTCTAGAGGCCATACACTTGGGTGGCTAACATTGATTAAAGAAAGGAATCTACCTAGAGATTCAAGGAGATCGCAGAGAAGTAGGAGGTGAACTCGTACCTGTGAAAGCTCATATCTACAAGGGTATGATTTCATAATTTTTTGTTCTTCGTTTTAATTAATAATATGCATAAAGGATGATCCGGGTAATTGGTTTGTGAAAAATTTTAAAATCTGATTTTATTTTGCTTCTGTTAATTTTGCAATTTGATAACTACTTTGATTTTCACAAAACCTTTCAGTGGTATCAGAGCCAAACTTTATGCAAATTATTAATTGTTTTGATTCTATATATATATGGGCATATATTTTGAATAATTTATTGGGGATAATTTTTTTGTATAAAATTATTATTTTATGAAAAAAAAAAATATTGCCGAAAACTGTTTTCGAAGATTTTTTTTTTTACTGAGTTCGTGGGTCACTTTAAATTTTTTTTTTAAAAAAACTAATATGATTCACGGCTTCCTTTTTTTTTTGAATCATATTGCACGGATTCCATGATTTGTGTGATATGTCATATAAAGTTTTCGATGCATGTGGGCACGTATTTAGTATATATATATATATATATATATATATATATATATATATATATATATATATATATATATATATATATATATATATACTATTTTAAATAATTTTATAATTAAAATAAAGAGTTTATTTTAATTTTGAAATTGATTTCATGCAACATAAAATTGCCCATTAAATGATATTCATATATATATATATATATATATATATATGGAATAATTTTATTTATTGATACATATGATGATATATATGATAATAAATGAGATTGATTATGGACTATTGACCAATGTGATTGAATTTATTTTGGTTAGATGTTTGAATGAATGAGTTTTATTAAATGGGGTCTGCGTACCTCGTCTTTTCTGATTTTCTTCTTGATGTAAATTATATCTCTCTCCTATGTACTTCCCCTTGACTGCTGATCAAAATTTCTATTTAAATTAAATAGTTTATGTAATAGGATTAGTTAGAATTTTTTTTCCGAAGAACCGGAGATCAGGGAGAAAGGAGCGCTCGAAGACCCGTTTGTAATGGAGTCCGGGTTTAAATGTAATAGTTATATTTAAATATTTATTCTTGCACACTAGGATTTGACCTTTTGGTTCACTTGGTGGCTCTAGTGAACCAAACTATAATAAAATTTCATAATCAATCCGGGTAGAATATAATATTCTATATGTGCATGTTAATATTATATATATTATATATTATGCAAACATGCTTTGGATGTTTAATAATATGACGCGTATTTTATACATATATTTGCATGCGCGCTAAACAAGATGAGACAAAAATAACAAATCCCTCAAAGTTTTTTTATTTTAAGTCTTAAGCGTTCAAAGATATTTAGAATATCGAACGTCGCCTTCTAGCATGATAAAATTAATAGAGTATTAAATATTTAATATGAGTTTGTTGTGTCACCACAAGGCAAATATTAAATATTTAAGATGTTAATTTATCACATTTGATGCTTATAAAGAAGATTGAACAATATTGTTTTGTTGTGTCACCACAAGGACAATATTTTTCTTTTTTGAATATATGGAAGTGCTAGGTTGGACTTAACTTACATAATTTTGATCCGGATGTTCCATCACTTGATCAAAATAATCTAAGAGGCAAAACATAAGGAGTTACATAATGATGTAATTGATAAGGAGTTGTCTACCTATTTATTTATATATAGTTTGTTGTGTCACCACAAGGCTATATATATTTGAAATGGGATCCTTATTATCACAAGCAAAAACTTTAATTAGATTTTGTCGACCTATATAAATGAGGGTAATATAGTTTGAAGAAAATAGTGGGAGATACCAATATAAAATAAGACCTAATTTATTTTGATAATTAATTAAATGAATATTTGCTAAAATATTATCTTCTTACATGCAGTATTTTGAAAATGTCACATTCACTAATTTCACTGTGTAGCATACTTGATGCTAACAAACTGACTGGACCAAACTACACGGACTGGTTAAAGAATCTAAGAATTGTTCTCACTGCTGAAAAGATTTCTTATGTCCTAAATTTGCCCGTACCTACAAAAGTTGTAGAGACAGCCTCTGAGGAAGAGATTGCTACTTTTAAATAGTGGCTAGATGATGCATCTGTGGCTCAATGCATCATGCTCGCATCCATGAGTAACGAGCTTCAGCGTCAGCATGAAACCATGGATGCTCCTTGTAAGACCCCAACTTTTATGAATAAAGATTAATTTCTCTCAAAATATATTTTTGAATATTATGGTGTGGATATAATATAATGTTATAGTTGTGGGTAATATTTACAAATTTTACAAAGTAAGTAAGTGGTTATATAATATTCGATTAATCTGGGAATATTCGTTTTAACGGGGGAATATTAAACGATGAAGACAATCATTAGTGGACCCCTACAATGGAAGTATTGTCGTAGTTAGAAAATGATGAATTATCTTTTATAAAAATAACGGCGGAAGTTTTACTGTTAAACTGTTTAACTACTTCCAGTAGTAAAAGTACAAAGATGTCTGGCATGGTTACATAGTAGATACCTGTATTGATTATTGATGCTTACGTGAGAAGTCACTCGATTATATTCAATTATTACATGAGAATTGTTGCATCATATCTCTCATATTATTGATTCAATTATTGTCACAATATCATCTGCATAATATGTTATATTATTAAATCAATAATTTTGACGACAAAGTTATTCATATTATTAAATTGCAATATTTACAATGTCTAGAAGTTCTGTCAAGGAGAGGTTTGGTCATCTAATTGCGCGCCAATAAGGAGAAATCCTTAAAGCCCCCTCATATTATTGATTCAATTATTGTCACAGTATCATCTGCATAATATGTTATATTATTAAATCAATAATTGAGACGACAAAGTTATTCATATTATTAAATTGAAATATTTACAATGTCTAGAAGTTCTGTCAAGGAGAGGTTTGGTCCTCTAATTGCGCGCCAATAAGGAGAAATCCTTATCGGAAAGCCCCCACTTTCTGTTATTCCATTCTTTATTATTCTGTTGGAATAACCTGTCTATGTGGATTACCGCATGCATGGTGAATGATCCTTTGTATTCATTCCTTATTAAATTGTGGAAATGATCTGTCTACGTGGATTACCGCATGGCGGGCCAAAATCCATTTGCAGTTTCATATATTCTATTATACTCAGCTGGTTAAAGTTTTGGCTTCTATACTCCATGAAATTAGTGGAATATCCTGGATATTTGCGCTTCATCCAGTATCTTTTCATGGAAATATTCTTCTGAGCATTCTTGAATTTTATTCCATAAAGAAGTATCATGTTGACAATTTGGACGTAATTGATTTCAGGATAAATTAACTTATAAATCTTTAAAATTTATTCTTGAACTTGTTTTATTGAATTATTATGTCATTGTCATCATCCTCATGCTTATATTGTGATAAAAGTTATCTTTGGCTTATATGCATAGATGGATTTGGTATGATTATGACCAGGGATCATTCGGTATAATCATGACCTATAATGTTATAAATGATGTGGTAAAAGTCCTCAGTGGCCTGTAGTGCATTGATGGATAGTTTTTGGTATGATTATAACCAGGAATTATTCGGTATAGTCATGACCATTGATGATTTAATGAATATCCTTGGCCCGTAGTGCAGGGATGACTCGATGTTATGGTTTATTTATTAAGCTGAGTCTCAGCGGTAATAATTGATGAAAACATTTTAAATCATAGAAGATAGTAGATATCATGCTCTACTTGACTCTTCTAATGGATTGCTTATTCTGCTGAAGTTAAACTTGATGTCTATTGTATTTTATCAGTTTAACATTGTTAAAGGCTATTGATAATTTATCCTGCATTATCTTAGTCTTAATATTTCTTACTAGGCTAGTTGAGTTCACCCTTTTGCTTTCATTGTTATCTTTAGGAAATGAGAACGTAGCCGGGACTAGTCGGGGAACGGAGTGATGGTCCGAGATGGTGTTATAGTAGTCCTCACTATTCTATAAAATAGTGTGACAATAAATATAATGAGGACTCTATTTGAGAGTGGATATTGTCTAGAAGGCAATATTCCTATTTAAACTCTCAGCTATGTTTTGTCGTATATTACATGACGTTTGTATAATTAAGTTTGTATTTGTATTCTGTACCATGTATTTGGCGACTCAAGATGGGTGATGTATACCTATGTTGGGGGCATCACAGTTGGTATCAAAGCTTAGGGATATGATCCCTGGCTGAGATGTGAGATAAGAACTAGGAGGGGAGAGACGGGGAATTCCTTCGCTAGTATGACCTACCTAAGTTTATTTGGTATTTAATGTGTCGGTCAGAGTATAGGGATAATATGTGATATGATAATTAACCCTTGTTTTGTGGCAGTATTTGAAAATGGCATCCGAAAATGTTGAGATAAGCAATGAAGCACATGAGACCGTTGAGTCACCACAGATTAATACCCAGGATAATGTGCAATAGGAAGACAATAATCCTCAGGTAAACAACAACGATCAAATGATGAACGATGGGATGTTCAGAGGTTTTATGCAATTCATGCAACATCAGGCGAATGCGGCTCTAGTCCAAAATGCAGGTGGAAAAACTGATAAATCTCGGACGGTCACCACGAAGCAGTTCAAGGAGCTGGGACCACCAGAATTTTTTGGAGAGCCAAAACCACTTAAGGCAGAGACGTGGATAAAGAAGATCAACAAGATATTTGATGTCTTGGGATGCTCCGAGGAGCAAAAGGTTCCCTTTGCCACCTTCATGTATTTGCGGCGCAGAGGAGACATTGGTGGGAATCAGAAGCGTACTCAACTGCCGCCGATGAAGATGTCTTGGGAGAAGTTCCAAGAACTTTTCAACGACAAGTACTTTCCTGAAAGTATTTGTCACATGAAGGAGGTAGAGTTCATCAAGCTTGAGCAAAACAATATGACCGTGGCACAGTACGAAGCTAAGTTTGTCGAGTTATCTCGGTTTGCGTCCCACTTGGTTGATAATGAGGAGAGAATGACACGGATGTTTCTAAGAGGTTTGAAACCCGAGATACGTCAATACCTTATCTCTCATAAACTGTGTTTGTATTCAGATATTGTGAATAGGGCTCAATTATTGGAGCGTGATAATGAGTCAACCCAACCAAGAGAGAGCAGCCGGCAAGTCGATAATACCAGTGGTAGCAGTCATCAAAGCGGTGACAACAAACATGGAGGGAATCAACATGCCAGAAATGGTAATCACTTCGGTGGTAATCATGGCCATGACAATAATAGTGGACTTTTCAAGAAGAGGAGATTCAATAATGATGGAAAGACGTAAGCACCAGCACCTATTGTTAAGGAAGGAGAACGACCACCGGTCGTATGTTACATGTAAGACCCCAAATAATTAATAAATGAAATTTAATTTCCTCTAATTATTATTTTGAAATAGTAAGGGTTGATGTGATTAATGTGGATAGTTATGGGTAAAATACGTAAATATTTCAAAATAAGCAAGTGGTTATAAAATATTCATTGTTGTCGGGGAATATTCGTTTGGTCGTGGAATATTCATACTGTCAGGGAATATTAAATGCATCGACTGCAAGCGACCATGTGTGGGCCCCATGAAAGCGATTGGAGGAAAGCGACAAATATAAGTTGTTTAAAAATAACGGCAGTAGTTGTTACCGATTTTACCTTCGTTGGAATACCCGGTGGTTAAAACACGATGTCTGGCGTTGTTGACAAAGAAGATTACCAGTATTGCACCAATTATTGACTCTTACGTAAGAAGGCACTACTCAATAATGGTTACGATGAATTATCGTGCGATATTTTATTGGTTCAATAATCGTTGCATTGATATTTTATATTGTCATTGTTTCAATCATTGTCATTACACAAGATTTTTCATTATCGAAGCAATAATTCATATTATCTGAATAATATTATTAGATAACATTATTGGCAATGTCTAGAAAGTTACATCTAAGGGGAGGTTTGGTCACCTAATTGCGCGCCAAGAAGGAGAAATTTTATTGAAAGCCCCTCTTTCCTGAACCGCACTGGTTGTCAATATTGTGATTCGTAATATTATTTGTGAATAATTAATTATTGATTCATATGATGAGGAAAATATTGATTTTATGTGGATATAGATGGAGAAAATTTTAATGTGACAATTGTTGAAAATTGAAATTTTATCTTTTACGATAAAATAATTCATTTAAATATATATATATTATTATATTTTAATAATATAATAATGGTGATATTTTTACAAAGAATGTGGAATATATGAGTATACGAGGAGGAAGAGTATTTTTATTGCAATAAATGTTTAAAACATGTTAAACATATCGGTGGACCCCATTTATTGACTGAAATTTGATTATAGCCTCTAAAATCGCCCGTTTGTGGATTTCGGTCAATTTTTGTTTGGAATTTGGAAAACCTTTCTTCTGCAAAGTTGTAGAGAATTGAGTTTCCTATAAAAACTCGCAAGATTTGAATTTTCTGATTAAAGGGCTATTTATTGTGAATTATTAAAGTTCCGAAGCTCCGAAATAATTGATTTTTGGAAGTTTAAATTATTTTAAATAATAAAAACGTTTTTAACAAGGTAGGTGTGCCCACTAGCATGGAAAAAGAGCTGAGATCAGATTGTCCAAGGTGTGCGTGAATATTATATATATATGTATTAACATTTTAATAAATTTTCTGCTTTGGTGTTCTAAGCATTTTCCTATAAATAGGGTGCTTAGTTTAGAATTGAAAATCACACCAGAAACTGAAGTTTTCTCTATCTATATTATCGAGCGTATTCTTGTGAGTATTTTGAGTATACTTTGAGTATTGCTATACGGTGAAAGTTCAAGTTATAGCTTTATATCCAAGATTTCGATTAAATCTTTGTCTTTCCAGAGGTAAGGGATATTATTTTTTTCAGTAATGATATTATTTCTTCAATATCATTATCTTTGAAATATTGATCCAAGTTTTTATCAAATTTGGAACTTTTGGTGTCGAGTTACTATTCACGTATCTGACTATTCACGATATCTGATTATTCATTCGAATCTGACCTTTATTCATCGAAAAATGAAAATTTTTCTTTTCGTCCAAAATATCTATTGTGGATACTAGCTTTGATTGTTTCCATGTTTTGATCATTCTTGAATTTTACACCACTATGATTATTTTTGAGGTATTTTTGGACGTGGATAAAACAAAGTACGAATCCTTAATCCTTAATCCTTGTCATTTTGATTCACTGGATTCGTTTCTTTAAAAAATATTTTTCATCATCCTCAGTCTTAAATGATGATATTATGGAATATCTTTGGCCTGTAGTAGCAAAGATGAATGATTTTCGATGAATATCTTTGGCACAGTAGTGCAAAGATGAATAATTTCGATGAATATCTTTGGCCGTAGTGCAAAGATGAGCAGTGTTTAGATGAACATGATTAAGTGGTGAATGTCCTTGGCTCATAGTGCAAGGATGAATATATGATTCCGTATATATATTGATTGATGTTACAGGATAAAAATATTGATGATGGATCTGTTAAATTCATAGATATTAGTAGATTTCATCCTCTACGTAACTCTTCTATGAATTAATATTTTCCTCTCATGAGTATTGATTTAAAACTTGTTGTCTATTGTATTCTATTAGATTTTTTTTCCTTGTTGAAGACTAACGATAATTTGTTACGTATTATCTTAGTCATAATATTCTTTCTTTGGGCTAGTTGAGCTCACCCTTTTCCTTTTTGTTCCATTTTTTCTTCTCGGGAGGTGAGAATGTAGCGCAGTACTTAGTCTGGGTATGGAATGATGGTTTTAAAGAGTTGTTTAGTAGTCCTCACCATTTCTGTAAAATAATGTATCAATAATTATGATGAGGATTTATTTGTATGTGGATATTGTTTAGATGGCAATATCTGTATTTAAACTCACAGTTTTATTGTTGTAATAATAAAATTGTAGTTATTTCTGTACCGTGTATTGACAACTCAGAATGGGTGATGTATACCTATTTTGGGGGTGTCACAGTTGGTATCAGAGCTTAGGGATATGATCTCTGGCGGAGATCGGGGAATAGAACTAGGAGGGGAGAGACAAGTAAATCCTTTTCTAGTGTGTCCTACCTAAGCTTATTTGTTAGTTGGTCAGTATATAAGGATATTATGTGATTTATTGATTTGCTTAATTAACCCTTGTTTTATGACAATATTTGAGAATGTCGACTGAGAATATTAACAATGGAAATGAGACCGTGGAGACGCCTGTACTCACCAACGAGGAGAACGTGCAACAGACTGGTAATATTCCTCCTGTGAACAACACCATGGAGCAGATGATGAACGAGGGGATGTTTAGAAGCTTTTTGCAGTTCATACAAAATCAGACGAAGGAGACTCGTGTTCAAAACATAGGAGGAAATGATAGCAATTCACGGGTTGTCACAGCCAAGCAGTTCAAAGAGTTGGGACCACCAAAATTTAAGAGAAAGCCTGATCCGATCATGGCGGAAACATAGGTCAAGCAAATTACTAAGATATTCGATGTCTTGGGATGCACGGTGGAACAGAAGGTTCCATTCGCCACCTTTATGTTCCGTGGCGAGGCAGCCTACTGGTGGGAGTCTGTGAAGCGTATCCATCCGGTACTTTTCAAGATGTCTTGGGAGACGTTTCAAAAACTATTTAATGACAAATACTTTCCTCGGTGTCTCAGTACGAGGCGAAGTTTGCAGAGTTATCCAGGTTTGCACCTCATTTGGTGGAGAATGAGGAACGTATGACGTGGATGTTTCTGAGAGGTTTGAAACCTGGCATACGTCAGTATCTCATCTATCATAAATTTTTTCTTTATTCAGATGTTGTTAATAGGGCTCAATTGTTAGAACGAGATAACGAGTACGGTCAACCGAGGTACCACAATCAGGATCATACCGGAGATAGCAGTCAACAAAACAACAATAACCAGTGGAGAAAGAAAAAGACGGACAAAAATGGTAACCACTCTGGTGGTAATCATGGCCATATAAATAGAAGAAGTGAATTAGGAGGAGATTTTAAAAAGAGGAGATTCAACAACGACCATGTGAAGACGACAATGCCAGCAGCAACTGGTTCCAAGGGAGGAGAACGACCACCGGTCATATGCTATAAATGCGGGAAAGAGGGACATATCAGTCCAAACTGCCCACAACAATTCCAGGTATGCTATAATTGTGGAAAGGAAGGACATATCGCTCGAGATTGCACGATAGCGAAACCTAGTTCAGCGGGGACGGTGACTCAAAAGACTGTCCCAAAAAAGTCAAAGTCAACGGTTCCTGGAAGAGCGTTTGTTGTGACTGGTCAAAATGCGAGGAACCCAAACGAGGTGATCACGGGTAAGATATTTATAAATTCTTGTGAAGTTTATACTTTACTAGATACCGGTGCTACCCATTCATTTATCTCTCCTACTTGTGCTCAACGTTTAAATTTGACTCCGGAAAAATTAGACTTTGACCTATCTGTAGAAACTCCGTTAGGAGAAACTTTCATCACATCCACTGTTTAAAAATCTTGTCTAATCCAAGTTGGCAACCTTATCTTACCTGTTGACCTTATCTCTTTAAAGATACTTGCTTTTGATGTGATTTTAGGGATTGATTGGTTAACTACTCATCATGCCAAAATTGATTGTTTTCGTAAGGTAGTTAGTTTTCATATTCCTAATCAACATTGTTGTTGAATTCGTGCAACTAAACCATTAAAATCAATCACTGTCATATCTAATCATAAAGCGATTCATTTATTGAAAAACGGATGTCAAGCTTTCTTAGCCCATGTTATGGATTTGAATAAAGACACGTCAAAATTGAATAATATTCCTGTTGTTATTAACTTTCCTGACGTATTTCCTGAAGAACTTCCCGGTCTACCCTCAAAACGTGAAGTTGAATTTTTTATTGACCTTGAACCTGGTACAAAGCCCATTTCTAAAACCCCATATCGAATGGCTCTATTGAACTTCGTGGAGTTAAAGGTCCGACTACGAGAATTGTTGGACATCGGTTTCATTCGTCTAGTACATCTCCTTGGGGTGCTCTGTTTTATTCCTAAAGAAGAAAGACGGGAGTATGCGACTTTTTGTATTGACTATCGGGAATTGAACCATGTCACCATCAAGAATAGGTATCCTCTATCTCGTATTGATGACTTGTTTGACCGATTGCAAGGAGCACAATTCTTTTCAAAAATCGATCTTCGCTCGGATATCATTATTTGAAAATTAGAAGGCGAGGATATTCCAAAGAGCGCCTTCGTAACTCGGTATATGGGAATTATGAATTCTTAGTTATGTCTTTCGGATTGACTAATGCTCCTGCGGCTTTCATGGATATGATGAATCGAGTATTCAAAGAATATTTGGTAAATTCGTTATTGTCTTTATTGATGACATCCTCATATATTCCAAAAGCCGTGAAGATCATGAGCACCATTTGAAGCTAGTACTCCAAAGGCTTCGTGAAAACAAGCTATATGCTAAGTTGAAGAAATGCGAGTTCTGGCTTGAGGAAGTAGCATTCCTTGGGCACGTGGTGTCAAAACATGGAGTATCTGTTGACCCGACGAAGATTAAAGCAATACAAAGTTGGGAGCAACCGAAGTCGGTGACTGAAGTACGTAGCTTTTTGGGTTTAGCTGGTTATTATCGGAGATTCGTGGAAGGGTTTTCTCGAATCGCTACTCCATTAACTCATCTGACTCGAAAGGATACAAAATTCATATGGAGCGAGGAATGCGAGAAGAGTTTCCAAGAGCTTAAGAGGAGACTCATTTCGGCACCTGTTCTAACAATACCATCTGGTACGGATGGATTTGTTATCTCTGACGATGCTTGGGCAAAGGGTTAGGATGTGTTCTCATGCAACATGGGAAAGTCATAGCCTATGCCTCGTGACAACAAAAGAATATGAGAGGAATTATCCTACTCATGATCTAGAGTAGCGCAAATCGTTGCTGCGCTAAAGATCTGGAGGCACTATCTATATGGGAGAAAGTGGAGATATATTCGGACCATAAAAGCCTTAAATATTTCTTCACTCAAAAAGAACTCAACATGCGCAGCAATGACGTTGGCTCGAGCTATTGAAAGACTATGACCACACTATTCAATACCATCCTCGAAAAGCGAGCGTGGTAGGCGATCGTTAAGTAGAAGATCATATGCAGGAACGAGTGCGATGATGTCAAGTATATGCATAGAGCCAACTTTAATAGAAAAAGTTAAGGTTGCTTAAGCCACCGACCCGGAGCTAATGCATATGAAGAAGAAAGTACAAGAAGGTGCTATTCCGGAAGCGAGAATTGATGAAGAAGGAATACTTCGAGTCCACTCCAGACTTTGTGTTCCTAATGATTCTGATTTAAAGTACAAGATCATAATGGAGGCACACAATACACCATTTGCAATCCATCCTGGAAGTACTAAAATGTATTGTGATCTTCGACATACATTTTGGTGGAACAATATGAAAAGAGAGATTGCAAAGTTTATCTCAACATGTTTAACTTGTCAACGTGTAACGGCGGAGCATCAAGTGCCTAAGGGACCATTGCAACCACATGAGATTCTGAAATGGAAGTGGGAACACATTACCATGGATTTTGTTACGTGTCTTCCCACGGTTTCTCAAGGCATAAATGCTATTTGGGTTATTGTTGATAGATTAACCAAGTCTACACATTTCTTGCCGATACGGGAGACTTATTCTCTTGAACGTCTTGCTAGTATGTATGTAAACGAGATTGTGAGGTTGCATGGCATGCCAGTATCTATAGTTTCGGATCGTGACCCAAGATTCACTTCAAAATTTTGGGTTAGCTTGGAAAAAGCTATGGGTACGAATTTACGATTCAGTTCGGCATACCATCCTCAAACGGAAGGACAATCGGAGAGGACTATTCAAACTCTTGAAGATTTGTTAAGACTCTGTGTCCTAGACTTCAAGGGCAGTTGGGATAAGTATTTACCATTGGTGGAATTCTCCTACAACAACAGTTATCAGGCAAGTATAGGTGTGGCTCCATATGAAGCATTATATGGACGAAAGTGTCGCTCTCCAATATGTTGGGATGAGGTGGGTGAAGCAACATTGTTGGGACCCGAGTTAGTACGTATGACTATCGAAAAGATCCAAATGATTCGACAACGTATACAAATGGCACACGATCGACAAAAGAGTTATGCGGATCTTCATCGAAAGGACGTAGAATTTAGTATAGGGGATCATGTATTGTTGCGAGTTGCTCCATGGAAGGGAGTTACAAGATTTGGGAAGAAAGGAAAGCTCAATCCATGATTTATTGGTCCATTTCAAATTCTTGACCAAAGTAGGAAATGTAGCCTATAGACTCGCGTTACCTCCAAGTATGTCTCGTGTTCATAATGTGTTTCACATATCCGCTTCAGTAAATATGTGAAAGACCCGAACCACGTTATTGAGTTAGAACCGGACGACATAGCAGTCAAGACTTAACGTATGAGGAGGTACTGTCAAGATCTTGGATAGGAAGGAGCATGTCCTACGACGAAGGTCATACCACAAGTTAAAGTCTTGTGGAGGAACCATGCTATAAAAGAAATGACATGGGAATTGGAAATGTAAATGAAAGCGAGGTATCCTCACCTTTTGAAACACCCAGTGCACGTATGTCAATTTCGGATTTGATTTAAATTTCATAAGGAGGGAGGTTGTAAGACCCCAAATAATTAATAAATGAAATTTAATTTCCTCTAATTATTATTTTGAAATAGTAAGGGTTGATGTGATTAATGTGGATAGTTATGGGTAAAATACGTAAATATTTCAAAATAAGCAAGTGGTTATAAAATATTCATTGTTGTCGGGGAATATTCGTTTGGTCGTGGAATATTCGTACTATCGGAGAATATTAAATGCGACCTTGCGCATGACCGTGTGTGGGCCCCATAGCGGAAAGCGATTGGAGGAAGAAAAGCGACAAATATAAGTTGTTTAAAATAACGGCGTAGTTGTTACTGATTTTACCTTTGTTGGAATACCGGTGGTTAAAACACGAAGAATCTGGCGTTGTTGCACAAGAAGCACACGACATCGCACCAATTATTGACTCTTACGTAAAAAGGCACTACTCAATAATGGTTATGTAATTCTCGTGCGAGATTTTATTGGTTCAATAATTGTTGCGTTGATATTTTATATTGTTGTTGTTTCAATAATTGTCATTCATTACACAAGATTTTCATTATCGAAGAAATAATTCATATTATCTGAATAATATTATTAGATAACATTATTGGCAATGTCTAGAAAGTTCATCTAAGGAGAGGTTTGGTTACCTAATCATGCGCCAAGAAGGAGAAATTCTTATTGGAAAGCCCCTCTTTCTGAGGCTACTGGTTGTCAATATTGTGATTTCGTAATATTATTTGTGAATAATTAATTATTGATTCATATGATGAGAAAAATATTGATTTTATGTGGATATAGATGGAGAAAATTTTTAATGTGACAATTGTTGAAATTTGAAATTTTATCTTTTTCTGATAAAATAATTCATTTAAATATATATATTATTATATTTTAATAATATAATAATGGTGATATTTTTACAACGAATGTGGAATATATGAGTATACGAGGAGAAAGAGTATTTTTATTGCAATAAATGTTTAAAACATGTTAAACATGTCTGTGGACCCCATTTATTGATTGAAATTTGATTATAGCCTCTAAAATGCTTGGATTTATCGATTTGGTCAATTTTCGCTTGGAATTTGGAAAACGTTCTTCGCAACGTTGTAGAGAATTGAATTTCCTATAAAACACGCGAGATTTGAATTTTCCGACAAAAGGGCTATTTATTGTGAATTATTGAAGTTTCAAGCTTCAAATAATTGATTTTTGGAAGTTTAAATTATTTTAAATAATAAAAACGTTTTTAACAAGGTAGGTGTGCTTACTAGCATGGAAAAGATTTGAGATCAGATTGTCCAAGGTGTGCATGAAGATTAGATATATATATATATATATATATATATATATATATATATATATATATATATATTTTAATAAATTTTTCGCTTTGATGTTCTAAGCATTTTCCTATAAATAGGGTGCTTAGGTTAGAATTGAAAATCACACGTAAATCAAGTTTTCTCTCTATATTATCGGCGTATTCTTGTGAGTATTTTGAGTATACTTTGAGTATTGCTATACGGTGAAAGTTCAAGTTATAGACTATATCCAGTATTTTAGGTTAAATCTTTGTCTTCCGAGGTAAGGGATATTATTTTTTTCGTAATGATATTATTTCTTCAATATCATTATCTTTGAAATATTGATCCAAGTTTTATCAAATTTGGAACTTTTGGTGTGAGTTACTATTCACGTGATACTAAGACTATTCATGATATACTGAGATTATTCACAAATACAAAGACTATTCATCAAAAATGAAAATTTTTCTTTTCGTCCAAAATATCTATTGTGGATTCTAGCTTTGATTGTATCCATGTTTTGATCATTCTTGAATTTTACACCACTATGATTATTTTTGAGGTATATTTGGACGTGAATAAAACAAAGTTCGAATTCTTAATCCTTAATCCTTGTCATTTTGATTCACTGGATTCGTTTCTTTAAAAAATATTTTTCATCATCCTCAGTCTTAAATGATGATATTATGGAATATCTTTGGCCTATAGTGCAAAGATGAATGATTTCTGATGAATATCTTTGGCCTGTAGTACAAAGATGAATGATTTCTGATGAATATCTTTGGCCCATAGTGCAAAGATGAACAGGTGTTTAGATGAACATGACCAACTGGTGAATGTCCTTGGCCTGTAGTGCAAGGATGAATATATGATTCCAGATATATATTGATTGATGTTACAGGGATAAAAATATTGATGATGGACTGTTAAATTCATAGATATTAGTAGATTTCATCCTCTATGTAACTCTTCTATGAATTAATATTTTCCATCATGTAGTATTGATTTAAAACTTGTTGTCTATTGTATTCTATTAGATTTTTTTTTCCTGTTGAAGACTAACGATAATTTGTTCTGTATTATCTTAGTCATAATATTCTTTACTGGGCTAGTTGAGCTCACCCTTTTCCTTTTTGTTCCATTTTTCTTCTTAGGAGGCGAGAATGTAGCGAGTACGAGTCGGAGTATGGAATGATGGTTTTAGAGAGTTGTTTAGTAGTCCTCACCATTTCTGTAAAATAATGTATCAATAATTATGATGAGGATTTATTTGTATGTGGATATTGTTTAGATGGCAATATCTGTATTTAAACTCACAGTTTTATTGTTGTAATAATAAAGTTGTAGTTGTTTCTGTACCGTGTATTGACAACTCAGAATGGGTGATGTATACCTATTTTGGGGGTGTCACATTACAAATGTGGAGGGGAAGGACACATAAGTCCAAACTGCACGATGCAGTCCAAAGCATGTTACAATTGTGGAAAAGAAGGTCACCTAGTCCGATTTTGTCGTGCACCAAAGTCAAGTCCAGCTGGGATGGAGGCATCAAAGGGTGTCCCAAACACGACAAAACCTGTAGTTCAAGGGAGAGAGTTTGTCGTAACCTCCCAAAAAGTGAGGAATTCGAATGAGGTGATCACGGGTAAGCTAATCATAAACTCTAGCGAGGTTTATACTTTATTTGATACTGATTCTACCCATTCCTTTATTTCTTCTACTTGCGCTCAATGTTTAAATTTGACTCCGAAGAAATTAGACTTTGACTTATCTGTTGAAACTCCGTTGGGAAAAACCTTCATTACATCCACGGTTTATAAGTCTTGTTTGATTCAAATCGGTAACCGTACGTTACATGTCGATCTTATTTCCTTGAAAATACTTGCATTTGATGTGATTTTAGGGATTGATTGGTTAACTACTCATCATGCTAAAATTGATTATTTTTGTAAGGTTGTTAGCTTTCATATTCCAAACCAACCTATCATGCGAATTCAAACAACCAAACCACTAAAATCAATCACTATTATATCAAGTCATAAAGCTATTCGTTTATTAAAAAATGGATGTCAAGCTTTCTTAGCCCATGTCACGGATTTAAATAAAAATACGTCAGATTTGAATGATATTTCTATTGTTAATAAATTTCCTGACGTATTTCCAGAAGAACTTCCTGGCCTACCCCCAGAGCGTGAAATTGAATTTTGTATTGACCTTGAATCCGGTACAAAACCCATTTCCAAAGTCCCATATAGAATGGCTCCTATTGAACTTCAGGAGTTAAAAACCCAACTACAGGAATTGTTAAACATAAGTTTCATTCGTCCTAGTACGTCTCCTTGGGGTGCTCCTGTTCTATTCGCGAAGAAGAAAGATGGAAGTATGTGACTTTGTATTGATTATCGGGAGTTGAATCATGTCACCATCAAAAATAGGTATCCGTTGCCTCGCATTGATGACCTGTTTGACCAGTTGCAAGGAGCCAAATTCTTTTCAAAGATTGATCTTCGTTCCGAATATCATCAGTTGAAGATTAAAACTGATGACATTCCAAAGACTACTTTCAGAACTCAGTACGGGCATTATGAATTTCTAGTCATATCTTTTGGATTGACTAATGCTCCTGCTGCCTTCATGGACATGATGAACCGAGTATTCAAGGAATATTTGGATCACTTTGTGGTTGTCTTTATTGATGACATCCTCATATACTCAAAAATCCGTGAAGACCATTAGCAACACTTGAGGCTGATACTCCAAAAGCTTCGTGAAAATAAGCTATATGCCAAGTTGAAGAAATGTGAGTTCTGGTTTGAGTAAGTTGCATTCCTTGGGCACGTGATATCAAATCATGAAATATCTGTTGACCCGGAAAAGATTGAAGCAATTCAAAGTTGGGAGCAACCTAAGTTAGTGACCGAAGTACGTAGCTTTCTCGGCTTAGCTGGTTATTATCGGAGATTCATAGAAGGGTTTTCTCGAATCGCTACTCCATTAACTCAGCTGACTCGAAAAGATACAAAATTCGATTGGAGCGAGGAATGTGAAAAGAGTTTTCAAGAACTCAAGAGGAGACTCATTTCAGCACATGTTTTGACAATACCATCTGGCTCGGAAGGATTTGTCATCTACAGTGATGCTTCAGGCAAAGGGTTAGGATGTGTTCTCATGCAACATGGGAAAGTCATAGCCTATGCCTCGCAACAACTCAAAGAATATGAGAGGAATTATCCTACTCATGATCTAGAGTTGGCAGTAGTCGTTTTTTCGCTTCAGATTTGGAGGCATTACATGTATGGAGAGAAGGTGGAGATCTATACGGATCATAAAAGCTTCAAATATTTCTTCACTCAAAAGGAACTCAACATGCGGCAACGACGATGGCTTGAGTTGTTGAAAGATTATGATCATACCATCTAATACCATCCTGGTAAAGCGAACGTAGTAGCTGACGCATTGAGTAGAAGATCATATGCGGGTACGAGTGAAATATTGTCAACGCAAAGGCCCATTTTGTATGACTTGGAAAAGATTGAAATAGAGTTAAAGACTCCAGGGACCCATGTGATGATGGCGAATATACGAGTGGAATCGACTTTAATTGATAAAGTTAAATTTGCTCAAGCTACAGACCTAAAGCTGATGCGTGTGAGGAAGAAAGTGCAAGAAGGTGTTATTTCAGAAGCAAGAATCGATGAAGAAGGAATACTTCGAGTCAAATCCAGACTTTGTGTTCCTAACGATTCTGACTTGAAGTATAAAATCATGATGGAGGTGCACAACACACCATTTACAATCCATCCTGGGAGTACCAAAATGTATCGTGATCTTTGACATACATTTTGGTGGAATATAAAGAAAGAGATAGCGGTGTTTATCTCAAGGTGTCTAACTTGTCAATGAGTCAAGGCAGAGCATCAAGTGCCAAAAGGTCCATTGCAACCACTTGAAATTCTAGAATGGAAGTGGGAGCACATTACCATGGATTTCGTTACTGGTCTTCCCAAGGTTTCTCAAGGCATAGATGCGATTTGGGTCATTGTTGATAGATTGACCAAGTCTGCTCATTTCTTACCGATACGAGAAACTTTTACACTTGAACGTCTTGCTAGTATGTACATAAACGAGATCGTAAGATTGCATGGTATGCCAGTATCCATAGTTTCTGATCGAGACCCAAGATTCACTTCAAGATTTTGGGTTAGTTTGCAAAAAGCTATGGGCACGAATTTACGATTTAGTTCGGCATATCATCCTCAAACGGATGGGCAGTCGGAAAGGACTATTCAAACTCTTGAAGATTTATTAAGACTCTGTGTCCTTGACTTCAAGGGAAGTTGGGACAAGTTCTTACCATTGGTGAAGTTTTCCTACAACAATAGTTATCAAGCAAGTATTGACATGGCTCCATTTGAGGCGTTGTATGGAAGAAAGTGTTGTTCTCCAGTATGCTGGGATGAGGTGGGTGAAGCAACGTTGTTGGGACCAGAGTTGGTACGTATGACTATGGAAAAGATTCAAACGATCTGACAACTTATAAAAACCTCACAAGATCGACAAAAGAGTTATGTTGATCTTCATCGAAAAGACGTGAAATTCAATATTGGAGATCATATGTTGTTACGTGTTGCTCCATGGAAAGGAGTTATGGGATTTAGAAAGAGAGGAAAGCTCAATCCTCGATTCATTGGCCCATTTATAATCCTCAAACGAGTAGGAACTATGGCCTATAGACTTGCCTTACCGCCAAGTATGTCTCGTGTTCATAACGTTTTCCACAAATCTATGTTACGTAAATATGTGAAAGACCCGAACCACATTATTGAATTAGAACTAGACGAGATAGAGGAAGATTTAACGTATGAAGAATTACCTGTTAAAATCTTGGATAAGAAGGATCATATTCTATGCTTCAAGGTTATACCTCAAGTCAAAGTTTTGTGGAGAAACCACGATGTGGAAGAAATGACCTGGGAATTAGAATCTAAGATGAAGTCAAAATATCCTCACCTCTTCGATATACCAGGTACGTACCCTAATTTTGATGACGAAATTTCATAAGAAGGGGAGGTTGTAAGACCCCAACTTTTATGAATAAAGATTAGTTTCTCTCGAAATATATTTTTGAATATTATGATGTGGATATAATATAATATTATAGTTGTGGGTAATATTTAAAAATTTCGCAAAGTAAGCAAGTGGTTATATAATATTCGATTGGTCGGGGAATATTCGTTTTAACAGGGAATATTCGTACGACAGCACAATCATTAGTGGACCCCACAACGGAAGTATTGTCGAAGTTAGAAAACGACAGAATTATCTTTTTATAAAAATAACGACGGAAGTTTTACTGTTAAACTGTTGAACTACTCGGTAGTAAAAGTACACTAATACGTGTGGTTGCATAGTAGCACACGGTATTGATTATTGATGCTTACGTGACAAGTCACTCAGTTATATTCAATTTTTGCTACAATAATTGCTGCATCATATCTCTCATATTATTGATTCAATTATTGTCACAGTATCATCTGCATAATATGTTATATTATTAAATCAATAATTGAGACGACAAAGTTATTCATATTATTAAATTGCAATATTTACAATGTCTAGAAGTTCTATCAAGGAGAGGTTTGGTCATCTAATTGCGCGCCAATAAGGAGAAATCCTTATCGGAAAGCCCCCTCTTTCCTGGGAACGACCTGGTTGTTAAATATTGTGAATTATAATATTAATGATGAATAATTTCGTGTTGATTAAAGATGAAATTGATAGTTCCATTGTGTTGGAATGATTAGAGTTAGTGGAAATTAACATTTAGTTCGATATTAATTGATGTCTGGAAATTTTACTGACCAGTCGGGTAATTAATCGGATAAATGAGCAATTTAATTGCTATTAATGCACATGATTATAACTATTTGTTCACATGTGTGTACTATTGATTCACATTCTTGTACTATTAGGGGAGTTGGTGCAAGATTGATAATACTTGCATGACTAAGTTAAAAATGGAGGTATAGATGGAGGTACTATACTATAATTCGTATTTTCATATGATTATAACTATTGATTAACATGATTGAACTATTGATTCACATTATTTACTATTAGAGGAGGTGGTGCAAGTTTGATAATACTTGTAGGACTAAATTAAAAATGAAGAAAAAGAGGAAGGTATTATATTGTAATATTTGAGCCCCAAAACGTGCAATTATCGAAACTATATTTTTCTATAAATAGAAGCTCATTCTTCCTTCATTTTTCACCAATTCACTAAAGCTATAGAGCAATTATTATAGAGAAAAATTATAAAGAGAAAGAAGAAGAGAAGTCTGCTACCTCACTATTCCAGTATCCAGTCTTCTTCTAAGGTAAGGGGTATTATTCTTTCGTATTCATGAAGAGAGTTATTTTCTTTCAATACTCGTAAGAATTGTTATTCCATTATTTATTATTATGTTGGAATAACCTGTCTATGCAAAGTACCACATACATGGTGAAATTCTTCTGTTATTCCATTCTTTATTATTCATTGGAATAACTCGTGCTGCAAGGATCTATCGCACGCCCGGTGAATTTCGTTGTTATTCCATTCTTTATTATTTTGTTGGAACACCGCGTGCTGCGGATTTACGCATGACCGGTTCCATTCTTTATTATTCTGTTGGAACATCCTGTCTGTGCGGATTACGCATGACCTGGTTCCATTCTTTATTATTCTGTTGGAATATCCTGTGTGTGCGGATTACGCATGACCTGGTTCTATTCTATTTTTATTATTACATTGGGAATAACTCCGTCATGCGGTCTATCGCATGCTTGGTGAATTCTTTCGTTATTCCATTCTTTATTATTCTATTGGAATAACCCGTTCTATGTGGATTACCGCATGCATGGTGAATGATCCTTCATATTCATTCTTATTAAATTTGTGGAAATGATCATCTACATGGATTACTGCATGGCGAAGCGTAAAATCCATTCATAGCTTCATATATTCTATTATACTCATTGGTTAAAGTTTTGGCTTCTATACTCCATGAAATTAGTAGAATATCCTGGATATTTGCACTTCATCCAGTATCTTTTCATGGAAATATTCTTCTGAGTATTCTTGAATTTTATTTCACAAAGCAGTATCATGTTGACAATTTGGACGTAATTGATTTCAGGATAAATTAACTTATAAATCTTTAAAATTTATTCTTGAACTTGTTTTATTGAATTATTATGTCATTGTCATCATCCTCATGCTTATATTGTGATGAAATTTATCTTTGGCTTACGTGCATAGATGGATTTGGTATGATTATGACCAGGGATCATTCGGTATAATCATGACCTGTAGTGTTATAAATGATGTGGTAAAAGTCCTCAGTGGCCTGTAGTGCATTGATGGACAGTTTTTGGTATGATTATGACCAGAGATTATTCAGTATAGTCATGACCATTGATGATTTAATGAATATCCTTGGCCTGTAGTGCAGGGATGACTCGATGATGTGGTTTATTTATAAAGCTGAGTCTCAGCGGTAAAAATTGTTGAAAACATTTTAAATTATAGAAGATAGTAGATATCATGCTCTACTTGACTCTTCTAATGGATTGCTTATTCCGCTGTAGTTAAACTTGTTGTCTATTGTATTTTATCAGTTTAACATTGTTGAAGGCTATTGATAATTTATCCTGCATTATCTTAGTCATAATATTTCTTACTGGGCTAGTTGAGCTCACCCTTTTGCTTTCATTGTTCTCTTCAGGAAATGAGAACGTAGTCGGGACTAATCGGGGAACGGAGTGATGGTCCGAGATGGTGTTATAGTAGTCCTCACTATTCTATAAAATAGTGTGACAATAAATGTAATGAGGACTCTATTTGAGAGTGAATATTGTCTAGAAGGCAATATTCCTGTTTAAAATCTCAGCTATGTTTTGTCGTATATTACACGATGTTTGTATAATTAAGTTTGTATTTATATTCTGTACCATGTTTTTTGCAACTCAAGATGGGTGATGTATACCTAGGTTGGGGGCGTCACACTCCTACTATGCTACTGCACCTTCAAGAGTTGTATGGTGAGTAAAGTAGGACTGTTAGAAATGAAATATCCAAGGAGCTCTTCCGATCTCGGATGACCGAGGGCACTACCGTTGAGTCTCATGTCTTAAAGATGATCAATCTGATTGAACATCTTGGACAACTTGGGTTAAATCATGGATAGGGAGTTGAGTCAAGATTTAGTCTTGCAGTCACTACCCTGCACACCTTCTCACAATTTGTTGTGAATTTTCACATGAATAAGTTAGATGTCAGCTTGCCTGAATTACTTAACATGTTGAAAACTGCTGAAGGTCACTTCCCATCCAAGAAGAACCATGTCTTACTGGTGGATGATTCTTCCAAGAAAAGGAAGAGGCCCAAGGTATCTTCTGAAAAGAAGAAATCCAAGAAGGCTAAGGGAAAGGCGAAAGTGAAGGATCAAAAGAAACCTAATTCAGCTAGCAAAGGAATTTGCTTCCATTGCAACAAGCCAGGTCATTGGAAGAGGAACTCCAAGGATTATCTTGCGGAACAAAAGCAGAAGAAGCTTGGAGAAGCTTTGAATCATAATCAAGGTTTGTTTATGATTGAAATTAATTTTTTTGAAAGTTAATCTTTTACTTGGGTATTGGATACCAACTGTGGTTCTCACATATGTAATAATATGCGTGGACCGGTCAAGTAGAAAGTCGAGCAAGGATGAGGTCGATCCCCACGAGTGAGAAATGGAGCAAAGGTCGCGCATTATTGTAGGGACTTATTGTTTAGCACCGCCACAGGCAAGTTCATTAATTTAAATAATTGTTATTTTGTTCCAAATATCATTAGAAACATTATTTCTATCTCTGTATTGGATATGGATGGTTTTAATATTATAATAAAGAACAACAGTTGTTCTATTTATAATGATAATGTTTTATATGGTGTTGGTAATTTGCAAAATGGACTTTATATACTTGACTTGCATGAAAATATACTTCAAATTGAACAAACTAAGAAAAGGAAAAGAGATGATGTTAATTATACCTTCATGTGGCACTGTAGACTCGGTCATATTAATGAAACAAGATTATCCGAGTTACATAAAGATGGGCTCCTAGAGCTATCGGATTATGAATCATATCCAACTTGTGAATCTTGTTTAATGGGCAAAATGACTAAATCTCCTTTTAGTGGAAAAGGAGAAAGAGTTACAGAGTTGTTAGCGTTGGTAGACACAGATGTATGTGGACTTATGACAACGACTGCACGAGGAGGGTATTCTTATTTTATTACATTCACTGACGATCACTCAAGATTTGGATATGTGTATTTAATGAAATACAAATCTGAATCATTTGAAAAGTTCAAAGAGTTCAGAAGTGAAGTAGAGAAGCAAATTGGTAAGAGTATTAAGATTCTTCGATTTGATCGAGGAGGAGAATACTTAAGTGGTGAGTTTCTCAATTATCTCAAAGAAAATGGTATAATCTCACAATGGACTCCACCAGGAATGCCACAGATGAATGGTGTATCTAAAAGGAGAAATTGAACATTGTTGGACATGGTTTGATCCATGATGAGCTTTACCGACCTTCCAGTTTCCTTCTGGGGATATGCCCTAGAATCGGCTGCATACCTACTTAACAAGGTACCTACAAAATCCGTCCCCAAGACCCCATATGAGTTATGGACAGGGAGGAAACCAAATCTTAATCATGTTAAGACTTGGGGTTCTCCAGCTTATGTCAAAAAGTTTGAAAATGATAAGCTACAGACTAGATCTGACAAATGTAGATTTATGGGATACCCTAAAGAAACATCGGGGTATTATTTCTATCATCCAACTGATCAAAAGGTGTTTGTTGCGAAACATGCTGCTTTCTTGGAAAAGGAGTTTATCCTTGAAGGGGTCAGTGGGAGTAAGATATATCTTGAAGAGGTTCAAGAACCACAAAATACTACAGATAAAAGTGAGGTACCTAACCAAGTAGAGATTCCTTTTGTACCACACCCTATTCGTAAATCTGGAAGAGTACCAAAGATACCTGAGAGGTATGGACTTTTCATAGAGGATGACGATGAGGTACGCATCATAGATGATGATGATCCATTAAATTACGAACAGGCTATGAGTAATAAAGACTCAGAGAAGTGGCAAGAAGCCATGAAATCCGAGATGGACTCCGTGTATGAGAACCAAGTATGGACTTTGGTTTCACCACCTGAAGGCATTAGGCCTATTGGGTGTAAATGGGTCTTTAAAAGAAAGACTGGAGCAGACGGCAAGGTAGAGACCTATAAGGCCTGACTAGTCGCAAAAGGTTTCAAACAAAGACAAGGAGTTGACTATGATGAAACCTTCTCACCAGTAGTAATGCTCAAGTCCATTCGGATTTTTCTTGTGATTGCAGCTTACCATGACTACAAAATCTGGCAGATGGACGTGAAAACGGCCTTCCTCAATAGGAAACTTGAGGAAGATGTGTATATGACACAGTCAGAGGGATTTATTTCAAAGGTTGGAACAAATCAAGTCTGTAAGCTACAACGATCCATTTATGGATTGAAGCAAGCTTCTCGTAGGTGAAACATCCGTTTTGATGAGACAATCAAAGAGTTTGATTTTATCAAAATGAGGATGAACCATGTGTGTACAAGAAGGTCGATGGGGAGCCACTGTTTCATTCCTCGTATTATATGTTGATGATATATTACTGATAGGGAATGATATTCCTATGCTACAATCAATTAAAATCTGGTTATCTAAACACTTCTCCATGAAGGACTTGGGAGAAACATCCTATATTTCGGGGATAAAGATCTATAGAGATAGATCTAAAAGGATGCTTGGCTTGTCCCAAGGAACGTACATTGACTCGATGCTAAAGAGGTTTAGCATGGAAGATTCCAAAAGTTGTCTCATGCCGATGAGCCATGGAATACATCTCTCCAAGAAACAGGCCCTAAAAGACACCTGAGGAGAGAGACCGTGTGAGTAAGATTCCTCATGCTTCAGCAATAGGATCTATCATGTACGGTATGATATGTACTAGACCAGATGTCGCTCATGCACTTAGTGTAACAAGCAGATATCAGTCAAATCCAGGAGAAGAACACTAGAAGACAGTGAAAAATATCCTAAAGTACTTAAGAAGAACTAAGGATGTATTTCTTGTCTATGGTGGGTCTAAATTGAAAATAGAGGGCTTTACAGACTTAAGTTTTTAAACGGACCAAGATGACAGTAAATCCATTTTGGGGTATGTGTTTACCTTTAAGCACGTGTGCAGTTGAGTGGAAGAGTTCCAAACAAAAAGAAAGATTGTTGATTCAAAGGATGAGGCGAGTTCATAATCGCAAGTGAAGTTGCAAAAGGAAGTCGTTTGGATGAAGAAGTTCATTACCGAACTTGGTGTGGTTCCTAGCATTACAGACCAAGGTGCCTTTATTACGTGACAACACCGGAGTCATTATGCAGCAAAAGGAACCCGTGTCTCATCGTAAATCCAAACACGTGTTCATGGAGATTTCATTTGATCAGAGAGATCATTGAAAGAGGAGACGTCACCCTAGAGCGTGTGGACTCTCAAGACAATATTGCAGATCCATTTACTAAAGCGTTAACACAACAACAGTTTGATCGTCACTTAGAGAAGATGGGTATGAGATACCACGACGATTGGCTTTAGTGTAAGTGGGAGATTGAAAGTAGTATGCATACAAGCCAATCATGTATTATGATAAAACATATAATTTTTAATCAATCTTATTTGTTTATTAATAAAAGAATTATTTATTAAAGGCATTTATTATCTACATGGTGCTATTTTAATAATATGTGATAACCCCATAGTTTTAAGCAATACTTTTAGAATCATGATGAGATCATGCTAATGAGATCTAAATTCTTAGATAGCTTAAAACTAAAATGTTCCCAATCAATGGATTACTAAAAAGGGGATTAGTGAATCCGAATAGATTGGTACGTACGTTGTTTGCTCATTGGATGAGGATGATTGATCTCATGATCATTTGTGTGGACGCACTAAAGCAAGTATGTAGGTGCTTATTAGAGAATAAGTTCACTGAACGTGACTCGCTAAGGAATACCTAATGGAGTTTTACTTGCCTGTCAATAGGAATTTCTGTAGTGATAGTAGTACAAATGATCCTTAGACTTGAGATCATCATAGTATCTTATATATAATGAACTACACTTTGACTTATTCCTTAAAACTCTTAGAGTATATCAAAGGGTATGCTTGGGTGTAATAAGTTATATATGAAGATAGTGAATGATCAATAAAGAATCTACCACTTCTAGTAAAAGAAGAGAATTATCCTATGTGATTCGATAAATGACAACCTAGGAATCTTTGGCCAAGGTGTAATGAAATTAGAAAGTAGTTTCTAATTTGCATTCATTAGGAGTTGTGCATTTAGGAATCGAAATACATATAATTAAATAAAATAAGACTTGACAGTAATTCCATGTCTTATATTTAATTGGGACATTGTATGGTGGAAGGATTGAATTGTACGATAACTATTAACTCAAAGGTTCTTTTATGATTAATGTTAAAATCTTTATTATCTGGAAAGTCGTTGATCGCTAGGGAGGCTTATCCCTATTGTAGAATAAATATTATTTATTTAAATAAATTAATAGCTTAATTTATTTATTTAAATAAGATTAGAATTGTTCTAATTGATTTATTCACAACCGGTTTAATATGGAGAACCTAAAGGGTCACACCATAAAAGGAAGAATAATTATTTAAGAAGTTAATGGCATAATCATAATAATATGTTAAGTATATTTAATTTAATCTATGGTTATAGAATAAATTAAATATCTTAATATTTATTATTTAATATTTTAGAAATATTAAATATAAATTAATAAGAGGAGTCTTATTAATATTATTACAATTATTATTATTTTAATTTCTAAAAGAGTTTAAGAATTAATTTAATATAAGTACTCTCATTTATTTCTAATAGGATTAGGAGGGAAAATTAGTTAAATGAGTTTAATTAATTATCCCTAATAAGATTAGGGAGCCCATTTAATTAAAAGAGTTTAATTAAATAAATAATACCTTATTTTAATTAAATAGGGTTACTTGATATCTTTATAAGAGGAGTCTTATATCAAATATCAAATATATATGTAATTCCAATAGTTGGAGAGTACGCCCCCTTTTTCCATAGAGATAGGAAAAACTAGGGTTTTAGCCAATACACCCATCTTCTTGAAAATTCTTCTTCCTTGGTGGATCACCTCTAGAGGCCATACACTTGGGTGGCTAACATTGATCAAAGGAAGGAATCTACCCGGAGATTCAAGGAGATCGCGGAGAAGTAGGAGGTGAAGTCGTACCTGTGGAAGCTCGTATCTACAAGGGTATGATTCCATAATTTCTTGTTCTTCGTTTTAATTAATAATATGCATAAAGGATGATCCGGGTAATTGGTTTGTGAAAAATTTTAAAATCTAATTTTATTTTGCTTCCGCTAATTTTGTAATTTAATTGCTACTTTGATTTTCACAAAACCTTTCAATTAATTCCTTATTATTTCAAGATAATGAAAATAGGAAATTTAATTTTATTTATAATAAGTTGGGGTCTTACAACAAGATGATGTACAGTTGGCTCCATGCATCATTCTCGCATCCATGAGTAACGAGCTTTAGCGTCAGCATGAAACTATAGATGTTCCTACTATATTTCTGCACATCAAGTAGTTGATGGTGAGGAAAGTAGGACAGATAGATATTAGATATCTAAGGAGCTCTTCCGATCTAGAATGACCGATGACACTACAGTACAGATAAAAGTCCTTAACATTATCAATTTGATTGATCAATTAGGACAACAGATTTTATCATGGATGGAAAGTTGAGCCAAGATTTGATCTTGCACTCACTCCCGGACTCCTTTCACAATTGTTGTGAATTTTTCATATGAACAAGCTAGACATCAGCCTCACTGATTTGCTTAAGATGTTGAAAAATGTTGAGAGTCACTTTCCAACCAAGAAAGACCAAGTCTTATTGGTAGGGCCAAAAGGATTTTCTGAAAAGAAGAACGATTCAAAGAAGGTAAATAGAAAGGCAAAAACAAAAAAGGATAATAAGAACAAAACTGATATGGATAACAAAGGAGTTTACTTCCACTACAATAAGCCAGGACACTGGAAAAGAAACTACGAGAAGTATCTTGTAGAGGCTAACCAGAAGAAGCTTAGTAAAGCTTCGGTTACAAATATAGTTTTTGTTCATAATTAAAATAAAATTTTCTTTAGGTTAAGGTTCTACTTGGGTATTGGATACCGGCTTTGGTTATCATAAATATAGATTTATGAAGGGACCAAGCAGAAGTAGAAAGCTAAACAAAGATAGGTAATCCTATGTGTGGGAAATGAAGCAAAGGTTTCTATATTAGCCATAGAAACTTATAGTTTAGCAATGCCTACAAGTAAATCTATTAAGTCAATAAGTTGTTATTGTATTCCAGTTCTTGTTAGAAACATTATTTCCATTTTGTTGTTGGATAATAAAATCTTTGGTATTATATTTAAGAACAATTATTGTTCTATTTATAATAATAATATTTTGTATAGAATTGGAATATTACTTAATTGATTTTGTATACTTGACTTACGTGAAAAATTATTTTGCAAATTGAACAAACTAGTATAAGAAAATGAGATGATCATTCAAAGAGTTAAATATGTGTATTTGCTGAAATACAAGTGTGAATTATTTGAAAGGTTCAAAGAATTCAAAAGTGAAATAAATTGGCTAAGTATTAGGAATCTTTGATCTGATCAAGGAATAAATACTTGTGCAATAAGTTTTTAGATCATCTCAAATGGTTTTCTCACAATGGACACCTACATATTGAATATCAATTTATGTGAATTGTGCCCATCTCAAGTACATTTTACTGTGTTTTAGTTGCATTTCATGATATTTTGCATTGCATTTATTTAAAACTCCTTTTGGTGAATAAGTGCAGGAATTGGCTTAATTTAGTGGTATTAGAGGACACAAGACTAATGGAGGCATGAAGGCAAGGCATAAATGAGGGAATGCATGGCATAGAGGTGCAATGGAGCAAGGAGAGCAAGCATGAATGAACAAGTAGTAGCAATGCAGAATGATGTAACCGAAACAAAGTTACTGGACCGTAAGTCGCGGCAAGATGATGAGTTAGGAAGAAACGCTGCACGCCGAAAGTACCCGGCGAACAATGATGACTTACGGCAAGAAGTTATGCGGATGACAATGGAAAGGTGGGACAAGTGAAGGAGACGCGTGCCCGTGTGAGATGCCGATGGATGTGGTAGGACATTCTCAGAAGTCTCGCGCGCTTGCATGAGACATATCTTGAGAGAGGTCTTGTGATCGCATGGCGAAATCGATCTTGTGATTTTGTTTTATTTGAATTTTAATTAAATGATGTGTAATTGGTTTTAAAAATGATTCTGACTGGTGTCGGACACACACTTGATAATTTGTAGCGTATTTTCATCATAGTAACTATGGTTTACACCTTGGGAGAGATTCCAACGTAGAACGAAGCCAAAGCGTTTACTTCTCCAATTCTTCTTGGGATTCTCTGTTATTGTGGATTTTCATTATTATCTTCTGGATTTCTATGAGGATTTAAGCGTTTATCATTGGTTTTTATTCAGCAATTGGGTTTGATCATTCTATCTTTCTTATTTCAATTGTTGCTTAGTGATCATGTTTAGTGTTGATCCCATAATGGTTTTCGGTTCAGTCATGAACTAAACTCCATTATGGGATTCTAACGGATTTTAATATGTAGTTGGTTGCACATTTAAATGCTAGGGTTGTCTTGCATATCATATGGAATATCTGTCATGATTGTTTTACATGCATGAATGCCTGATCACCATTCGTCTCAGTACTTGTATGGAATTGACAATGAACATGCAAGTATGGATTATAATCATGATAGCATGCGAATATGGGGCTGTTATATATGGCTTGCGTATTTTGTGAACTAGATAAACATATACTGTTTCACCATATGAGCTAGAATAAGGGCTTGTGCTTAATATCAATATAATTGCAATTTCACATAGACATATAGTAATTTTGGTTGTATTGGTGATTACAAGGAGTCTAACATCTGTAGATGTTGTGTAAGTAGGTTATAGTGCATTGAAAAATGGTTATAACTCTATTCGTGCTCTTGGCTATTTTCCTGTGGTATGTGAACACTTCTTGCATGATAGTGGCGATTAAATGAAATATTAAATGAAGTTAGGGTCCCATTATTTCCGGATTATATTTATTCCATTTATATACTTATTCTTAGTTGTTATTCACAATTAGTTTAATTCAACACTTTGAGTCATTAGTTTAAGCATATAAATACAGTGAGTTAATTGACGCATAATAGTTTAAATTTAACAACTTTCTCTATGGGATCGGATACTCTACTTACTCAGTATTACTTGTTGACACATGTATGCTTGCATGAGTTAGAGCTCTTTTATTAGGATTATAAAAGAGGCAACAAGTTTTTGGCGCCGTTGCCGGGGAAAGACGTTAATTTAAATAATTATCATCAGTTTAAAGCTAAATTGTATGACTTAGACAATTCTGATTGTTTCTCATTTCTATTTTTGTTTCGTTTTTCGTTTCAGGTACTTATGGATTTTTATGCACACGCGATCATCCAACTCAGAACTAACACCAGCACAAAACAACATAAACGGAAGAGGATGGAAAGCAAGTGTGCAAAGAAATTTGCAAGCACAGTTAGATAGTACAACATCCAGAATGGCGGAAGAACAGAGACTTGAGCAAAGAGAAGAGCATCAGGCTCTAAGGGAATATTCCATACCAAACATAAACAGATTATAGTCTAGCATAGTCAGACCGGCGATAGCAGCCAACACCTTTGAGATCAAACCAGGCACTATTCAGATGGTACAGAACTCGGTTCAGTTTAGGGGTGCTGCTACAGATGATCCGAATGAGCACTTATTGAGCTTTATTGAAATTTGTGATACATTCAGGTACAACGATGTGACGGAGGATGCCATTAGACTACGGTTATTTCCATTTTCATTGAGGGATAAGGCTAGAAGTTGGTTACATTCTTTTCCGTCAGGGTCAATCACTACATGGGAGGATTTAGCACAGAAATTCTTAGGCAAGTTCTTTCCAATGGCTAAGACTGCAAAAATGAGGACAACTATCTCTTAGTTTGAGCAACAACAGGGTGAATCCTTATATGAGGCATGGGAGCGATACAAAGAGATGCTCAGAAAATGTCCGCATCATGGTATGCCAGATTGGATGGTGATCAATTCCTTCTACAATGGTTTGGGATGGCAGTCGAGACCGATTGTGGATGTAGCCGCAGGAGGGGCATTATGGGCAAAGAGCTATGACGAGGCATATACGCTTATCGAGACTATGGCTGCCAATGATTATCAGAATCCTACAGATCGGATGCCACAACCCAAGGTTGCAGGTGTGTTGGAGGTAGATGCGATTACACAGTTGTCAGCATAAATGGCAGCTATGGCCAAGAAGATAGATTCTTTGGCAGAGAGCAAAGTGAAAACAGTTGCCTTCGTTTGTGAGATTTATGCGGGGTCACACTCGACAGATCAGTGTGCTATCAACTCGGAGTCAGTACAGTATGTGAGCAACTACAAGAAAGACCAAGGTTAATTTCAGAACACATACCACCCCAACAACCGAAACCATCCGAACTTTAGTTTGTCTAACAACCAAGGACAACAACAACATCAGTTTCAGCCATAGTCATCGCAACCAAAGTTTACACAAAAACCACCGTTTCCACCAGGATTCTCTTAACAACAACAACACCACACTCCAGCTGCACCACAACCAGAAAAGAAATCAGAGATGGAGGAGATGATGTTGAAGTACACGGCAAATACGGAGGTTATGATCAGCAGGAAGAGAAAGACAAAGTAAATTCAAAAAAGAAGGTCAAGAGTCTAGTACAACCAATTCACCCTCAAGTACCGTATCCGCATAGGTTAGTTAAGCAGAAGGAAGACAAACAGTTTAGTAAGTTTTTGGAGGTGTTCAAAAAGCTGCAGATCAACATACCATTCGCCGAGGCATTGGAAAAAATGCCAAGCTACACAAAGTTTATGAAAGGTATATTCTCAAGGAAGAGAAGACTAGATGAGTTTGAGACAGTGGCCTTGATAGAGGAATGCAAGTCAAGGTGCTCAATGTAAATTACCTCCAAAGTCAAGGATCCGTGAAGCTTCACAATCTCGCATGCACCATTGGGAAGATGAACTTTAGCAAGTGTTTATGTGATCTGGGGGCAAGTATAAATTTGATGCCATTGTCAGTGTTCAATCAGTTGGGATTGCCGGCTCCAAGGCTGACAAACATATCACTACAGCTAGCTGACAGATCCATCACGTATCCACGGGGAATTGTTGAAGATGTGTTGGTAAAGGTAGACAAGTTCATTTTTCCGGCTGACTTCATCATTCTAGACTATGAGGAAGACGAAAGCATACCAATCATACTAGGGAGACCATTCTTAGCCACAGGAAGGACTTCAATCGATGTGAAAAAAGGGGAACTAACGATGCGTGTACATGATCAAGAGGTCACATTTAATGTCTTTAAGGCGATAAAGTTCCCATCGAATGAAGAAGAATGCTTCTTGGTTGACTTGGTGAATTGGGGTCCAAAGGATGAAGTACAGAAACCAGGAAGTTATGGACCGTTGAACTATGTAACAGGCAAAAGTTCAGAGTCAAAGGTAGAATCGTTGATGAAAGCTGAAGTCATTAAATTTCGGGGTGCGATGGACAATAAGGAAGGCACCTCAGTTCTTGATGTGACGTGAGATTCAGAGATAGTCGAGCTAATTGACTATAACCTAGCGCTGGATGGGAGGTAACCCATTATTTCTACCACCATTAACTTTTTAGTTATTCATTTTGAATTATTGTAGTTAGTATATCTCATTCACTTTTAATAGGCTATTAGATTTTCATGTTTAAGTGCATAGCAAGAATTGCTTTGCGAATATTTGCAAGATGAGTAGCATTATATAGCCACTAATTCATGTCTTAAAAAAGAGCATTAATGTCTATGCAGGAACAAGTAGTGGAAAGTATTACTGAGAGGTAGAGAAAAATTGAACTTAAGCATTTCAGACATGAGGAGTGCGCGACCGCGAGGTCTATGTAGTACAAACCCGTGCGCCCGCGCATCAAGCTACTTAGAACAAACGTCATTCTACCAGTCTCGCGCCCGCGTACCCAACTCACTACACACTCACGCGGTCGCGCGCGACACCGAACCAAGGTAGAGCTGAACATTTTAAAATAGAGTTATGGACCATTTGGACTCTCATTTGCGATAATAACATAAGCGAAACTCTCTCACTCTCCATAACTCACGTCTGTATCTCTCTATCAGTTACAGATTGGAGCCGTATATCTCTCCATCAAATCTCCACGATTCTCTCCACGTTCAAAGCTCAACCCAAGCTCTCATCCACTCTATAAAACTAGGGTTCCCAATTGGGTTAGCAGAACCAAGTGTGAAGGTTATCAACTCATAAATTTTCATTCTCTCTCCATAAGTTCATTTATATTCTCAATCAACTATCTACAAATGGGTCCGAAGAGAGCAAGACCATCTTCATCTTCCTCATCTTCCTCCGACAGTCATGAGGAGGACGTTGTCAACCACAACAAGTTCCTCTGCTTGGAAGCCCAGCAGGAGTACTACCGAATTGTAACAAAAATATTCATCAAGAAAATAGGATTCAAACCAGAAGGCCAAGATGGACAACTTTGTGCCATGATCCAAGAACGAGGATGGGGTGGACTGACTGCCGCTCCCACTCCAATTTCGATGAGTATAGTCTGAGAGTTTTATGCCAATGCAAAAGTCACCATGAATGATACATCTATGGTTCATGGTGTTGAGATAGACTACAGACCCTCCGCCATCAGAACCGTCCTGAGAATCACCGAGACACCACCACGAGGAGCTGCCAATTGGATCACAGGGGCACACCAGGAGATAGACTTGGAGCGTGTTATTGCAGAGTTATGCATACCAAGCACGAAATGGACTTACAAAGTCGGCACGACCCAGCCTCGCATATTTCCAGCAGCCGCACTGAATCGATACGCCAAGGCATGGAATCTGTTCATTTGTGCATAATTACTGGCGAGTACATTGATGTGGGATATTTGATTCATCAAAACATTATGAATTATCTGAAGGGAATTACCACTGGGAGCATTCCACACGCTTCAGTGGTAGCCATGCTATGTGCGCATCAAGGGTGCAATTGGGGCAATGAACAAATACAATATCCAAGCCAGGACATCACCCATGCCACCATTGTGAAATTCGAGGACTGGGCAGGAGGTGAGCCACACCCACGCAGACGAGGATTCATTCTCCGACCCACCTTCCCAGAGCCATCCCAGTAGCCCCCTCAGACAGATGAGGCAGGCCCATCCACTCGAGCACGTACTATTCCTAGCGATCGATAGCTCCAAAGGTTGGAGTGCAAAGTTGACGCCATGTATGACAATTTTGGGACATTTGCTACGGGACTCACAAGGGCCTTGGCTGAAGCCTTCGCGCAACAAGGAACAATGCTAGAGTGGCCTCAGTTTGGGACAGTCGTGCCATATCCACCACCAGATTCACCACCCGATGAGGGTGGTCAAGCCAATCATTAGGGGAGTTTTCTGTACCCTTTACCTTCATTCAATGGGGACATTGAATATTTTAAGTTTGGGGGTATTGGGGGTCATAGTATAGTAGTTTAGTTTTATTTAATTGTTGCATGTTTAGTTAATTTTGCATGTTTATGTGTTTAGTTAAATTTTTGCAGAAAATTTTTAATTTTTATTCATTATTGATTGTGTTAGTATGTTTTAGTTGCATGTCTCACACAAATTCTTGCTTAATAGAAATTTTTGCCTAGCCAATGATGATAGTGAATTGTAAAGGATTTTAGAATATTTGGGATAACATGAGCTGAGATATAATGTTTAACACGATGAGATTCATTTTGCTATTTAAATGATTTTGGTTTGCACAAATGTGTTCACAATCACTTGTAGGTTTAAGAAGTATGTGTTGCACTGCTTGATAGAACATGTAGTTTTCAAAAGAGAAACACGTGGAAAGTGCTCTTAGACAGTATGAAACATTGACATGCAAATTTTGGGAAAACATGGGTATGCTATGTATAAAAAAAATCAAATAGCAATAACGTGGCTAGTCTTAATTTGGGTCCCTGGCTACTTGAGTAAGTACGCCCGAGGGGATTGTCTCTACACCTAGCGCCCTAAGGTCTTTCAAGGTCTGGGAGTCGTTGGTTGAAAGCTCGCTAAGGGGTAGCAGTGTGCCTAATGGATTGAGACATTGCACAGTCATGTGTGAAAAAAAGGAAAAAGAAAAAAAGAAAAGAAAAATAGCAATAAACACCGCGGAAAAGTGCGTAAATCGCCCTCGTGAGTAGTAATAAAGCAATAAACCCATTGTTGAACCTCAGTTTGTGTCAATATGTTGAAACAGTCTTGTTGCATGAGTATACATTAGTCTTGATTTAGGCTATAATTTTTCTGTTTGGAGCAGTGTAGTATATGTATTCTTTGCTTAGATCAAGTTTTGGTGAACACCACACACACACACAACATCTCTACAACATATATGAAATTATCTGAGTGTATGATGTTATGTCTATAGTTTGGTTTGAAATTATATTCTTGGATCTCGATGATTCACTTAGGTAATTTAGGCTGAAATTATGTTATGGCTGGGATTATGTGAGGCTAGTTTGCATTATAGATTAATTGCATAGCATGCATCGTAGTTACATTTTCATTGTTCATTAGCATGCATTGCTTGAGGGCAAGCAACAGTTCAAGTTTGGGGGTATTTGATAAGTGGTATTTTTACCTACTTATTGAATACCAATTTATGTGAATTGTGCCCATCTCAAGTACATTTTACTGTGTTTTAGTTGTATTTCATGATATTTTGCATTGCATTTACTTAAAACTCCTTTTGGTGAATAAGTGCAGGAATTGGCTTAATTTGGTGGTATTAGAGGACACAAGGCTAATGGAGGCATGAAGGCAAGGCATAAACGAGGGAATGCATGGCATAGAGGTGCAATAAAGCAAGGAGAGCAAGCATGAATGAACAAGTAGTAACAACAATAGCATGACGAAACCAAAACAAAGTTCAGATCGCGTGAGAGCAGCGCTACCACGCCGACATGATGAGTTAGGGAAACGTCTATGCCATGAGTACCCTACGCCGCATAATGATGACTTACTACAAGTTACGCTACCGCGAAAGCAGACAAGTCAGAGGAGAGCAGCGTGCTGCGTGAGATAACCTACCGGACAGTAAGGACATTACTCAGAAGTCTCGCTACCGCGCAAGACATATATGGATAGGATAGGTCTTGTGGCATGCCGATGCTAATGCTATGATTTTGTTTTATTTGAATTTTAATTAAATGATGTGTAATTAGTTTTAAAAACGATTCTGACTGGTGTCAGACACACACTTGATAATTTTTAGCGTATTTTCATCATAGTTACTAGGGTTTACACCTTGGAAGAGATTCCAACGTAGAACGAAGCCAAAGCGTCTACTTCTCCAATTCTTCTTAGGATTCTTTGTCACTGTGGATTTTCATTATTATCTTCTGGATTTCTATGAGGATTTAAGCGTTTATCATTGGTTTTTATTCAGCAATTGGGTTTGATCATTCTATCTTTCTTATTTCAATTGTTGCTTAGTGATCATGTTTAGTGTTGATCCCATAATGGTTTTCGGTTCAGTCATGAACTAAACTCCATTATGGGATTCTAACGGATTTTAATATGTAGTTGGTTGCACATTTAAATGCTAGGGTTGTCTTGCATATCATATGGAATATCTGTCATGATTGCTTTACATGCATGAATGCCTGATCACCATTCGTCTCAGTACTTGTATGGAATTGACAATGAACATGCAAGTATGGATTGTAATCATGATAGCATGCGAATATGGGGCTGTTGTATATGGCTTGTGTGACAACCCGAGAAATTAGAAAATTATTAAAATCTTAAATGATTGGTTTAAGGTCAAATAATAGACCTAGACAGAAAATAAGTGCATGTGTTTGATGTTTTCAGAAAGGAAATTTGAGGATTTAAAATTTCTTTTAGTGAATTATTCAGGATTAAGGGTATGTGTGTATATATTCTGTGATTACGGTATTTTGTGTACAGAATGTGGTTAAGGGTCAAGTGTTGACCAGATAAATTATATCTGTGTCAAACCCTAATATTATTAGAACGTCAACGTTCATTTATAAAATTATTACGTTTGACAAGAAACCCTAGAAATCGGTTCTGGAAACCCTAATTTTAATACCGGGAATCCGAAATCCTAATTTCAAACTATCGAACTTAAACTTTTCCGTCAGGAACCCTGATGACGGATTTGAAAACCCTAATTTCTAATTAGGGAAAACGAAAGTGTTAATTTAATATTTTAATGTTAATTATGGACTGCTGCCCTAAACAGAAAATTTCGGATTTGTTAGGGTGCTCTAAAAATTCTGGACTTGTGATATGTTATAGTACACTCAATAAGCTTTCCATAGACTCCGAAATGGACTAAATCCGACATCGGAGGAGAGAGTTATGGGATTTCTACCAAACTACTCAAAGATAAGAAAAAACTGTTAGAATGACAGTTTTTACCAGCCAATTCCGGACTAAATTCCGGGAGTTTAACATGTCCAAATATGGATTGTGATAGATGAAAATTGTAGTTTGGAAAGATACGAACCCAACAAAATTGACGGATCATTAATCAGAGTTACAGATTTCGTTTTATATAAGTTTTAGTAAAGGACTCCGAAACTGCCAAAGTGCAAAAACTTGCTGCCCAAAATTTTCCGGGGACTGTTTCGGACATTTATTTAATGATAAAAATTCCAGGCTTTTGGGAAATGAAAATATATGGTATTATGTAGCTCGTGTCCAAAAATGAGCTAATTCCGAGTTAAAACGACCAAGTTATGACTATTCTAATTTTTGTGATTTTCCGACGGAAATCGCTATAACCGGAGTTCTACAACTCCGATTGCCACGAAATTTAAAATGGAGCATCACGTTAACATATATAAGGTTATGTCAAAAGATGGGCATCTCTGGAGTTAAGCACGAGGTAGCTAATTTTCTTAAGTCACGCACTAATTATGGTTTTTGAAAAATAGTAAAAGAAATTAAAAAATTACGGAAAAATATTTTTTATGTATGAAATACATGTATATATGTTTGACCAAAGGATAAAAAAATAATAAGTTGATTTGGTATTTTTCGTGAAAAAGAATAGTGATTTCGGATATCTTTGAAATAAAATCCGTCTTAATTGAAATGGTATTTGAGTTTACTAAGATGTTATCTAATTTACTAGGATAATATATAAAAATGAATAACTTATAAGTACAAGTTATGATGTGATTAAAAGAATATCAAAGTATAATAATAATATTAAGACTTAAAACTAATGTCTAATATTTAACTATATGTTATGACTCAACCAAAAGATCTATTATAGGTTTTATATGTTGTATAGATCGATAGGAGTATGTGGAAATATGTTTAAGTTATTTTATAACAATGATGATATTATTCTATCTTTGGAGATCTATATTATTAATATTAGGTCTTGGGAGAAGCTTATTATATTGTGTTACGGTAATCAGCAGTTCAGAAAGTTTTTTTCAAGTTCTTTTTACTTAAACTCTTTTAAGAGTGGTTTCGCATGAGATATGCTTATGAATTGTACTCTGTACATATTGCATGTATTCATCAGTATGAAAGGTCGATCACCTTCATTACCCGTCGATTGAGATATAATTGCTATGTTCATTTTCAATGTTCATTCAAATTTTGAAATTTTGTTCATGCTAATTCACAACTACATTGTGAAGGATAGCCAGCTTATTATTCAAACTCTTTCAATCATGATATATCTTTACCTTGTTTTTTTTAAACTTGCTGGGCAACTTTCATGCTCACCCTTGCTATATCATGATAAAACATTGCAGATAAGGCGAATACGGCCAGATACAGAAAAAGGATAATGCCAAGTTCAGCTTGGGATAGAATATGCAACTAGATTGTAATGGTATAGTTTGTAATAGTATAGTTTATGATTTGTGTATTAGTTAAGGTTACTCGATTTTGGGGAATAGTATGTAAAATGTAATGTATAAACAATTTATGTTTATATCTTCCGCAACAGTTGTAGAATGTTTAGTGTACCGAATCCGCGGCGATTTGGGGTCCGAATTCCGGGGATGCTACAGCTTGCGTATTTTGTGAACCAGATAGACATATACTGTTTCACCGTATGAGCTAGAATAAGGGTTTGTGCTTAAAATCAATATAATTATAATTTCACATAGACATATAGTGATTTTGGTTGTATTGGTGATTATAAGGAGTCTAACATCTGTAGATGTTGTGTAAGTAGGTTATAGTGCATTGAAAAATGTTTATAACTCTATTCGTGCTCTTGGCTATTTTCCTGTGGTATGTGAACACTTCTTACATGATAGTGGCGCTTAGATAAAATATTAAATGAAGTTAGGGTCCCATTATTTCCGGATTATATTTATTCTATTTATATTCTTATTCTTAGTTGTTATTCACAATTAGTTTAATTCAACACTTTGAGTCATTAGTCTAAGCATATAAATACAGTGAGTTAATTGATGCATAATAGTTTAAATTTAACAACTTTCTCTGTGGGATCGATACTCTACTTACTCTGTATTACTTGTTGACACATGTATGCTTGCATGAGTTAGAGCTCTTTTATTAGGATTATAAAAGAGGCAACACTGTCCATAATGATTTTACCAATATTTTAGTATCCTTCTAAGGTCATGCTCTAGAAATGGCTACATATCTACGAAAAGGTAACCTCAAAATCCAGCCCTAAGACTCCATAAAAGTTATGGACATGGAGGATTCCTAATCTTAAATATGTTAAGATAAGGGGTTGTCCAACTTATGTGAAAAAGGTTTCAAAGGGATAAGTTTGGGACAAGATTTGACAAGTACAGTTTTGTGGAACATCCTAAAGAAAGTTTAGGGTATATGTTCTATAATCCTACTTTGCAAAAGGTGTTTGTTGCGAAACACGCTGCCTTCTAAGATAAAGATGTTTATCATTGAAGGGGCTAGTGGGAGTATAATAGATCTTGAAGAGTTGAAGAACCACAAAACACTATAAGTCAAATAAGAGGAACCTGTAGATAGACCTATTTTACAACAACTGAATCGTAAATCTGGAATAGTACCGAAGATACCTAGGAGGTATGGATTCATCATAGATGATGATGATGATGAGGTACACATCATAGAAGATGATGATCCAGTTACATACGATGAGGTAAGAGTTGTAGACACTCAGAGAAATGAATTGAAGCAATTTTCTCAAAAATGGAACATTTGTTTTGATGAAACAAATCAAAAGAGTTTGATTTTATCACAAATAAGAATGAACCTAATGTGTACAAAAGGGTCAGTGGGAGCACCGTGACATTCTTAATATTATATGTTGATATATTATGGATAAGGAATGACATGCCAATGCTACAATCAGTAAAGATAAAGTTATCAAAACATTCCTCCATGAATGATTTGGGAAGAGTATCTAAATTGGGGATACAAATCTATATAAATAGATTTACGAGGATGCTCGACTTAACCCAAAGAACGTATATTTATTTGATGTTAAAGTCGTTTAGCATGGAAAACTCCAAGAGATGTCTCATGTTGATGAGTCATGAAGTGTATCTCTCTTAATAGTCCCCATAGACTCATAAAAGAGAGATCGCATGAGTAACTATCATGTATGCAATGAAATGTACGAGACCTGATGTTGATCAGTCATATTCTAGAGAAGATCACTGTAAGACGGTGAAAAACATCTTAAAGTACTTAACCAGTACTAAGGATAGGATTAAAATTTATGGTGAGTCTAAATTAAAATTAGAGGGCTTAACAGACTCATGTTTTTTAGACTGACCAAGACGACAGAAAATCCACTTTAAGGTAAAGCGTTACCTTGAACAGTGGTGCAGTGAATTGGAAAGCTTCCAAACAGCAAAGAGTTACTGGTTTAGTGATAAAGACAAAGTATATAGCTGTAAATGAAGCTGCAAGTTGATTGTTTGGATGATAAATTCATTACAGAACTAGGAATAGTTCCTAAGTCTCATCTTGGATCTAAACATGTGTTGTGGCACTTTCTTTTGATTATAAGAATCATTGAAAGATGGGAAATCACTATAGAGATAGTGGACTCTCAAGAACAACATTACATATCCATTAACTAAAGCTTATCCAACAGCAGGATAATCGTCACTTAGAGAAGAAGGGTATGAGATACCATGGTGATTGGCTTTAGTGCAAGTGGGAGATTGAAATTAGTATACACACAAGCCAATCATGTTTGATGATAAAGCATATACTTTGTAACAATCTTATTCATTTATTAATAAAAAGTATTAATTAATTAAAGGCTTTTAATTATCTACATGATGCTGCTTTATAATATGTGATAAACTCATAGTTTTAAGCAATGCTTTTAGAATAATGATGATGATCATTCTAATGAGATCTAAATTCTTAGAAAGCTTAAAACTAAAATAGTTCCCAATCGTTGGATTACTAAATTGGGGATTAGTGAATCTGGATAGATTGGTACATACTTTGCTTGTTCATTGGATGAGGATGATTGATCTCATGATCATTTGTGTGGAGACACTAAAACAAGTATGTAGGTGCTTATTAGAGAATAAGTTCACTGAATGTGGCTCACTAAAGAATACCTAATGGAGTTTTAATTGCCTGTCAATAGGAATTCCTTAAGTGATAGTAGTACAAGTGATCCTTAGACTTAAGATCATCATAATATCTTGTGTATGATGAGTTATACTTTGACTTATTTCTTAAGACCCTTAGGGTATATTAAAGGGTATGCTTGGGTATAATAAGTTATACATGGAGATAATGTATGATCAATAAAGAATCTACCACTTCTAGTAAAAGACAAGAAATGTCCTATGTGATTCCATAAATGATAACCCAGTAGTCCTTGGCCAAGGCAGAATGAAATTAGAAAAGAGTTTCTAATTTGCATTATTTGAAGTTGTGCATTTAAAGATCGAAATACTTATAATTAAATAAAATAAGACTTGACAGTAATTCCATGTCTTATATTTAATTTGGACATTGTATGGTGAAAGGATTGAATTGTACGGTAACTATTTACTCAAAGGTTCTTTTATGATTAATGTTAAAATCTATATTATCCGGAAAGTCGTTAATCACTAGGGAGACTTATCCCTATTTTAGAATAAATATTATGTATTTAAATAAATTAATAGTTTAATTTATTTATTTAAATAAGATTATAATTATTCTAATTGATTTATTCACAACCGGTTTAATATGGAGAACCTAAAGGGTCACACCATAAGAGGAAGAATAATTATTTAAGAAGTTAATGGCATAATCGTAATAATAAGTTAAGTATATTTAATTTAATCTATAGTGATAGAATAAATTAAATATCTTAATATTTAATATTTAATATTTTGGAAATATTAAATATAAATTAATAAGAGGAGTCTTATTATTATTATTACTATTATTATTATTTAATTCCTAAAAGAGTTTGGGAATTAATTAATAAAAGTACTCTCATATATTCCTAATAAGATTAGGAGGTTAAATTAATTAAAAGAGTTTAATTAATTATCCCTAATAAGATTAGGGAGCTTAATTAATTAAATAATACCCTATTTTCTAATTAGATTAGAAGGGTTAACTGATATCTTTATAAGAGGAGTCTTATATTAAATATCAAGATACATGATTCCAATTGTTGGAGAGTACGCTCTTTTATCCAACCACCCTTCTTCTTGAATATTTCTTCTTCCTTGGTGGATCACCTCTAGAAGCCAAACGCTTGGGTGGCTAACGTTGATCAAAGGAAGGAACCAAACCCGGTGGATTCAAGTTGAACGCAAAAAAGATTGGAGGTGAACTTGTACATGAGGAAGCTCGAATCTTCAAGGGTATGATTCTTGTTCTTCATATTTTCATTTAATTAATAATTGTGCATAAAGGGTGATCCGGGTATATGGTTTGTAAAATTTTAAAACTCTGATTTTCCTTGCTTTCGCTTATTTTGTGCATTTTGATTGCGTTCATGAATATTACAAACCTAACAACATTCACATAATAATAGATTTTCAAAGTATAATACACAGTAGTTCTATCAATAATATGCTCAAACAACCAAAATCCAAACCATCAAGTCTAGATTCTAAGATACCATAATAATCCATTTCGCAATTACAAAATGAATTTCTAAAAATATAACCAAAGAAACAAGTAATGAACAAAAAACCAGTTAACTACAAAAGTTTTATTTTATAAAAATTTAACAAAAAATAAGGGAAAATAGAAACAAATAAGAAGGGGATGAAAAATTACAATGGGAGTGTCTTTGATATCGAGATGGGGAAAAGGGTCACATCGATACGCGTGCACCGAGCCAACGACGACGACCCAAAACCCCCCAAAGAAGAACCTCGGATCGAATAGTTCAGCTTCAAATTGACCCTTCATCCAGTGACCCAACTTCTCCACCTTCGAATCACCACCGTCCATCTTCTCATTGGCACTCGGGTCTTCCCTCAAAGGTGAAAGCGCCTCCGCCGACCTAAAACCCCCCGATCTTGCAACAAATTGATCCGACGGCGCCACTAGGTAGCCCTTGCTCTGTCTAAACAAACCCAAACTTGACGCGCTCCAGCTCCTCCTCCCCCGAGGCCTCGCCTCCCCCTTCCACAAGCGTGGACAATTGAAGAAGTGGCGTTCAATGCTACCACTATGAAAGCAAAAAAGCCTTAGATCGAACATACACCCAATAAGAACACAACCAAAGAGCAGATAGAGAGAAGGAAAACTGAAGAGAGAGAAGGAAAAATGAAGAGAAAAACCGAAAGAGAGAAGGAAAACGGAAGAGGGAACGAAACTGAACGTGTCAAAACATGAACATTTAGTATGTCTTTTAATTTTAAGTTTTCACTTAAGTGCGGTTTTTTGCTCCGTGTTTTTTACATAGATAACGTTTTTTTTAAAAAATGTTATCTAGTTTAAAACCAAAAAATGCCCTTTTAAATAGATAACGTTTTTTCATATATATCCACAAAGTTTTGTTAAAAAATATTTTTTTTATAAAAACGTTGTAGTTTAAGTGTTGTCTATTTACTACTTTGTACTAGTGTCATAACCTAACTTAAAGTTTTGTAAGTTAAGTAAATATATTTAATTTGTTCTAAATAGAAATGCATGCTTGGTAGTGAGAGTTTTATGTGTCGTGGGATTATGAAGGATTTGAAGTCATAAGGATGGGTATTGCAAAGAGATTATATGATTGGTATGCTTTATATGTGATGTAGATTTAAAATGGAACAAGGATTGCATGATAACATGAAAAATATAGTAAACTACTTGAAAGCATGAGATTTAGTGTTAAATTAAATGACATAAAATGTGTAAGATATTTGTTTGATCTAAAAATTTTAGGTTGAACATCTATGAAATACGAAAATACCCCAAGTGGAATCGTCAGAATCGGAAGTAAAATGAACTCGTAGCGGAACAATTGGAAAAAAATGTCAAAATTAGAACCCTAGCTTGGAAAATCAATAATTTTGGCAAGATAAATATTTTGGAAAATTGTTTAAGAGATCAAATATTGAAGATATGTGATTTTATTAAATAATGGAAGTAGTTTGAACTCATTTGGATATAAAACGAACAAGTCATGGAAGATTGAATCAAAAAGGGACAAAAATCAAAAATGTTGAAAAATTAAATTTTTCAGATTCTGATGGGAAACAACTAGGCACTCTGCCCAGGCATAAACCAAGCGCCTCTGTGCTAGGTCAATTCTGCAGTTGGGTTGGATCCAGGTCAAACCAGATCGAACCATGGTCATACGGGTCAGAACATGTTTTTTTTTTAAATAAAATGAAATAAAATAATAATAATAATAATAATAATAAAATAAAATAATAATTAATATTAATTGTGAGTTACTAATAAACAATTAAAATAATATTTTAGTTGTACATTGATAATTACCTTAACTATGATTACACAATTAAAATAATATTAAGGATTATTTTAATTATGGAGTAACAAATTGTAAACAATTATAATAATATTAAGTATTATTTTAATTGAAAGTTAAGTGTGAAGATCATTTTAATTGAAAGATAATTGTGAATTAATTTTAAATTAATGAAGAATAAAAATTAAATAATATTAAAGGTTATTTAATTGTGAACTAATAACTCTAATTATAGATTGAACAAATAAAATAATAACTAGATTATTTTATTTGTGGGCTAATAAAATACGAATAATGATTAAGAAAATTAGTTAAAGAATGATTACATATTATCAAGTAAAGTAAGAATACTTTATTTATGTAATGAGACATGGATAAATAAAATTATAAAATGATTATTTTATTTGTAGTAAATGTGTATTGTGAAGGTTAAGGTAACACCCCCTTTCTGAAATAGAAAGAGAGGTTACACACAAAACATAACAAAATTGATGAATTTAATAGCAAGGCTCAAAGCCACAAAAGAATAGTCTTAATATCTGATAAATACCACAAGTCAACCATAATAAATCTTAAACTGTCTCAAACCACAATCTAAAATAATATTACAATTCCAAGTAAACTGACACATCAAGTCTAAACAGAATATTTCTAAATCATTGGAATGAATGGAGCTCTCATCACACTTGCCCTTGATCCCCATGATTACCTGCCGGAAGAAAAACATAGCATAAGCCAAATGCCCAGTACGAATATAGAATACAAAAAATGAATCGAAATAACTAACTCAATTTAATGAAATAAGACGAAACGAACAAAACTAACACAACGAAATAATAGGCTGAATCAAATGGCTGGGTGTTATTTCATACCGAGCTCAGAACAAAACAGAAATATACCTTTCCACACAGGCAAGTTAAAGAATGCCACACAGGCAAATCAAATAATGCCACAAAGGCAAATCACACATGTTGGACCCCGAATCTAATGGATGTAAAATCAGAAGGTGTTTTTAGCACAAACATCACCAATCCGCAGAACAGAACAGAACAGAAAACTAGGGTTGACCCATACGCCACCCACAACAAAACACCAAATGGCCAACTCTCAACGGAGAAAAAAACGGAGACGGCGTGGACTGATCACACCGCCACGGAAGGTGTCATGCCTCGGTTCCAAGAGGACATGCCTGTGGTACCCCCACAGGTGGTTATAGCTCAAGTATACCCTACGGTATTCTAATAAAGATATAATGTCACAACACATGCGACATAATATCAACACAAATGGGTTCTAACGTATACATGTTACTGAAACGAATTATCAACACAAAGTATCCAAAAATATTAACATGTACTATCTACAAAGATCGAAATAAATATTAACCATGATACGCTAGATAGAGTACAAAATGAGTTTTAAGTATCAATACCAAGACGAAACTATCACATGAATTTGAGAAAGAATAATTATGGGAAACAATAACTAATTTTGAAATGAGAAACAAAATGAACAAATTAAATTTAATAAGAGTATCGCTGAAGGAGTACGGAATCCGTACCTGGATTAAGTAATGTAATACCCGAAATTTATATTTCAAAAATACTCCTTAAATTCCCTCCGTCTGATCTAATAAAAATAATAATAATACAATTATAAGTTACCTAATAATTATAATTTATATTACTTAAAAAAATTAATTCCTCCAATTACATCAATTTTACAATACAACCCAAATTAAATTATATTTTATCTTCTAATCATTCTTTTTTTCTTTTATATTTTAACAAATCAGAACCTTAGTGTGTGTGTGTGTGTGTGTGTGTGTGTGTGTGTATATATATATAATGTAAACCATTATACATTACAAAAGTATAGCAGTTATATATATATATATTAATATCGTAAGTCAGTACTGATAACCGAAGCCTTGATTCGATTTTTTTTTACATACATGTGAATTAGGATGAAAACTGTATTATCGGGAACTGGACTATCAAGTTTCTTTAATAAAGTAAAAGACATAAAAAATACTATAATGCCAAATCTCAGCCGACTTCCGCCACAGATGTGATCCCTTTTGCCCAAAATAATTGATTACACTAATATACACAAATAAATTTACATACCTTAACTTAACTTTCGATTGCTTTTCTTTTTTTTTCTCCTTCTTCGTAATGCAATTTGCGCTTCTTCTTTTTCTTTTCTTTCAGACGAATAACAACTTGAGTATACAATAGGGTTTGTGTTTTAGTTATTTATTATCAATATTTTATTAATTAATATAATATATTTATTAACTCTCCAAATTTTAATAGGATTTTAAAATTACACAATTATAAATTAGACCCATTTAGCTTAAAGCCCAATTTTACCAATTTAATTTATCCATCATTTATTAATATTTATTAGCCCACATAAATTAAATAACTAGTTTGACCCAATAAATAACAAAGTCCAATTAATATATTTTAAAACAAAATAATTTTTTATTATTTAATTTTTTTTGGGTATTACATCACCTACCCCTTAAAAAGGATTCCGTCCCCAGAATCAAAAGAATGGAACACACCCAAATTTTCAAAGAGATGCGGATACTCCGCTCGAATGGAATCCTTCATCTCCCATGTAGCCTCCCGCTCCGAATGATTTCTCCACAAAACCTTAATAAACGGAATAGTGTTCCTCCTCATAATCCGCTCTTGACGATCCAAAATCGCCTCGGCTTGCTCATCACAAGTAAGATCCTCCTGAATCTTATCGAATGGATATTGCACCACGTGCAACGGATGATAATGATAACTCCTCAACACCGACACATGGAACACATTGTGCATGTGAGCTAGCTGCGGAGGCAAAGCTAACCGATACGCAACTTCACCAACTCTCTCCAAAATCTCAAATGGGCCAATATAACGCAGACTAAGCTTCCCTTTCAACCCAAATCGCCGAATGCCTTTCCAAGGAGAAACTTTTAGAAACACATACTCACCAGGTTCAAACTCTAAATTCCTCTTATGCTTATCTGCATAACACTTTTGTCGTGATCGAGCTGACTTCAATTTCTCCTTAGCCACCGCTACCTTCTCCGTAGTGATTTGGACTAACTCAGGCCCTTCTATGGCCCTTTCACCAACCTCATCCCAACAAGTTGGTGTCCGACACTTTCTACCATACAATGCCTTAAAAGGAGCCATCCCAATACTTGCATGCCAGCTGTTGTTATAAGAAAACTCAACTAGGCTCAAGTAATCATCCCAATTACCCGACCATTCAAGTGAACAAGACCTCAACATATCTTCTAACGTCTGAATAGTCCATTCAGATTTCCCATCAGTTTGCGGATGAAAAGAAGTACTGAAGTTGAGCCGAGTACCCTAGGCTCGTTGAAACCCTTTCCAAAACCGTGAAGTGAACCGCGAATCCCAATCTGAAATAATAGACACCGGAGTACCATGAAGTCTAACAATCTCCTGTTAAAAGATATGTACCAACCTATCTACCGAGTAACTCACAGATAGCCAAAAAGTGTGCCGATTTGGTCAACCGGTCCACCACTACCCAAATGGCATCATTCTTTCTGAAAGTCTTCGACAACCCAGTCACAAAATCCATCGTGATATCCACCCATTTCCACACTAGAATGTCTAACTATTGTAGTAAACCACTAGCTCTTTGATGTTCTATCTTCACTTGTTGACAAGTGAGGCATTTTCCAACATATTCAGCCACGTCTTGTTTCATCCCATTCCACCAAAAATTCTTCTTCAAATCCCTATACATCTTTGTAGAACTTGGATGAATAGAAAATGGAAAACTATGAGCCTCAGCCAACACCGCCTCCTGAATGATTGGATCGGACGGTACACACAACCGCTCACCAAACCAAATCACACCATGGTCATTAATACGAAACTCGGGCTGCTTGCCTTCCTCTAGATTCTGCGTCATACTACACAATTCCCCATCTTCTTTTTGAGCTTCTTTGACCCGCGAGATAAGAGAGGGCTCCACTGTCATACCCGCCAAATGCCCATCTGAACCTCGTACATACAACTCTAACTCGAGTCGCTCCATATCTGAAATAAGCTGAGGTTGTATAATAAGGGCTGCTACACTCGAACTCTTTTCATTAAGAGTATCCGCAACCACATTTGCCTTCCCTGATGATATGAATCCTAGCATCATAATCCTTTAGAAGCTCCAACCAACGCCTCTGCCTCATGTTGAGCTCTTTCTGAGTGAAGATGTATTTAAGACTTTTGTGATCGGTGAAGATATCACAAGTCTCTCCATACAAATAATGCCTCCAAATATTTAAGGCAAAGATCACCGCTGCCAACTCTAAATCATGTGTGGGGTAGTTCACCTCATAAGGTTTAAGCTGCCTAGAAGCATAAGCAATCACCTTACCATGTTGCATTAAGACACACCCCAAACCTTTCTTAGAAGCATCGCTATAAATATAATAACCTCCTATCCCTGATGGCAATGCAAGTATAGGAGCTGTCAGAAGTCGTTTCTTCAACTCCTCGAAACTCTTCTCATGCATGCCCCTCATTCCACAAAAACTTCACGCCCTTTCTCATCAACTGAGTCAATGGTAAGGCAAGCAAGGAAAACCCTTCCACAAACTGCCTATAATACCCGGCTAAACCCAAGAAACTCATAATCTCTGTCACTGTAGTAGGTCTTGGCCATTTAGTGATAGCCTCAACCTTCGTAGGATCCACCTTACTGCCTTCAGCACAAAGAACATGTCCCAAAAATGCGACCTGCTCCAACCAAAACTCGCATTTAGAGAATTTAGCATACAATTTCTCTTTCTACAAAATCCCCAACATCTTGCGAAGATGCTCCTCGTGTTCTTCCTTAGACTTGGAGTAAACAAAAATGTCATCAATAAAGACAATAACAAATTGGTCCAAGTATTCCCTGAACACCCGATTCATCAAATCAATAAACACCGCCGGAGCGTTAGTCAAACCAAATGGCATCACCAGAAACTCGTAATGCCCATATCTAGTATGAAAAGCCGTCTTAGGGATATCCTCATCCCTCACTCTCAACTGATGACAGCCCGACCTCAAGTCTATCTTCCAAAAATACTTTGCCCCCTGAAGTTGGTCAAACAAGTCATCAATCCTCGACAATGGATACCGATTCCTGATGGTAATCTTGTTCAACTCCCTGTAGTCTATGCACAACCTCATAGATCCATCCTTCTTATTCACAAATAAGACCGGAGCACCCCACGACAAAACACTCGGTTGAATCACACCACGATCAAACAGTTCCTGCAACTGCTCCTTCAACTCCTGCATTCGATATGGCGCCATTCGATATGGCACCTTAGAAATAGGCTCTGCACCAAGAACAAGCTCAATAGCAAACTCCACTTCTCGCTGCGGTGGCAACCTTGACAACTCCTCAGGAAACACATCGGAAAAATTACGAATAATTGGAATATCCTCAATACGGGACTCACCCTTAGAGGTATCCTTCACAAACGCTAAATACCCCTCACAACCCTTTGCTACCAACTTCCCAGCTTTTAAAGTTGAATCAAATTCAACACCCTACTCGGCTATGAACCCTGAAACACGAACTATGAAGACTTCACATCTCCAAATATAACCTTCTTCGCCTGACAAACGATAGTGGCCTGGTGCTTATCAAACTATTTCATCCCAAGAATGACATTGAAATCGTGCATACACATTAGAAGAAGATTAGCCCTACGAATATTATCCCCAAAACTGATCGCACACCCTCGATACAAATCAGAAATAACAATAGAAGTCCCCATCGGGGTAGCAATAGACATAACAGAATCTAATAACTGAGATGGCACACCTAGGTGCCGAACGAAAGACTGAGCAACAACAGAATGAGTAGAACCCATATCAAATAAAATAGATGCCTCACGATTGCCAACTAAAAAAGTGCCAGAAACAGTACCTGGTGCACCTGCTGCCTGGTTATATGTCAAAGTAAACACTCGACCACCCTGATGCTAACCTCTATTGCCACCGTTATCACCACCTCCACCATTTCCATGTGGCTCGGTACAATCTCTAGCCATATGACCCATCTGTCCACACAAGAAGCATGCACCGGTGAGTCTGTGGCACTGCCTCCTCGGATGATTAGCCCCACAAGTAGTACAAGGAGCTATCGGAATGAGATTTGGGTTACCCCCACTAGCTGGTCGGATAACAACCCTGATTTTGTCCCTGCTGACGATTCTGCCACTGCTGACGATTTTGACCATGCCAAGCTAACTAAGGCTGACGATTCTGCCCTTGATGAGACGTCTGCTGATAACCCCTATTTTGATTCTGGCCACGCCACTACCCCTCTTGGCCACTACGGTTCTTGTTCCACTGACCACCTTGATTCTTCCCATGCTAACCCGAAGTTTGACCCTACTGGTCATCTCTATCCCTCTTTCGACTCCCCTCCGGTTTAGAAGACCGAAAGTCATGTTGCTCCATCTCAATATTCTTTGCTGCATTAGCCACTGCCGACACGTCTGCAAACTTGGTGTTAATGAGATGTTGTCGATACCTATAATGGATCCTCCACTTAAATTTCTCTGCCTGTTCTGCTGCTGTCCATGCTGAGGTTCCCGCAAAGCCTGCTAACCTAGTGAACCTCATCATGAAATTCGTGATGGACTCATCATCTTTCTGCCGAATAGACAGATAGTCTCTGGCATAGGCCTCTTTATCAGTAGCAAGGAAGTACTGCTGATAAAAGACCTCACAAAACTCCACCCAACCAAGTGTTTCAATATAACCATCACCTTTTATTTTATTTTTCATCGCTTTCCACCATCTCTGCGCATCCCCTTCCAGCTTGTAAGCAGCAAGTAGCACTCTCTAATTATCTGAGCACCCCAATACATCAAAAATCTTCTCCAGATGGACAATCCAATTCTCTGCATCAATTGGAGTCGGAGCGGAACTGAATGACTGTGGTTTCTGCTTTTGAAACCTTTCCAACCACACATACATTGGAACCACTTGCTGATCAATACCATCTACATTCCCTTCCTCAACATTTGCATGCTGACCATTATTTCCCAAATTCCCTGGTTCGGGAATTTCTGGTGGCGGCTGTTGCATTGCCTATACAACTTGTGCCACTAATTGAGGTAAAGCCTGATTCACCGCCTAATTCACCAAGGTAGCCAATTGAGCATTTATCTAATCATTAGGTTGCTCATTGGGCTGACTCTCACCTCTTCCCCTATTGTTACCTCGCCTCAGCAACTCTAGCGGATCTACGAGCCATCTAAGAAGGAGATCATGAACATAAACAAAGCAGATTAGAGACAAATTCGAATATAGCTGATATGGTAGCTGAACAAAAAATTAAACGAAACAAAAACCTAACCCAGAAGTCTACCCATAACTCACAGGTCAAACCTAAACGGAGCACAAAACGAAGACGCCGTGGACTGATCACACCGCCACGGAAGGTATCATGCCTCGGTGCCAAGAGGACATGCCTGTGGTACCCCCACAAGTGGTTATAACTCAGGTATACCGTACGGTATTCTAACAAAGATATAATGTCACAACACATGTGACACAATATCAACACAAAGGGGTTCTAACGTATACATGTTAAACTGAAACGAATTATCAACACAAAGTCTCCAAAAATATTAACATGTACTGTCTACAAAGATGGAAATAAATATTAACCATGATACGCTAGATTAAGAGTACAAAATGAGTTCTAAGTGTCAATACCAAGACGAAACTATCACATGAATTTGAGAAAGAATAATTATGGGAAACAATAACTAATTTTGAAACTAGAAACAAAACGAACAAATTAAATTTAATAAGAGTATCGTTGAAGGAGTACGGAATCCGTACCTAGATTAAGTAATGTAATACCCGAAATTTATATTTCAAAAATACTCCTTAAATTCCCTCCATCCGATCTAATAAAAATAATAATAATACAATTATAAGTTACCTAATAATTATAATTTATATTAATAAAAAAAATTAATTCCTCCAATTACATCAATTTTACAATACAACCCAAATTAAATTATATTTTATCTTCTAATCATTCTTTTTTTTTTCTTTTATATTTTAACAAATCAGAACCTTAATATATATATATATATATATATATATATATATATATATATATATATAATGTAAACCATTATACATTACAATAGTATAGCTATATATATATATATATATATATATATATATATATATATATATATATATATTAATATCATAAGTCAGTACTGATAACCGACGCCTTGATTCGATTTTTTTTTACATACATGTGAATTATGATGACAACTGTATTGTCAGGAACTGGACTATCAAGTTTCTATAATAAAGTAAAAGACATAAAAATACTATAATGCCAAATCTCAGCCGACTTCCGCCACAGATGTGATCCCTTTTGCCCAAAATAATTGATTACACTAATATACACAAATAAATTTACATACCTTAACTTAACTCAGTTCGTTTTCTTTATTTTTCTCTCTTCTCTGTAATGCGGCTGTGCTTCTTCTTTTTCTTATCTTTTAGACGAATAACAGCTTGATTATACAATAGGGTTTGTGTTTTAGTTATTTATTATCAATATTTTATTAATTAATATAATATATTTATTAACTCTCCAAATTTTAATAGGATTTTAAAATTACACGATTATAAATTAGACCCATTTAGTTTAAAGCCTAATTTTACCAATTTAATTTATCCATCATTTATTAATATTTATTAGCCCACATAAATTAAATAACTAGTTTGACCCAATAAATGACAAAATCCAATTAATATATTTTAAAATAAAATAATTTTTTATTATTTAATTTTTTTCTAGTATTACAGTTAATGAATAGTAATTAAGAAAATTACTTAAAGAGTAATTAAATGATAACAAATAAAGTAAGAATTCTTTGTTTGTATAATGAGATTTGAAAAAATAAATTAAATTGAGAACCATTAATTAAACAAGTAAAATAATAGAAGATTATTTTATTTGTAGTAAATGGGATAAATGTGAAGACTAATAAATAGAATAAAGAGGGTGACGAATAAAGGAATAATTAATTAAATAGACTGATTTGTGAGTCTTAATTATACGAGACTTATGTGATAGATGTGAAAAAATTATAGAGATTAACATATGTTGAGCACATATGTTATTAAAAAGGGTGATGATTTGTTAGAATGACTATGATAAACATATGTTATTCAAAGTATAAGAAGCAAAGGTCGGAAATAGTCAACTACTTAGGAAAATTCCTAACTTACACAACTTTATGTATTGTGTAAGTTCCTAATTATTGTTGAGTACAAAGATTATTGTTTGAATGATTCTTGTGTTATCTAAATTCATGAAGATTATTATTATTTATACTCTGAAGCCTGATTTAAATCACAATTATATTTTTTGAATCCCGTTACGAATATTGAACTTATAAATTGTACATAAATGCATTGAGAAAGTTGTCTACGCCATTTGATTCGGCAAGACTTATCATGTGTTAGAAAACGATCCAAATCAATTATTTTGGTGCGGACTCTTATAATCTGTTGAGATGAACAACCCTCATAGAAGGGGAAAATATATTATGTCGGGAGACCAACACGCGTGTGAACAACATGTTTAAGTGTTATGCATAACATAGGATACTTTAGGCTGATCTCCTATTGTACTTGTTTATATTGTGAATTTTCAATGAAATACTGTTAATTCTCGCAGGAGTTCTTGGTCCATAGTGACTACTCAGTGTTAAATATTCATCCACATGGAAATATTGAAACCTTTGAATTCCTTTAGTAATCCTTTCGGTCCATAGTGACTCATTATTTAATTCAAATGACAGATTTGGTTAACTATTGATATTTACTTTGTTCACAATACTCTTACTTAAATTCTTGAACTTTCAATTATTGTTATAACCTTTGAGATTATAAACTTTATATATATGCTCTTTCACATTTGATGTTATGTTACTTGCATAGTAAATGTGTTGCTCACTATTGCTTCCCTTAAACATTTTAGTTAAGACATAGCAAGGTGGAACTTTAGGAAAAGATAAAGGCTAGGGCAAGGCTACGAAATAGTTTTACTTTTCTATACTAGTATTATAGTTTCTATATGTATTAAGACTTAATTATTGTTATGTATTAAGTTATGTCATGGATTAAGTTATGTAGTGTATAGTAATGGTTGCGAGACTTGAGACAAGAATATTTATATTTATGTTATATCAATGTAAATATTTCTATTATTCTGCGATTAGTTAAATATTAGTACGTTGCATGTGATTGATCATGAAACACCAGATTCGATGTGCATGTATCTGAATTTGTAGGCGTCACATAATATATATATATATATATATATATATATATATATATATATATATATATATATATATATATATATATATATATATATTATATACGTATGTATATTCATGTATATATGTTCATATATGCAATAGGCTGAGTTTGAAGTGCTTTGATGAGGTGTTATATTAGTGTACCTTATATTAAGCCACCTAACTTTGATTTAGGGTGTGGAAGCCACCAGCTACTTGGTCATTTGATTAGTGGGATATTCCAGCATAGGATATTCTCTCATTTCAGTTTACCATCTTTTAAGTCTCGGGCGCTTCTAAGTTCTAAAGTTGTAAACATAAAAGCTCTTCACAATATCTACGGATACAAGAGTTCATCAATTCTTATCAAAATCTCACCAAAATTACTAAGAATTTGAGTTACAAACTAAAATTGAAAAAGATGGTGAGTTGATATCATCAAAAGATGAATTCAATTCCAACAATGATTAAGAAGTGAGCAAACAATCTTCAATTACACAATAATGAAGGTATAAAACTTCTTTTGTTCAAATTATAGAAATTAGTTAAATTAATAATTTTAATTACTGAAATTGGTTGTGCGAGATTATTTGTATGGGGAATCATGAAGGATTCCGGAGTATAAGGTGGAATTGGATATGGAGATTATGTGTTGTTTTTAAATTAGCATAAACATTAAGTTTTCAAAACATGCATATAAGATGTTTGATAAAATGCCTCAATAATGTTATTTTGCTAAAAACATGAGAATTAATTGATATTATTTGTAAATTGTTGTACATACATGAGTTATGAGTTAACTAAAGTTGTATGAGTGTTTCAAAACAAGTCCAAATTGGTTTTGAAAATATGCTAACAAACTAGCATGTGTTAAATGTTGACAAACGCAGATTTTTGAGGCTTTACATTCATGTCTTAAAAAGTTGTTTGAGTCAAACAAAAATTTATAAAATACTTTGTAGTATGATCTTGATTTTGTCCAAAAATGAAAGCAATCGGATGAATATTAAACAAGTTAAAATTCCTCAAAGGAGGCTGAAAAATCAAGAGGTTGCAATTCTGTAAAAATAGGAAAAAAATAGTTCCAAGTCTAAAACTATTTTGAACAAGCTGTTTCACCCTACTGTTTTTGGGTCTTGCCAAATTCTTTTCATGCATGTTAATTTTTTAAAAACACTACGTAGTATGAGGTAGAACATATTCGAAAATGGATTTAATCCGACATATAACAAATGAGATAAAAATTCACAAAACTAGCTTGGAAATCACAAAAATGCAAATTTTTAGAAATTATTTATGCAGAATCTGGGCAGTGCAGGTTGTTCTGGGCAGTTTCTGTGCTATTTTTGGCACGTTGAGCCATTTTCATTCACCGAGTCGATTTTTGAACATTACGTAGTTTTTTGATATGTTGTTCAATTTTTCTTGTGGAGTCCGAATATGTAATCTTTGCGTAGCACTTTTTGGATAACCAAAAAGTGTAAAATTGAACTTGGAAGGAAATTTCCACTATTTTGTTAACTGTGGTGCAATTTCATGATATGATTAGGTTATATAGTTCTATGGATGTAGTAATTACCCTATATAAGGTATGTTACATCGAACTTATTACGAATTATAGATTAATGATCTAATCTAGATAAAAGTTAAGTCTTAAATAAGATTAAAGTCTCAAATGGGATTGATAAACGTAATATTAACTTTATATGTATAGGTTATACGACGAAGAGTAAGGTACGGAGAATGTTAACCAACAAGTGAAGTTATACATTGGACGTTCGATAAATGTAAAATGATGAACAAGGATTTAGGCAAGTTCTTTCAGTACTATGTGAATTAAATGTGAAATTGTTGATATACAAGAATTGATTGTTCAATTATGTGCAAAATTTTTAGTATTATGTGAATTACATGTGAACAAAATTAAAGTGTGCACTTTGTGAAATTGCATAATTAATTGTAACTGAGGATATTCAGTTAATGATTTAGGATAACTATTAGTATTCAGTTGATATGATCCATATACATATAAAATGAACCACATGTGAAGTATGTTGCATTATAAACTGCATAGCATGAAATGTATGATGCACGAACAAAATGTCGAACATGAAAATTACGTGAGGTATGAAATATGTTAACAATTAGACTTGTTAAGCCGTCACGCTCATTCTTGCAAATGAATTTTATTTGCAGTTAAGCAAGAGGCTCCATATACAGTAAAACATCTATTTAAGAATACTCTATATAAGAATAACCTCTACAATATTATAAAAAAATTTGGTCCCAATTTGGGCCAGTTATAAATAGAAATAACCTCTAAAATATGTTATATATTTTTTAAGTCCGTATTAAGAAATTATACCTCTATATAGTAATAATTTCATATATATATATATATATATATATATATATATATATATATATATATATATATATATATATATATATAGAGTCGAGTTCCTATCAGGACTCGCATTTTCTTAAAATGCGGACTTTTTTTTTGTTTTTTTAAAACAACTAAAAAATTATGGGCCGGAATTTTACATAATACAATGTTTTTGGTGTGATTTGGATACATATAACAAAACATGTCTGTACATTCTGTGCATACTATACATACATTTTTTGGTATAGGTATCCAAATCATGTCCTAAACATTGTGTTATGGAAAAATTTCAGTTCCATAATTATTATTTTTTAGTTATTTTTTAAAAAAAAGCAAAAAAAGCCAAAAAAAAAATTTGGTCCGTATCACATTTTTCTATAAAAGACTACGAAGAAACATTTGTTTAGAGTTGAATAGAATTTGAATGGATTTGAATCTGAGAATTTGGAATCGGTCGGTCGTTTGTTTTAGTCCGAATCTCGAAATCGGTAAGATGGACGGATTTGAATGGCTAAGTCAGATTTTTGAAATTTGAATGGTGAATGAGCAAATTGAATGAAGTAAAAAAAAAAAATCAACTATTATATTAAGTAATATTAAATAAATTTACAACAATTTTAAATTTTTTTAGAAGGGTAAAATAATAAAGTTTTGTCATTCAGATGTTTCAGACATGTCAATTATCAAACAACTTTTTTCATTCAGATTCAGATTCAACTCATTCAGATTCAGATTCAGCTCATTCAGATTTAGATTCAGATTCATTCAATTTTTATCAAACAACCTCTACATTAGGGAGTTTTTATTGATATTTTTGTTAAAGTGGATATTTTTGGGTGTTCGAAAAATATTTTGTACTAATACCTTTATTTAGTAATAACCTCTCATTTAGAATACAAATAGTTTGGTCCTAAGTCTATTCCTAAATAGAGGTTTTAGTGTAACTATGATCATAAAGATTTGAAGTGGGTTTAGAATGCAAATGTTTACTGTTTTCTTTAGTTAAATACTCCCCCCGTCCCAAATTAATTGCTCAATTTTGACTTTTTAAAGTCAAATTGACCATTTTTAAAACTAATCTTTTTACTATTTTTGCTAAAATATAGGTGAAGAGATTATAACCAAAAGAAAATATATACAATTTATTACTAACCCCAATTTTTATAATTTTAGAAATATATTTATATATGCTTAATTATTAATTCTAAAAATAGCCAATTTGACTTAAAAAAGTCAAAACTGAGCAATTAATTTGGGACGAAGGGAGTATGTAGTAAGTCGGAACAACTTATTGTATTGAAAATAAGCTAAGTTGTAATAAAATGTGTGATTGTGAACAAAGGATCTTTTTTTTAATATCTGAGTTGTAAACTATACATTTAATATTGTAAATACAATCAAATGTGTTATGAAGAATAACACATACTGCGATTATAATTACTGAATGAAGATCCGGTTTTGTTATATAATACATATAGTTTCTAGATTACAGTTACGAAGGTTAAAAAGAATAATTTAATATCAAAAGTTGTATTTTATATTCACAATTGACGTTTCGAGATTAATCATAATATATATGATTTTTAGATATAAGTATGTATTGTAAAGATTGCGATTATGGAACTGAGGAAATTTTTAAATAACTAAATTTTAACATCTTTAGTGATATTAAATGTTGTAAAAAGTTTTAAAACATTCAAGTTTTATCAATTATAATATTGATTATTGACGGTAAAGTGGAATAAGTTATATTTAAAGGCACACGATCGAGAGTGAAAATAGTCCAGATTTTGGGGTCATTACAGATGGTATCAGAGTTGATAGGTTATAAACCTTAAGTAAGGCTACCTTAGGTTATAACCGTAGTGAATGAATATGAAAATGATGAGAAATAAACTTGATAAACTTGAATAAAAGTTTAAGTAGTATGAAATGAATTTTGAAACTTCACAAAGAAGTTAAAATATAAATGAATTTAGAAAATTTATAAAGGAATCAAAGAAGAATCTCGAAGAGTTATAAAAAGACGAGGATCAGGAGTTACCTGACTCCAGCAATAAAGATGAAAAATGATGATAAATAGACGATGTCTATAAGATGAAAAGCGTAAATAAAATCATAATATAACATGATTAAAGAAGAATAAGAAAATAGTAGGACGAAATAATCGTAGGGTAAGGAAGATCGTAATATAAAGTAATTATACAATAAGATCACGACGTGATTGGATTGAATCATGGAATGACAATGATCTGTTAAACGATAGGAAAGTGTTAGAGAGGAGAGAGAGGACTGAAGAGGAAGATTTCGGAAAAAATGGGAGTGAAGATGATTTGGGGGGAAAAATGGGAGCGAAGATACTAAAATGATTTGGCAGGAAAAAATGGGAAGGTTTTGTGCGCGCCAAATTAGCTGCAACTCATGACCCTCTCTAAAAAGCCTTAAAAAACCTTTATACCGATGACTAGACGATAACCCTCTGAACAGACTATCTGTAGAGGTATGTACCGACAGTCACCCCATGTCCGTCGCTATAGATACCCTATAGCAATGGTTCCATACCGGCCGTCACTATATGTCAAATTTTTAGTAGTGAATCCTCATTAGGTGTAGGGCTTCGGCACAGAAACGCACAGCGAAAATTAAAATTTTAAAGTAATTTCCGAAACCCTAAAACAGGATCCATGCGAAAATCAATTAATTCAGAGGTTTAGAGATTATACCAGATATAAACAAAAGCGAGAATCAAAGCCCATCGCCTCGAATCTCCAACATAATACAAACCGATTGGCGCCTCTATGGTATCCACACGAGCGTCGCATGAACCGTCGAACGATTACGCAATAAGAAGGACTTTGCATGACTAGCCACCAAAAGGAATGGATTTTACGAAGCTGTTTTCTCTAGTCTCTCTCTAAGAAGCGGCTAGGGTTTTCAATTTCGATATCTTACCTAAAGTAGTGGTATATATCATATATATAGTAGTTAAAAGGAATTAATCAAATCAAAACCTAATTTTAATAAATCCAATTTATATATATATATATATATATATATATATCTCTTAATTAAGTCTTACTTAATTAATATACATATATACAAATTATCCTTTTAATTTAAATTCGTGATTTAAATACTATTAATCATATTAATATATTTAAATCCTTAAAATTTAAATCAATTCCCTTTTAAATAACGTTCTATGTGTGTGACCCTATAGGTTATTATTACGTTGGCAATAATTTTAAAATCATATTATAAAATTATAAACAGTGAGCGGCATCTAGTAATGCATCACTGCTACCCAATTAATAATAAGATCGATGATTCAATGCAACCTTTTCGTGACCAATGTTTCAATGTAATTTAATCCTTTTAACCTTAATATCCTAGATTAAACTCGAGTCATGGAATGTGTCATACTCTTCATAATTTAATCTGAGTTTTCTTGATCAATTAGTAGACTATATGAAACAAATCACTATTTGAGCATGGCCATGCATTTCATAGTCCTACTCAATCAAGAGGCCTATGGATATCACCCATAATATATAGGATGGTTAAATTCCATCTAGATCACTCATATTTCTCACACGATTAATGATGAACCCAATAATCACCTTTATCGTCCACCTATTAAAGGTGACATTTGATGATATCAAAGTACATAAATTCTCGTGTGTAGTAATATAGCGATTTGAGTGCCGGAGGACCATTACATCATTGTCACTATGAGAATTGCTAATGACACTTCGCATAATGCTCCATATAGAATTCTCATGGTGGGTCTGTCCAGTACATCGTTCTCTAACATGTTCCTATGCATTGACTTAATATCTCATATATTTATGACCAATGAGATTTGGTCATCAGTCAATCCACATACCAGTCTTAATGCATCATTGTTGTCCCATCAACAATGATACTCGACTAGGGACATTTAAGAACACTGATACTAATGGTAATATATAATCTCATGTTCAAGTCACATACTTGAAACTATATAATTTGTATCACTATTCTAAGGAATTTTATTATGTTAACAATTATATTACGCAGTAAATAAAACCATAATAAAATCATATATTTATTCAATCAAATATAATATCAAAACGTTAAGTAATTATATCAAATAATTGGCCTCTAGGGCATAAACTCTAACATTAGGCATATGCACTAGAGCCAATCACTCATGTATCTAATACCCATGGAACTAGTGTGACCGTCGTGCTTCTGCTGCGACAAAGCCTTGGTTAGTGGATCTGCAACATTATCATCTGTTGGCACTCTTCCTATATATACAACTCCTCTATCAATGATTTCACGGATGAGATGGTACCGCCTAAGTATATGCTTGGATCGTTGGTGAGATCCGAAGGTTCCTTAGCTTTGTGCAATGGCTCCATTATTATCACGAGATAGAAGCAACCGGATCAACAATGGTTGGAACAACACCAAGTTTAGTGATGAACTTTTTAATCCATCTACGCCTCCTTGCATTCGCACTAGAAGCGACAATATACTCGGCCCTCTATTGTAGAATCACTCTCATCTCTTGCTTGAACTTTTCCATTAACAAAGACACCACCATTAAGGCAAAATACAAAACCCGATCGAGACTTATAGTCATCATTGTCATCGGTCCGAAACTAACATCTGTGTAACCCTTTATTGCTAGTTCGTCTTCACCTCCATATACCAAGAATGAATCCTTAGTCCTTTTGGTACTTGAGGATATTCTCGATCTTCTTTGTCGATGACCTTCACCGGATTCGATTGGTATCTGCTAAATCATGCTCAAAGCATACGAGACATCCAGGACGAGTACATATCATTGCATACATGATAGATCCAATTCTTCGAAGCATAAGGGATCTTTCTCATACGCTCCTCATCATCTTGTGATTTAGGACATTGGGCCTTAGAGATCTTTACACCATGAGTCACGGGTAAGTTTCTCTTTTCGCCTCTTGCATCTTTGAACCGTTTCAACACTTTATCAATATATGTACTTTGACTTAGGTAGAGCATTTTTCTTGATCTATCTCTATAGATCTTGATACCTAAAATGTAGGCGAGATCGCCCAAATCTTTCACGGAGAAACATTTTCCTAACCATGTTTTTTTATGGCTCAGTAAAGAAGGAATGTCATTCCCAATAATTAATATGTCATCAACATATAATACTAGGAATATAATGTGACTCCCACTAACCTTCTTATACACAAGGTTCATCTTCATTTTAATAAAGCCAAATTCTTTGTCGCTTCATCAAATCGAAGATTCCAACTCCGAGAGGCTTGCTTCAATCCATAAATGGATCATTTGCGACTTACATACCTTTCCGGCATCCTTTGAGTGACAAAACCCTCGAGGTTGTGTCATATACACATCCTCAAGGAGATTTCAATTAAGGAAAGCAGTTTTGACATCCATCCGCGATTTCGTAATCATAAAAAGCTGCAATAGCAAGTAAGATCTGATGGATTTAACCATTGCCTTTGGAGAGAAGGTTTCATCATAGTCAACACCTTGAATTTGTTTGAATCCTTTTGCTACCGATCGGCCTTTATAGGTTTGTACATTACCATCCATATCGGTTTTCTTCTTGAAAACCCACTTGCACCGATTAGTTTTACCCTTGGTGGATCAACCAGAGTCCATACTTGGTTAGTATACATGGAGTCCATCTGATTTCATGGCTTCAAGCCATTTCTCGAATCTGGCCATTCATAGCTTCTTGGTAGGAAGCGAGGCTCATTTTGATCTATGAGCATCACATCGCCAGCAGTTTGAGTCACAAGATATCCATAATATCTCTCGGGCTCTTGGCGTGTCCTACCAGATCTACGAATGACTTGTGTAATTTGAGCAGGTTCACTTTCTACAATTTCTTGTGGTTCCTTCTCATGTTCCAACTCAGGTTCAATGATATTTTGTGGTTCTCGAATTTATTCGAGTTTTACTTTCCTCCCACTGTTTCCTTTAGAGACAAATTCTCTTTCTAGAAAAATACCAGTTCGAGCAACAACCACTTTGTTCTCAGAAGGTTTGTAGAAATAATACCCTTTTGTTTCCTTTGGGTATCCCACAAAATTACATTTGTCGATTTGGGTCCGAGCTTATCGAATTTAGGCGCTTTTCTGAGCGCCTCGCAACCCCAAATCTTCATGAACGACATACTAGGGCGTTTCCGGTCCACATTTCATATGGTGTCTTCGAACCGTCTTTGTAGGAACACGGTTAAGTGTGAACGCAAATTATCTCTAGGGCATGACCCCGAAGCTTATTGAAGAAGATCTGCATGACTCATCATTGATCGTATACCATGTCCAACAAGGTTCGATTCCTCCTCTCGAGATACACCATTCCATTGCGGTGTTCGGTGGAGTGAGTGTGATATAATACCACACTCCTTTAGAAGGTCATCAAAGTCTTGGCTTAAGTATTCACCTCCTCGATCGGATCGAAGGGCTTTTATTCTTTTGCCAAATTGGTTTTGAACTTCATTCTTGAATTCCTTGAACTTTTCAAAGGATTCGGATTTGTGTCTCATAAGATACACATATCCATATCTACTAAAGTCATCAGTAAATGTAATGAAGTAATAAAACCTACCTCTTGCTAACTCTAATTCATGGGTCCACATACATCACTATATATAAGTCCCAATACATCGCTAGCCCGTTCAACATGTCCGGTGAAAGGGCTTTAATCATCTTGCCTAATAAACAAGACTCGCATTTCTCATATGATTCAAAATCAAATGAATCCAAGAACCCATCTTTATGGAGTTTGGATATGCGTTTCTCATTTATATGGCCTAAACGACAAAGGAGAGATATGTCGGATTTGAATCATTTGATTTAAATCGTTTTGTATTTATGTTATAGATAGGCATTTCTAAATCAAGAATATAGAGACCGAAGTTAAACAATTGTGCAACACCATAACAAATATCATTTAAGTAAAACAAACAACGATTGTTCTTTATTATAAATGAAAAACCTTTCTTGTTCAAACAAGAAAGCGAAATAATGTTTTTGCTTATAGTAGGCACAAAATAACAATCTTCTAATTCTAAAACTAGCCCGGTGGGCAAAGATAAATGATAAGTTCCTCACGATTGCAACAACTTTTGCCCTATTTCCAACTCGTAGAGGTCAACCTCTCCTTTCGCTTAAAGTTCTACTCCTTGAGTCCCCACGACATTAACACAAATGTGAGAACCACATCCAGTATCCAATACCCATGATATAGAAGTAGATAAGTTGACTTCTATAACATATATACCTGAATCAGAAGTCGTACTTCCTTTTCTTTTCTTCACTTCTTCCAGATAAGCATGACAATTCCTTTTCCAGTGTCCGGGTTTTCCACTGAAGTAACATTCACCTTCTTTAGCCACCCCACCTTTAGGTTTTAAAGCCTGTTTGGTTTTGGAATTGGGTTTGGCAAAAGATTTAGATCCTATCTTCTTCTTGCCTTTCCAATTTCCCTTATCATTCCCCTTTTGCACCATCATTATGGGAGCGGGTCCTGCCTTTTTCATGTTGTTCTCAGCAGTTCTTAACATGCTCAACAACTCAGTAAGGGGTTTCTCAATTTCATTCATAAGATAGTTCATAACAAATTGAGAGTAGTCTTTGTTCAAAGATTGCAAAACAAGGTCGGTTTGGGCTTAGGAGTGATTGGAAAACCCAACCTATCAAGGTACTCAATATACCCAATCATTTTCAAAGACATGTGGACCAACTGGATCACGTTCACCCATTTTGCGTTGATACAACGCCTTGCTTGTATCATACCTCTCTGTCGAGCATGCCCTTGAACAATTTCTTGAGATGCTCGATCATCTCATAAGCATCCATCAACTCATGTTGCTTACAAGCTCGGCGTTCATGGTTGCTAGCATGACACAACTCACATCCAGAGCATCATCTTGATGCTTCTTGTAAGCATTATGCTCCTTGACGTGGTGCAATGGATTTGGTCTTTGCCGCAGGAATGGGCCCATCAAGGACATATAGCTTACGCTCTTGTTTGAGGACAATCCTCAAGTTCCTATGCGGTCAAGGAAATTAATTCCACTTAGCTTGTCCTTTTCAAGGGGTGATCGTAATGAAAGACTATTTGTGTTGTTGTTGTTTGCCATTTGATATCTACAATTTATAAGTGCAACAATAATAAGTCAAATTACAAAGTTGATATTATATAATTGATAATAGTACATTCAAAATATACCTCCCACTATTTTATTCAAATTAATAGCCCTCACCATTAATTAGGAAAGCATTTTCTATTAAATCTTTCTAGTGAGCCAAGATCCATATTTCATTATGCCTTAAGTTAGCTTTGGCTATTCTCTCAAAAAACATAATTATTTAGGTAGACAACCCTTTGTCAATTATATCATATATAACTCTGGATAGTTTGGTAAACAACATTTGTTTCTAGTCCATCTAATGGTACCAACCAAACTCTATGCCTCTAAGTCCACAATCCTATTGAGATAACTTAGTTAAGTCGGGCCCAATGATTTTAATAGTTTGGATATCACAATTATCCTATCGCATCTTACCTAGATAAGTAGGGTACTTTGCTTTGAAAAACCTACATCTATTGATCAAGGTCTAGATGAGTGTTATTCATTGGAAGGCATCTGATTTAGACTTAATAATTTAATGAGGGATTTTATTAATTTAGATCTCACCAATTTTAATCTTGTTAAGCATGCACATTATTAATCATATCATATCATATACAAGCATAAATAAAGTGCAAAATTAAATGTGTCACAGTTATGGCCCAATCCACTGTCAATCTTTTCAAGCTAATGAAAGATTGAAGGTCAATCTAAGGTGGTAAAAGATCTTAAAATAAATAACATCCTTGGATCTTCCTCTAGCATGCGCCTCCTCTCCATCATTATCTTTCCATTGTGTTCTCCATCTTGACATCGTCATCAATTACAGATTATTACATGACATAAAGAAACCTTGAGTTACATTCGAGGGGATTTAGATGAGAAGAGAATATTACATTAGAATTTATAGAAAGGCACGACATGCAAGCCGTATTTCAAAACCAAAAACCACTAACCTATGGGTCAAAAGGCCATAACTGTGCACCATGCATATCACAATAAGCACATAACAATTTATATATAATTAAAGAAAACTATATATAAAATATAGGGGACACGACCATCGTATGCTTCTGATTGGGGGGGGGGGGTCTCCCCTCATGGCGGTGGTCGAAGCGGTACCGGAAAAAAATTTCGAACTACATTCTGTATTGCAGAATTTTTCCATACGAATCTCTGAAACAGTTTGTAATCATACATTTTAATCCACAAAAACACCCATAATAACAAATCATATATGTCCAGTTTCGATTTAATCATATTAAAGCGAATAACAAAGACACCTTAATTTATCATATATTTCGATTTCGATTAATCATATTAAAACGATTCTTCATGCTTCTAATCCGATTAGAATAGTTATATTGTTATTCCACCGATTAAAGATACGATTAACAGTATCATCATATATATTACCAGAATACACATACAACGGAATATCATATATTCAATTTTATATCGGTAAACATGCATCATCATATATCATATATATCGAATACAATTAAAACACGTAATCTGAATTAATATTTTCGCAAGTAGCTCTGATACCACTGTTGGGCTTCGGCACATAAACGCACAGCGGAAATTAAAATTTTAAAGCAATTTCCGAAACCCTAAAATAGGATCCATGCGAAAATCAATTAATTGAGAGGTTTAGAGATTATACGGATATAAACAAAATGAGAATCAAACCGATTTGCAGCCTCGAATCTCCAACATAATACAAACCGATTGCGCCTCTCGGTATCCACATGAACGCCGCATTTAACCAAGTCGAACGATTTCGCAATAAGAAGGACTTGCGGTACTAGCCACCAAAAGGAATGGATTTTTCAAAGCTGTTTTCTCTCTAGTCTCTCTCTAAGAGCGGCTAGGGTTTTTCAATTCGATATCTTACCCTAAGTAGGTTGCTATATATCATATATATAGTAGTTAAAAGGAATTAATCAAATCAAAACCTAATTTTATAAAATCCAATATATATATATATATATATATATATATATATATATATATATATCTCTTAATTAAGTCTAACTTAATTAATATACATATATACAAATTATCCTTTTAATTTAATTTCGTGATTTAAATACTATTAATCATATTAATATATTTAAATCCTTAAAATTTAAATCAATTCCCTTTTAAATAACGTTCATGTGTGTGACTTTATAGGTTATTATTACGTTGGCAATAATTTTAAAATCATATTATAAAATTATAAGCAGTGAGATGACATCTAGTAATGCATCATCGCTACCCAAGTAATAATAAGATCGATGATTCAATACAACCTTTTCGTGACCAATGTTTCAATGTAATTTAATCCTTTTAACCTTAATATCCTAGATTAAACTCGAGTCATGGAATGTGTCATACTCTTCATAATTTAATCTGAGTTTTCTTGATCAATGAGTAGACTATATGAAACAAATCACTATTTGAGCATGGCCATGCATTTCATAGTCCTACTCAATCAAGAGGCCTATGGATATCACCTATAATATATAGGATGGTTAAATTCCATCTAGATCACTCATATTTCTCACACGATTAATGATGAACCCAATAATCACCTTTATAGTCCACCCTATTAAAGGTGACATTTGATGATATCAAAGTACATAAATTCTCGTGTAGTAATATAGCGATTTTCGTGGTGGGAGGACCATTACATCATTGTCACTATGAGAATTGCTAATGACACTTCGCATAATGCTCCATATAGAATTCTCATGGTGGGTCCTACATCCGTTACATCGTTCTCTAACATGTTCCTATGCATTGACTTAATATCTCATATATTTATGACCAATGAGATTTGGTCATCAGTCAATCCACATACTAGTCTCAATGCATCATTGTTGTCCCATCAACAATGATACTCGACTAGGGACATTTAAGAACACTGATACTAATGGTAATATATAATCTCATGTTCAAGTCACATACTTGAAACTATATAATTTGTATCACTATTCTAAGGAATTTTATTATGTTAACAATTATATTACGCAGTAAATAAAACCATAATAAAATCATATATTTATTCAATCAAATATAATATCAAAACGTTAAGCAATTATATCAAATAATTGGCCTCTAGGGCATAAACTCTAACATTAGGCATATGCATAGGCATTGTTGTGTTGATATACGGGGACATAGGTTATCAGTGGATTTAATTCCTATTCGACTAGGAAAGTTTGATGTAATTCTTGAAATGAATTGGTTATATAACCATGGGACAATAATAGATTGTCAAAAGAAAAGTGTAAATCTTCATACTCCAAATAAATCTAAGGTAGTATTGTATGATAATCAATCACCTAAAAACTCTTGTTGTTTGACGATGATGCAAACTAAGAGACTATTGAGGAAATGATGTATAGGTTATCTAGCTCACATAGTTGATATGTAAAAAATAGAAGTAGAACTAGGCTGTATACCTATAGTGAAAAAAAATTTACGGATGTATTTTCGGAGGAGTTACCAAGTGTTCGGCTAGATCGGGAGATCGAATTAGTGATAGATTATGTAATACCAGAGACGACATGTAACAACCCGGGTCAAATCTCAAGTCTGGAACAAATCTTGGGTCGAATCCCAAGTCCGAATTGAATCAAATCCATCAAAATAAGGCCTCAAACTACTGACCCAATAGTATCTTCTTGGGTTAACTTAGCCCACCACAGGCTCACCCAAAAGGTCATGACTTGAAGGTACTATTGGTAGTAATTTATTTCCTTATATGCAGACAAATTTTTCCCCTATCTTTCGATGTGGGACTGGGGTGTTACAAACTCCCCCACTTAAATTTCTGATGTCCCCGTTAGAACCGATCACACACACAGCCCAAAGATCTTTTCCTCTCTAGCCATTGTGGGATAATACCGGCTGGCTTCGTGTCCCCACCTCCGGACCTCCATCTTTCAATTGTGAGATAATACCACTAGCCTTCATGTCCCCACCTCCGGCAACCCGATCGGATGACCCAACCTGAGCTTTCGAGAGTCGGCTTTGATACCATATGTAATAACCCAGATCAAATTCCGAGTCCGGAACAAATCTTGGGTCTAATCCCAAGTCTGAATCGAATCAAATCCATCAAAATAAGGCCTCAAACTACTGGTGCAATAGTATCTTCTTGGGTCAACTTAGCCCACCACAGGCTCACCCAAAAGGTCATGACTTGAAGGTACTATTGGTAGTAATTTATTTCCTTATATGTAGACAAATTTTTCTCCTATCTTTCGATGTGGGACTGGGGTGTTACACGTGAAAGTAGTATGCACACAAGCCAATCATGTTTGATGATAAAGCATATAATTTGTAACAATCTTTTTTATTTATTAATAAAAAGTATTAATTTATTAAAGGCTTTTAATTATCTACATGATGCTATTTTATAATATGTGATAAACCCATAGTTTTAAACAATGCTTTTAGAATAATGATGATGGTCATTCTAATGAGATCTAAATTCTTAGAAAGCTTAAAACTAAAATAGTTCCCAATCGTTGGATTACTAAATTAGGTATTAGTGAATCCAGATAGATTGGTACATACGTTGCTTGCTCATTGGATGAGGATGATTGATCTCATGATCATTTGTGTGGAGACACTAAAGCAAGTATGTAGGTGCTTATTAGAGAATAAGTTCACTGAACGTGGCTCGCTAAGGAATACCTAATGGAGTTTTACTTGCCTGTCAATAGGAATTCCTGTAGTGATAGTAGTACAACTGATCCTTGGACTTGAGATCATCATAGTATCTTGTGTATGATGAGTTATACTTTGACTTATTCCTTAAGACCCTTAGGGTATATTAAAGGGTATGCTTGGGTATATTAAAGGGTATGCTTGGGTATAATAAGTTGTACATGGAGATAATGTACGATCAATAAAGAATCTACCACTTCTAGTAAAATAAGTGAAATGTCCTATGTGATTCGATAAATGACAACCCAGTGGTCCTTGGCCAAGGCAGAATGAAATTAGAAAGGAGTTTCTAATTTGCATTATTTGGAGTTGTGCATTTAAGAATCGAAATACATATAATTAAATAAAATAAGACTTGACAGTAATTCCATGTCTTATATTTAATTGGGACATTGTATGGTGGAAGGATTGAATTGTACGGTAACTATTTACTCAAATGTTCTTTTATGATTAATGTTAAAATCTATATTATCTGGAAAGTCGTTAATCGCTAGGGAGGCTTATCCCTATTGTAGAATAAATATTATTTATTTAAATAAATTATTAGTTTAATTTATTTATTTAAATAAGATTAGAATTGTTCTAATTGATTTATTCACAACCGGTTTAATATGGGGTCACACCATAAAAGGAAGAATAATTATTTAAGAAGTTAATGACATAATCGTAATAATATGTGAAGTATATTTAATTTAATCTATGGTGATAGAATAAATTAAATAACTTAATATTTGTTATTTAATATTTTAGAAATATTAAATATAAATTAATAAGAGGAGTCTTATTATTATTATTATTTAATTCCTAAAGGAGTTTGGGAATTAATTAATAAAAGTACTCTCATAAATTCCTAATAAGATTAGGAGGTTAAATTAATTAAAAGAGTTTAATTAATTATCCCTAATAAGATTAGGGAGCTTAATTAATTAAAATAATTTAATTAATTAAATAAAACCCAATTCTTAATTGTTAAGGAGGGTTGCCTACATCTATAAATAAGTCTTATTATGGGTGAAAGTGGTTGTTGAGTTTTTCATAACAGACGTGATTCCAATTGTTGGAGAGTACGTCCTTTTCTATGAGAGATAGAAAAACTAGGATTTTGCCAAACACCCATCTTCTTGAATCCTTCTTCTTCCTTGGTGGATCACCTCTAGAGGCCAAACACTTGGGTGGCTAACATTGATCAAAGGAAGGAACCAAACCTGGTGGATTCAAGTTGAACGCGAAAAGGATTGGAGGTGAACTTGTACCTGAGGAAGCTCGAATCTTTAAGGGTATGATTCTTGTTCTTTCTTTTTCGTTTAATTAATAATTGTGCATAAAGGATGATTCGGGTATATGGTTCGTAAAATTTTAAACTCTGATTTTTTACGTTTCCACTTATTTTATGCAATTTGATTGCATTCATTAATATTACAAACCTAACAACACGATACCTGTTTCGAAAGCCTCATATAGGATGCCTCCGGTAGAAATGAAAGAGCTAATGGTTCAACTTCAGGAGTTGTTGGATAAAAGGTACATCCAACCTAGTATATCTCCGTGGGGAGCACCAATGTTGTTCGTTATGAAGAAAGACGAGTCGTTAAGGTTTTGTATCGACTACCTAGAGTTGAACAAAGTGACAATCAAGAATAAGTATCCATTACCAAGAATCGATGATCTTTTCTATCAATTAAAAGGAACCAAATATTTTTCCAAAATAGATTAAAGAACCAAGTATCATCAGTTGAAAATGAGGAAGAAAGAATACCAAAGAAAACATTCAAGACTCGTTATGAGCACTACAAATTTCTGGTGATGTCATTAAGATTGACACAAAGTCTCCGACAATATTTATGGACATGATGAACAAAGTGTTCAAAAACAATTTAGACAAATTTGCAGTCCTGTTTGAAAGTCCAATAATAATCTAGAAGGGGGGTTGATAGATTATTATCGTTTAAAAATTTATCTTAGGCCTTTTTGAATTTTTAATAAATTAATTTGCAGTGTTAAAAATTAATATGCAAGATAGTAAAAATCCGATTACACAATTCACAGAAATTTACCTGGTTCATAACATACATCCTAGGTATGTTGCTACGTCAAGTCTCAAGTTCCTCTCCAAGACTTAAGATCCTATTACTCCCAGTAATAAATACTCCTTCAATAGGCGAAAAATCCTTTACAAAGTTTTAAAGCTAAACCTCCAACTATCCGCAACTAACTATCTCAGACAATAAGCTCACAACCCCTTCCTCATGTTTAGCTGCACCTTTCCTTTGAGTTCAGTTCTACTTTATAATCTGGTTTTGAAACGACAACCTCTTCCTCACCTCACAAGTACACTAGAGACCCAAATCCCAGTTGACCTCTCTAAGACTCTGGTCATAGTCAAAGAATTACTCGTCTTTCTCATAGGTACATAAAATAAACTAACTCTACCTTTTTTCACTTTACAAATAATTGAGAGAAATTTTGCTTCTAAGATAAGCAGATAAAATTCAGTACAAATATATAAAAGCTTAACTTACTTTTATATTTGATACTTCTCAAATAAGCAGATAACAGTTAAAGATCAGATATTTATAAAAACTTAATGGCTTTTATACTTGAATAAATATGCTTCTTTGTAAGCAGATAAAATTAAGTATAGATGTATATAAGTTTAATAACTTTTATAATTAATTCTTCTCAAATAAGCTAATAACAATTAAGGATTAGGTATTTATATAAAAGTTTAAAGACTTTTATATTCATATGATGTGCTGATGTGTAAGCAAATATAAATTTAAGCTTAATTATAAAAGTTTATGTAACTTTTATATTTGTGAATGTGCTTCCGAGTAAGCAAATATATATAGTTAAGCTTGTATCAAAGATGCTTCTATATAAGCATATATACAAATTAATACAGATTTACAAAGGTTTATTTTTCCTTTATAAATAAAGAATGTGTTTCTATGTCAAACATATATAACTTTGATTTCAGATATAAAAGTTTAAATAACTTTTATAGTACATGCTATGCTTCTTTTTAAGCAGATATAATCAATGAAGTTTGTGATATAAAAGTTTGAGTAACTTTTATATTATGCAACAAGTATTTATGAATAAATGAATTTATGTGCAAAATACTTGTGATGACAGATATCAAGTATAGTCTATTAATCAGTTAAATGATATTTGATATAAAAAATAAATTTGTTTCACTCAAAGATATATATTATAATATATTTGATCTACGTTGTGGAAATTTGGCCACGAAGGATTTTAAAGACTGTTTGGATCATAATATTCTTGGTTTAAAAAATCTCCAAATCTCGGTATTTAAGTACTGACTAAATTTGGTTTTCACAACTGATATTTATATAAATATTCTGCAATAGTTATATAAATTAACTATTTCAATAAAAAACCACTTATGATTTCAAAGACCGTTCATATAATATTTTAATTTAAAGAATATCTTCAAATATCGATATCTAAGTAGTGGCTTTTTATTTGATACGAATAGATGATATATATATATATATATATATATATATATATATATATATATATATATATATATATATATCTCAAATACTTTGACCAGTTTTTCTCTTCTTCAAAAGATTAGAACTCTGAGTAGAAGATAGTGAGAAAGCTTCTTTAGTTTGTGAGTTGGTAAGTAAAAACGAATGAAAAGATTTCCTATTTATAGAGAATTTTGAGCCAAGGGTAAACTTGTAATTTGGAGAATTCATTTTGAAATTAACGGCTCGGATTATGTGATGAAAAATTAAAGGGCTAGAATGAATATGCAGCACATGGATTTGATAAACATTTTAATGTATCAAGTTTTTTTTGCCTAAAAATAAATTTAAATGCCAAAGTAAGAATGACAAGTTCCTTTTTCAAATTTCCTACATGCCTAGCTAACATTGGATCAAGGTAAAAACTTCGAGCACATGCCCATTTATCATTCCAAGTATGCACAGTAAAGGTGAAGGTTGTTAAGCCTTCACTTAATCATTCCAAGTATGACGAACAAAGTGTTCAAAAGCTATTTAGACAAATTTGTAGTTGTGTTCATAAATGACATTTTGGTGTACTCTAAAAGACAAGAAGAGCATGTTGATTATTTGAGGGTAGTGTTAGAAACATTAGGGACAAAGAAATTATATGCAAAATTTTCAAAGTGTGAGTTTTGGTTAAAAATAGTCCAATTTTGAGGCATGTAATTGATAAAGATGGGATATTAGTGGATCATGCGAAGGTATAGGAGTGATCAATTAGGAACAACCAAAAATACCAACGGAGGTGAGAAATTTCTTGGGGTTAGTGGGTTACTATAGAAGGTTTATTTGAGATTTTTCCAATTTAGCAACCCCGTTAACTAATAATTTGACGAGGAAGACAGTGAAATTCGTGTGGATAGAGAAGTGTGAGGAAATTTTTCAGGAACTAAAGAAAAGGTTGGGTGAGACACCATTATTATCTTTGCCAGATTTTACAAGTGACTTTGTGGTGTATAGTGATGCGTCGCACAAAGGAAAAGGTTGTGTGCTAATGCAAAATGGTAAGGTCATCGCGTACGCATCACGTCAATTGAAGGATTATGGGCAAGAGTATGTCATAGAATTAGCAGCGATAATTTTTGCCCTTAAGATATGGAGACATTATATTTACGATGAGAAATATGAGGTACATATGGACCATAAAAGTCTAAATTATATTTTCACACAGAAGGAGTTGAATATGCGACGAAGAAGGTAGTTGGAGTTAATCAAGGACTATGCCTATGAAATTTTATATTATCTAGGCAAAACAAATATTGATTTGAGAAACTTGAGATAGAAGTAAGAAGTTTAGGAGAATTTTCTGAGAAGTTGTATGCAATGGAGTTTCGTCTGATTTTATGGGTTTTAATTAAGGAGTTCCAAATGAAGGATGAGGATTATGAAAGGATAAAGAAATGAATAGCAGAAAAAGAGGATGAGAAATTTAAATTTGATAAGGATGGTATCATATGATTTGAAGACATGATATAGGTACTTATAGTGTTGGACTTAAAAGGAAATGTTTTTACATGAAGCTCATAATTCTAAATTTATAGTACACCCTGGTAGCATGAAGATGTATAAGGACCTGCGACAATATTACTATTGGCCAGTAATGAAAAGGAAAATTGCATATTGGGTCAACAAGTGTTTAACTTGTCAGAGAATCAATGCGAAACATCAGAGACCCAACGGTCTATTTCAACCCTTAGATATTCCTAAGTGGAAATGGGAGCATATTGTCATGGATTTTATTGTAGGACTCTCGACTACTCAAAAAGTTTTTGATACAATTTGGGTGATAGTAGATCAATTAACCAAGTCCGCGCACTTCTTACCAATCTGAGTAAAATACAACTTGAATTAGTTAGCCAAGCTCTACATCAAGGAAATTATTTCAAGACACGGTGTTCCGATTTCCATCGTATTTGATCAAGACCTACAGATTACGTCAAACTTTTGGAGGAGTCTTTAGAATTATTTAGGGACACAGTTGAGGCTGAGCACAACTTACCATCCTCAAACAGATGGGCAAAGCGAAAGGACAATCCAGACACTGGATGATATGTTAAAAGCATGCATTATGAACTTCAAAGGAAGCTGGGAAGATCACTTGCCATTAGTGGAATTCACCTACAATAACAGCTATCATGCTAACATCGGGATGCCGCCGTACAAAGCATTATATGGAAGGAAGCACAAAATGGATTTATGTTGGGATGAAGTTAGGGAACGTCAACTCCTCGGACGAGAAATCATATAACAGACATCAGAGATGATTCGAGTGATTCATAACAAATTAAAAGCATCACAGGATACACAGAAAAAGTATGTTGATCAGCATAGGTAGAAGAGAGATTTCGAGGTTGGAAGTTCTGTGTTTTTAAAGAATTTTCATGGAAAGGAAAAATATGATTTGGTAAGAAGGGGAAGCTAAGTCCAAGATTTATTGGTCTTTTTGAAGTTTTAAGGAGAGTGTGAGAAGTAACATATGAAGTTGCATTACCTCCGGAGTTAGAACATATACATAATGTATTTCACGTATCAATATTGCAACCATATAAGTTGGATGTTGTCCGTTTTATATAATGACAAATACATGCAAGTGCACACGGTCAATCAAGTAATAAAGTGATAAGAAAGGTTATCGAACCCATAGAGAACAGTAACTAGTAATTATTCTAATTATCAAGTTTCTACTAATTTAACCCACTAAAATAGTCACTCCAGTTGATTTGCGTAAATTAATTAAAATTAAGTAATTAAGAACTAATTAAACTGACAAATATTGATTACCAAATGATTAGGACATAGGAATATAATTTCCCCAATTACTTTGCAATAATTCCTTTACCTTATTCCCACTTGATGTATCCAATGAATTAATAACTAGGATTGCCTATCAATTTACTACAATATTTTAATGAATAACAAAAAGATCTATTATACTTATTTTGCTATTTTAATTTCATGCAAGACACTTGTAATAGATTCATTAAGCACAAACTCCTAACACAGTTACACATGGCATATAAGTACTTTCGTCTCGTACACTATTATGTTACTTTTAATAAGAATCAACAAATTCATGTGTTATTATACTTAGGTCTAATCTAAGAACTCCTATTTCAATTCAATCAAAGATATAAGATTAATTGTTGGCCAAACAATTATTAAATTAAGTATAGAATATAATAATCAATTCAACAGGATCATTAAATGGAAATAAGGATAATTGAATTCACTACAAGAAAAAGGATCATTCCCGACGAGAGTATTGCTGACGGCGTATATGCCGTCGAGATTAACCTCATTAACAACGGCTAAATCGTCGATACTGACACCCATCGTCAATGTATTGGTTCTCTCCAAAATTGCTATTGGTGTCGACGGTAGGCCATCGGTATAGACAATTATGCCGTCGGTAATGAGTTATTTTTGGCGCGTAAATAATGCGGGGGAGGGAAATAAAGGGGGCGACGAGAGAAAGTATTATTGGTGATGGCACGACCGTCGTTAATGATAAAGTCTCGACGGGGGTCATTAGCGATGGCACTGCCGTCGAGAATGAGGTTTTAATTTTATCAGCCCTGACCTCGACGACAGTCTCTCACTTTTGTACAAAAATTTCCTTCGCATTTTTTCTTCCTTCATCTTCTCCAAACTTCGATTTGTTGTCTGGTTTCTTCCAATATTAGTTTCTTGAGTTTGTTTCCAAATTGGGTTTGTTCGTCTAAGTTTGAGTCGTTCGACCGAGTTGGGTTTTCCCAAATTCATTTGATTGAGTTGGGTTCTTCTCAAATTCTTCTAATTTTTTCTGCTCAAGGATATGGGATTGGTAGAAGCTTTCTTCTTTCTTCTCCATTATCTCTGAATAATCATCTCCTCTCCTCTCTGTCTGATTTTTTTCAAAATTGCAAGGTAAGGGTTTCATCTACCGTGACTTTTTTCTCCTAAATTTAATTTTTTCAATTTTGAAAAATGTTTGAGTTAATTTTTGCCTAAAAATTATTTTATTTGTGATTCTTTGTTGTTTAATGGAATAGTTGCTGCTAATTTGGGAGGAGAACTGGGCGACAGCTTCTATCAGGCTTGTAAGTACATATATCTTCATCTCTCTTTTTTCTCATTGCTGCAATTTGTTGCTTCTATCAGGTGCAATTGATATTGTACTGATGTTAAAAAAATTCATAGTATATGTATGCCCTCAAAAAGTATTATTGCTGTAACAAATGTGATATTTCTTGACATGCTAGTTATTTCTATATGAACTATGTAGTGAAAAATGAGGATATAGTACTCTTAAGGACATTGTTTTGACTTGTTGTGTGGTTTTAATAGGTTTAAAATGGCGTGACTTGTTGTATAAAATTTTTTGATTGCGTTGAAGGTACTTTTATAAAATTTTGTAAGTAATTTACGTGGTAAATCGTTTTGTAAGAAGAAATAGGTGTTTGGAGTATTGGGAAAATTCTTGTGTTTAGTACTAAGACTCCGTTTTGGGGGCTGAGAAATATTAGTAGTAAGTACTTATTCAACCATGAAAGTGGAGTGGTTAATCCGCATATCATATCCTCGCCTCGCATAATATTCTTAAGCTTTACATATACTAATTATATTCTTGTTAGTATCAATCAAAATTTAAAATTGATTAATCTGTTATTTAATTTACTAAACTATTTATTTTTATCATTTTTAAGTTCATTTGATAACTCACAAGTTGAATTGTTTATTTGAAAGTGTAATTCATCATCCAATGGCCTTAAAAATTACAAAATTAGTTCGTTTGAATATTAAATGATGGACTAACGATAATAAACTAATACTAATAATTTTATTACATCTATCATTTTTACAAACAAACGTAATCGTATAATTTTCTGTGACTGCTTGAAAGTTTTGGTTTATTACGTCAGCACACTGTATCGTCTAAACCATTACTGTCGCACTTAATGTATATGGAGTATTATTATATTCTATGTTACACGGACTCCGATGGAATGTCCGATTGGACACAATATTATATTCTATGTTACATGGTTGGACACAATAATTTTGCCAATTATTTGCACTAAAATGAAGTGTCTAGTACCCTAGTACCTATACCCCTTTTATGTGTCGAGTGTCGGAAACTAGTATTTTAGGGAAAATTATGAAGAGTCCGTGTAAAACAATATTAGCTTTTTTATGTAGCAAGTTCCCATTTAAAGCCAAGACTCATGGAAGCATGTGCTTAAAACAGCGTATAGGCTTAATTTGGCTAAAAAGGTAACTCAAAGAGCGAGAGTATAAAAAAAATTCCTTTATGATAGTAATTTTAACATGGCTTTGGCATGATTCGCAAGTTATTGTGACTTGTTTCTAGAGTTTACTATAACAATAAACGAAGCAAAGCCTTCACTCCATGATGGTTTACGAATTACAAATAGATACAAAATCGTTGTAGTTATTCCACATAACTTGACATGTGCATATTTTTATATAGTTTAGGAAGCTTAGAAACCCATTTGAGATTCACTTAGTAGGAGTGAATCTCAAATAGTCCCCATTTTGGGACTGTTCTTGTATGTTTCGATCTCACTTAGGTCGGTGTTAACGACTTGAGCACGTTTTTATATTTTTTGAATTTTCGGTTAGTATATATCTCTTGATGCTCTTCGGGTGCATATTTAGACTACGATGTGTTAGCTTATTTCGTGTACTTGAAGACCATGGGGAGGTGCTGCCGAAATTTCTGAAAAATTTAAAGATGTGTTCAAGTTGTTGGCATTAGTGAGGCGACACATCCGGGAATGGGATAGAAGCTTGACCTGTTAGAGTGGGAGATGAAGTTAGGAAACTCATAAGCTTGCATATACATTAACTTGGAGACTTGATTGTGTTTGTCTAACTTTCCATATATATATATATATATATATATCATACAGTTGTCTAAGATGTCGGTTGATCAAAGTTGGATGGAACGTAGGGTAGCCACTGATAAGAGTGGGCTTAGCTCTGAGTACCGTAGTGGGGTTGAACAGTTTCTCAATTTCGCGTTTGAGCAAGTCAGCGACGATGAGATTAGATGTCCTTGTAAGAGGTGTGTGAATGAAGTGTGGAAGGAAAGGAGTGATGTCATGTGCGACTTATTTGCGTATGGGTTCAAGCAGGGTTATACGACATGGATTTATCATGGGGAAACCTGGTTGGATGAACATGAATCAGAACCAGAATCTAGAGGTGACGAAACCTTTGACTGTACTAACATGATAGTCGAAGCTGCTGGTTCATACTTCTAGTGGAATAAAGACAGGGATGACAGTAGCGTCGAGTAAGAGCTGAATAATAGGGCTAAGGGTTTCTATGAGTTATTTCATGAAGTAGCGACGCGCCATCGTATGCGACCATGACACGAAAAGCACAATCGCCTTATCCGCCCAGGACTAAGTTTTTACACATCAAGAACGAGCATGACTGTAGCGAGAGAGGTTTTGATGAACTGTTAATCATTGTGAAGGAGTGCTTACCTGCAGGCAATAAGTTACCGGAGTTGTACTATGATGTGAAGAAAATTGTCAAAAGGCTCAATCTAGGGTATGAGAAGATTGATGCTTGTGAGAATGACTGTATGTTGTATTACGATGATGTCAATAAAGATAAGAGGTCATGTGATATTTGTGGTACAAGTAGGTTTTGTGAACAACGCAAGAAAAAGGGAAAAGACGTGCCGAGAAAGATCTTACGTTACTTTCCTATTTCCCCGAGGCTTCAACGGTAGTTCATGTCAAACACATATCGCCGAGGATATGAGGTGGCACTCTACACGGGACATAGTCGAAGGTCAACTGACGCACCCGGCAGATGGGCTTGAGTGGAAAATTTTTGATAAGAAGCACCCCTCGTATGTATTAGACACGTGTTACAACTTACGGGACTCGATTCCGACATACGGAGATCGAGTTATCGCCCAGTTTGCAAAACTTGCCAACACTTAGACAAAAAGCCAAAAAAGAGCCCAAAACTCGCATCATCCGTCTGGACGCCACGCAAACACACACATAGCACCGCGTAGGTATTAAACACACGTTACAACTTACAGGACTCGATTCTGACATATGGAGACCTAGTTATCGCCCAAATTGCAAAACTCGCCAACACTTGTAGAACACAAACTAAAATAATTTAAATATGCTCTATTTTGGACTTCGTTATTAATATTTTAATTTTGTAGGGTCTTGTTGATGAGACTCGTGGGGGTGGAGATTGCGGCACAGGCGATGCCCGTGGAAGAGATGGTGATGATCGCCGGGCTGATGCTGATGAGACTATAGAGGATGGGACTGGCGATGGGACCGGAGGTGGGACCGGTGATGGGACCGGAGGCGATGACACAGAGATTCCTGATCTTGGGCAGTAGTTAGTTTATATTTATATTTTGACTTTCATGTATGTATTTAACTTTTAAGTTGTATAGACTTGAGTTTGGTATCTAATTATATTGATTGTTGATAGTAAAAGATATGGTTTTTATTGATATGCGTACATTGTCATTATTTGTTTTTCTTTAGTTTATAATAGGTACAATGTATATGTAAATGAATAGGGAAATTTTGCAATTTTAATAATTTTTTTAAACGTGGGTCATTGGCGACGGGGGCATTGGCGACGGGGTATATACTCATTGGCTACGGTGATACCGTCGGTAATGACTGAATTATTAAATTTAAAGTGTGGTTATTACCGACCTGGCCCGTCGTCATTTGGGCCGTCATAACGATGATGACACCGACGATGACGTAGTTGGTAATAACCCTATTGGCAATAACATAGTTCCCGACGGCGAGCGATGGGAACCAGGGGCGATGACCCGAGGGGCGACGGCAGGGGCGACAGCATACCCCGTCGCCAATAACCTCATTACCAACCGCAATAGGGTCATTGGCGATGGCATAGCCCGTCGGCAATGATTGATTTTTTTTTTGTAGTGATTAAAGCTTTGCAAAAGGTTCTATTATATTCCTAATATAGAAACTAGTTCATCATCACAATAGAAACCAAAAGATTAAGATTAAATAGCATCATAGGTACATAAAATGAATTAGGAAAAGAAGAAAAACAATGTCGAGAAATCTCCAATCTCAAAGCTTCAGTCTCCGTCTTGTCTGTTCTTCAAAGTAATTTTCAAGTCTCCAAGAGTGGTTCTCAATCAATTCCTAGTCCAAAATTTGTTTTAAACTTTATTAAAACTTGTCTTTATAGTCCTAACAAAACCCTAGTACATAATGTAAGTAAAAATCCTTAATTAATTCAACTTTTGCATTTAAAGAAACAAAATCAACAGAATCCGTTAGAGTGGCGCTCCCCGCGCCACTGTCCCTTGTCAACTGGCGCCCCCCATTTTGACGCTGCAATGTCCTCCTACCAGCCAGGCCTGGCTCGCCATCCCCAAGCCATCTACAGCGCGCCCCATGCTGCTCAATCAGATTGCCCAATTATTCATCTGTTTCTTCCTTTTTAGCCCCTAAACCCATCACCTCTACTCCTGCACAAAGCACAAATGAATAACACGAACAAGGCTCAAAAACTCACAATATTTCAAGTTAAAGTACCTAATTCGTAGGTTTCCAACCCACTCATCAAATTCCCCCAAACAAGAGCAATTGCTTCTCCTCAAGCAATCCTAACACAGACTGTACTAACACAAACCAAACACAATGAATGAAACTAATGATACCAAGCAAGACCCACAATAGTTAAATAATGTAATTGCCTTAGAGATAAATATTTTGCTCACAGTCAATATTGTATCACGTACATTCATTGAATCTCACATCCTCACCTCACTGACACAACTCTAGCCTCTTTCTGTGTGTGTGTGTCCAATATCTTATCATCAACTTCAAAGTTGTTTATGCAATAAATTTTATTTTTACACTCACTGTTCTCACAGCTATGATCAACCAAGCACGACATCTACATAAGAAATAAGAAAATTAGGTTTTAAAGTAAATAAATTTAAATACTTCGCAGGTGCATTTTATGCTCTATCCCATCGGTTATTTTCTATCTGAATTATGCAATGTTCAACTCTCATAGGCTTTTCAAAATTATCTGTGTAACTAGCTTTTGACCAACGACTCCCAAACCAGACGGCTTTAGGGAGCTAGGTGTTGAGACACACCTACGGGCTTACTTACTCAAGTAACAGAGGCCACGAAGTTGAACTAAGCCAATTTTTATTCAGTACTTATAAAAAAATTTCTCTCTTTTGTTCATGTGTTTTTAGATTTTTTTTATATATGTGTTATACGAACCCAAACTTCCCCTAAGCTTATGTCTCGTCCAATGCTTAGTTTCAATCAGTGATCAAGTAATGCTCATGTCCTATCACACATAAAGTTCCTAATCGCCACTGATAGTCAACTGATGTTCTTGAATATGAAAGAGGACACGATTAATGCGATGAGGTTACTATGATCAAGTCTACTTAGTACATGTTACTCAATTTTTTATAAGTAATTGTAAACCAGTCTCATCATCGACCATCATATAAACTTATCAACGCACAAGGCTCAATCTCAATGCAGAATGTCATGTTCACGCTTCTACTAACATAAATCTTACATGAATAAATGATGAAAAAGAAATTTATAAAATGAGAAAATAACTGAACTACAGTTATAAACTCCTAACGCAACTTAATAATGCGCCTACTATACAAACACTTCACAGATTATGAAAATAACAATCCTAAATAATAATTCCCCCAAAACTTAAAGGAAGTAATGTCCTTATTACAGAAAAAGAAATTAAGACCGAGACTTCCCTGAGTGACGAGTCAAGACTCGTCATGGTTGCCTTCATCATCTGATGGGGGATATGCAGGGAGAACAGGTGGAATATGCAGCTGGATTGGATTAATGTTCAAGCTGAAATGGGAGAAATAATCTGCCAATGCCGTGAATGCTCCAATGTTGTACTCATGCATTATGGATTGGCGTTGAGTAAACCACAAATTTTATCTTTGAATCCTCCGTTAAAAACTAGTTGACAGCTCAGCTTCGCTCTCTTCAGTCGTTAGCTCATCACATATTGGAGGTGATGGTGGATAGATCATGAAGTACCCTTCTCCTCGTGGGTGTGACACTGCTCCATCCTAAGCTTTATATTTGTTAATTATTTTGTGGTCAATAATCGCCATAGGTTGTTGCACTTTCTCTGAAGCATGCCATTGGACCCTAGATTTGCGGAAGAGATTCGTAATAAGAAATCCATGCAAAAGACCTCCTTTGGTACCACCGCGTAAAACTAGTTTAATAAATTCCCGAATACACAAGCCCACATCTACATCTAGAATTTTAACTTCATTTTGCAAACTAAGTTTATGATGGACAATGTCATACAGTAATCTAGCTCTTTCCTTTGTAACATCATTTTGGTGACGAGTTGGCATTAGACGGGCACATATGAAGGCATACCATGCCCTGCCAAATTTGTTGAGCGCAAAATATGGGAAACTAATTTTTAAGTCTATCCCTGCCTTGGTAACCCATTATGTTCCCGGCTTGCAAAACCACCCTATTAGTTCATCTAGATAGGCAGTTTGCCATCATATCATTCATAAGTAGGTGTTTCCAACCCAAAGTAATCATTGATATCAGTAACATGGAACGATATCGGCCTACCCCTGATCACCACATAACTAACTCGCTCGATCACATTCGCATAGAATTCCTTGATGATATTTATCACAACATGCTTAGGTTGCTTGACCAATTGAAACCAGTTGCGCTCAGTGATCATGAGTATCATATCTCCATCATGGTTAGCATCTGGCTTTAGCCCTCGTTCCAAACCCAATGTTTTCTTTGCAAGTACAGTGTTAAACCTTGTTTCGACCGCCTCATTGAAAAACTTTGAGCTATCAAATTATGCTCTAACACTAGAGGTAGAAGCTCTTTTTCATTTTAAGGCTATGATGTACGTATATTATCAGGCTTTGTAATACAAAAACAAGCACAGTTGGTTCAAACCCTTTGTCAAACACTTTATACGCAATTTTGTTTTCCCCCTAAACTTTACTCCTTAACCCTTGTGTATCCGTAAAATCCCAAATAAAGATAATAGAAATCCAAAACCTTGGGCCAACAAACCCCAAGTCTATCCTAACACAGTGTATTATAAAACTTCAATAAAGCAATAACTTAATTTTTGGAATTAATCAGTGCACAGTGCTTGGAGTTTGATACCTCAATGTCATTGTGAGTCCCCCACTTGTTAATGACCCTTGATCGTGAAGCTTGTAGCCGACTCCTTGATTGTAGATGTGTTCAATTTTGGAATGGGGGTTTGGAAGTCGGGGTTAAGGGTGTGATTGAGGGAGTTAGAGTGGTAATAGAAATGGTAGATTTGTGTTTTAATTGGTTTGGGATAATGTTTAGGTTGTGTATTTGAGATGGAATGGGAGTGGGGTGCGTTGGAATTCGATTAGTAGTGGGGAAAGAAGAGTTGAAGGAGAATTTGGGTTTAATTCGAAGAGGGTGAAGAGAAAGGGACTGAACCCTTATTTTAAAAATGAATTTAGCCGACTGGCACGGCCTGCTCTGAGTCTGTGAGTGATAAAGCGTGCCGCACTCTGATGATGCAGAATACCTATTCTAGTAGCGCGCCCTACACCATGGACGGAGCGTGTCATGTCGTTTTGATGAAACTTATATTGAATTTTCTGTTGGGGTAGTGTGCTTTGCGCTATGCTAGCTTGGTTCATTATTGAATGCTTTGATTCTTCATTTGTTTCCTTTGCACCATTGAGGCTCCTACCTAATTATGCAATACAAGAAATTTATCATTAGCCTAAGAAATAAATGACAAAGAATAAGGGAAACACTACAATAGAACTAAGTTAACTAAAACATTATTAAGAATTAGCAAAATTGGGTTGCCTCCCAATGAGCGCTTGGTTTAGAGTCATCGGCCCAGCTTTCTTCCTTGACTCAGTTATGTTCTTCGAGAGTGATTGAGGAGTTTTTTTGGTCTATTTCTCCAGCCAAATATTGTTTCAGCCTTTGTCCATTGACTTTGAATGTTTGTTGACTGCTTGGATCTTGTACTTCAATAGCTCCATATAGGAAGACTTTTGTAATTATGAATTGTCCAGATCACCTTGACTTTAACTTGCCCAAAAAGAGTTTGAGCCGAGAATTGAATAGTAACACTGATTGGCCTGGCTCAAAGGATCATTGGTCAATTCTCTTATCATGACATCGCTTGGTGTTCACTGTGAGACCCCGAATTTTATGAAATGAAAGTATTTAAATTTCTTATAATTATTATTTTTAGTAAATGGTAAATTGAGAAAGGGTTAAAGTTAAGGGTGATAAGTGAAAAATTTGCAAAGTAAGCAAGTTGATATAAAATATTCGTTGTGTCGGGGAATATTCGATTAGTCAGGAAAAATTCATTTTAACAGGGAATATTCGTACGACGACATAATCATTGGTGGACCCCACAACAGAAGTATTGTCGTAGTTAGAAAACGACAGAATAATCTTTTTATAAAAATAACGGCGAAAGTGTTACATTTCAAACTGTTGAACTATCTGGTAGTAAAAGTACAGTAATACGCGTGGTTGCATAGTAGCACACGATATTGATTATTGATGCTTACGTGAGAAGTCACTCAGTTATACTCAATTATTGCTACAATAACTGCTGTATCATATCTCTCATATTATTGATTCAATTATTGTCACAGTTTCATCTACATAATATATATTATTAAATCAATAATTGAGACGACAAAGTTATTCATATTATTATTTGCAATATTGACAATGTCTAGAAGTTCTATTAAGGAGAGGTTTGGTCACCTAATTACGCGCCAATAAGGAGAAATCCTTATCGGAAAGTCCCCTCTTTCCTGAGAATGACCTGGTTGTTAAATATTGTGAATTATAATATTAATGATGAATAAGTTCGTGTTGATTAAAGATGAATTGGATAGTTCTATTGTGTTGGAATTATTAGTGTTAGTGAAAATTGACATTTATTTCATAATTAATGTGTGGAGGTTATATTGATTAGTCGGGTATTTAATTGGATAAATGAGGAATTAATTGCTATTAATTCATATGATTATAACTATTTGTTCACATGTGTGTACTATTGATTCACATTCTTGTACTATTAGGGGAGTTGGTGCAAAATTGATAATACTTGCATGACTAAGTTAAAAATGGAGGTATAGATGGAGGTATTATACTATAATTCATATTTTCACATGATTATAACTATTGAGTCACGTGATTGTACTATTAATTCACATTATTTACTATTAGGGGAGGTGGTGCAAGTTTGATAATACTTGCAGGACTAAATTAAAAATAAAAGAAAAGTTAAAGGTATTATACTGTAATATTTCAAGCCCCAAAACGTGCAATTATCGAAACTATATTTTTCTATAAATAGAAGCACATTCTTCCTTCATTTCTCACAAATTCACTAAAGCTATAGAGCAATTATTATAGAGAGAAATTATAGAGAGAAAGAAGAAGAGAAGTCTGCTACCTCACTATTCCAGTATCCAGTTTTTTCTAAGGTATGGGGTATTATTTCTTTCGTATTCATGAAGAGAGCTATTGTTATTCCATTCTTTATTATTATGTTGGAATAACCTGTCTATGCGAAGTACTACATACATGGTGAAATTCTTCTAATATTCCATTCTTTATTATTCTGTTGGAATATCCTGTCTGTGCGGATTACGCATGACTCGGTTCTCATTATTTATTATTCTCATTGGAATTTTCGTGCATGTGGATTACGCATGACCTGGTTCCTTTCTTTATTATTTTGTAGGAATAACTTGTCTGTGCGGTTTATTGCATGCCTGGTGAATTCTGTTGTTATTCCATTCTTTATTATTCTGTTGGAATATCCTGTCTGTGCGGATTACGAATGACCTGGTTCCATTCTTTATTATTCTGTTGGGAATAACCTACTTGTACGGTCTATCGCATGCATGGTAAATTCTTCTGTTATTTCATTCTTTATTATTCTGTTGGAATAACCTGTCTATGTGGATTACCGCATGCATGGTGAATGATCCTTTTTATTGATTCCTTATGAAATGGTAGAAATGATCTGTCTACGTAGATTACCGCATGGTGGGTGAAAATCCATTGGAAGTTTCGTAATTTTTCGGACATTCAAAAATTCTAAAAAAAATTTGGGAGGATATTATGATAAGTTTTCTAACATCTCCAAGTGGAATCACTGAAAGAGGAGTTGTAGATTTTTGTATGGACTATTTTTAAAAAAGCATGAAAAAGTTAAAACGGAGAAAGAGCTACTGCCCAAAATTTTGTATGGGCTGTTTCAGCCACTTAATTTATGAGAAAAATTCCGGCCTTTTGGGACATGGAAATATATGGTATAAAGTACCTCATGTCCAAAAATGAGCTCATTCCGACTTAAAATGAGCAAGTTATGACTATTTCAATATTTAGGTTTTTCCGTCGAAAAACGCTATAACCAGAGTTCTATAACTCCGATGACCATGAAAGTTAATCTGGAAGCTCACGTTAACATGTGTAAGATCCTGCCAAGATTTGGAAATTTATGGAGTTAAACTTGAGGTAGCTAATTTTTTAAGGAATTAATTAGAAATTAATTTTTGAAAAATACTTAAGGGAGTTGAAAAATTATAAAAAAATACTTGTTGTGTATGAAATATATGTATATATGTTTGGACAAAGGATAAAAAAATAATATGTTGATTTGGTAATTTTTCATGAAAATGGCTTTGTTACGAACATATGAGTTAAATATGTTATGTGATGTTGAAATATTGGTAAATAGGATTTTATGGCTTGAAAATCCTATATAAGGTATATGCAGATTTTTGATGAGGGATTTGATCATTGGTGATGAAATCTTATGAGTATGGCATTTTTGAATGATTAAATGCATTATTTGGTAAAGTGTAAACAATTAAAATAAATTGTTTATAAGTTTAAGAAATGATTAAATATTGTTATAATATTAATGATATTGGATTATGAGATTATTAAGTGATTGATAATATTGGGATATTCTTGAACCCTGGATAAATTATATTATAAATGTTTAATATTTGTCCTTTATCTCATTTGATTGATTCTTTATATCATTGTCTCCTGATCCTCATGCTTATATTGTGTTGAAAGTCATCTGTGGCTTACGTGCATAGATGGACTTGGTATGATTACGACCAGGGATTATTCGGTATAATCATGACCGTAATGTTATAAATGATGTGGTAAAAGTCATCTTTGGGTCTGCATCGCAAAGATGGACTTGGTATGATTATGACCGTGGATTATTCTATATAATCGTGATAAGAATTGAAAACACGTAATATCCTTGGCGTAGTAGTGTATGGATAATTCATGGTCGTAATACTAATGAATATCCTGGCCGTAGTCTGAGGATGATTCGATGATGTGGATTATTTATTAAGTCGAGTCTCAAATGATAAAATATTGATTATACACTTTTAATTCGTAAAAGATAGTAGATATCATGCTCTACTTGACTCTTCTAAAATACAGTTGTATGTCTTTGGCCTGTAGTGCAAAGAATAAATTGTTAATGAATATATTTGGTCGTAGTGCAAAGATGAATTTATTAGTATGATTATGAGCAGGAATTGTGATTTGGTATAACCATGATTTTTGATGTTTCAGGTGAAGATAGGTGATGAAAATTATCTTCGTCCTTGGTGCGAAGAGGAATTTAGAACCACAATTATGATTATGAGTTATTCATATGATTGTGGATAGGTACTGTTGATTGATGTTACAGGGATAAAATATTATTGGTGGACTTTTAACATGGAGAAGATAATAGATTTGATGGTCTATTTGACTCTTCTAATGGATTGCTCGTTCTGCTGCAACTATGGTTGAAAAGTTTTATCATCTACCATATGTTTTAAATCTCTGATTTATTACTGATGAAGGCTATTGAATGTAAATTATCTTTAGTCATGATATTCTTTACTGGGCTAGTTGTGCTCTCCCTTTTGCTTCACAATTTCTTTCAGGTAATAATAGTGTAGCTGGGTCGAGCGGGGGATCAGGAGAATAGAATGGTGGTCTATAGCTATTGAGGTTCTCCCTAAATAGTATGAAAATAATTTTATTAAGAACTTTAGATAAGTGTGCCGTATTGTATATGTCATTTTGATATTTAATTTTGGTGAACCGAATAGGGTGAGGTGAACCCAACTTTGGAAGGGTGTTTTGCCACTATCATATAAGATGTCTAATGACATACAATCTTGTGTTATCATAAGATAGGGTTGTGCACATCCACTTGCTGATTATATCTACGAGCACTAACTATATAATCTTGGAGTTTGTTTGAAATATGATTCTCAATTGGAGACAATGGAGATAATTATAAGTCAAGAAAAGACTCACCATTGGAAAGAAGATGATAGCAATTTTTTGTTTTTCTTTGGGGACTATTGAGTCACCCAAGGATAATTTTGTGGACATATGATATCTATAATAACCTAGACGCATGGCCTCCCATGTACGAAGGTTTCCTTGAGTATTTTCCAAATATTTTAATTTCCAAAATAGTTATTGACTGTACCTTTATGTAAGGTACCACTATAAGGTGTTGTGGTCAAGGCACCATGATAGTTACATATATTTGTATTAAAACTCACAGTTTAACCGTGGTCGTATTCTGCACGATAGTTCAACAGTTGTATAAATGAAGTTTCTAAATGATTTTTATAGTGTCATATCTGGCGACTCAGAATCGGTGATGTATACCTATTTTGGGGGCGTCACAAATGGTATTAGAGCTTAGGGATATGGTCGCTATCGGAGATATGAGTCTAGAACTAGGAGGGGAGAGACGAGTAATATACTTCACTAAGCTGAAATTGTTTACTTGATAAGTTGACAAATTGTGATATGTCAATTAACCTTTGTTTTGAAGGCATATTCTAGAATGATATCTGAAATACATGAGATGAGCAATGGGAAAATCATGATATAAAGGAAATAACTGGGAAGGTACAATCCGAAAAGAAAGTAATGTATTCTCATCTCTTCGAACTACCAGGTACGTAAATTTCGAGGGCAAAATTTTATAAGGAGAGGAGATTGTGAGACCCCGAATTTTATGAAATGAAAGTATTCAAATTTCTTATAATTATTATTTTTAGTAAATGGTTAAATTGAGAAAGGGTTAAAGTTAAGGGTGATAAGTGAAAATTTTGCAAAGTAAGCAAGTTGATATAAAATATTCGTTGTGTTGGGGAATATTCGATTAGTCGGGAAATATTTGTTTTAACAGGCAATATTCGTACGACGGCATAATCATTGGTGGAACCCACAACGGAAGTATTGTCATAGTTATTAAACGACAGAATTATCTTTTTATAAAAATAACGAAGAAAGTGTTACCGTTAAAACTGTTGAACTACCCTAGAGTAAAAAGTACGAAGAATACGCATGGTTGCATAGTAGTAGCACAAAGATTGATTATTGATGCTTATGTAAGAAGTCACTCGGTTATACTCAATTATTGCTACAAAGAATTGTCATCATCATATCTCTCATATTATTGATTCAATTATTGTCACAAAGATCATCTCGCATAATATATATTATTAAATTAATAATTGAGACGACAACGTTATTTATATTTTTATTTGCAATATTGACAATGTCTAGAAGTTCTGTCAAGGAGAGGTTTGGTCACCTAATTGCGCGCCAATAAGGAGAAATCCTTATCGGAAAGCCCCCTCTTTCCTGGGAACGACCTGATCGTGGAGTCTGTTGATGATATTTCCTTGGAGGACTCCTTGAAGATTGAGCAGAGAAAGTGCCTCTACCTTGATCTCCTTTCCCTTTATTCTCCCCCTTTATGTCAGCATCAAGGGTTCGAATGTCTTCTGAGAGGCGAGTTATTCCTTGGATAAGCTCGTTGAGTTGACTTTGAGTTTGAGAAATGTCCTCTCTATTTTCTATGATCAGAGCATCAGATCGAGCTTCTCTTTGTTAAAGGACGGCTAGAACATTGTAAGTCTGCTGTCCTTGGCTGACGTAAAATTGCTGGAATTCTTTTACGACAGTTTGTAGATTGATGAAGCTCTCCAACATAACTTTATTCTGAGCTTCTTGAGTTATCTGTAAGACAAGAACAGCATCCCTGTGTCTTTTGGCTGCGAGAAAGTGGATCTCATCCATGTCCTTTATGCTCTAAATATTTCCTTGATGATTTCCCTAAGCTTCTTTGTGAGCTCAGAGCTTAGGGTGCTTGGGAGACTATTTACAGCACTAATCATTTTTGTTAGTCTCATTTGAATGAGTTCAGTGTGTGCTTCAAGACTATCATCAATTTCCTTGATCACTTTCTTTGACACGTCTGACATATCGGTTTTGGTAGGCAGTTCTGAAAGAAGTTCACTGAGTTAGGGAATGTGTGGAGGAGGGGGTGTTCTCTTGCATTGATCTTGTAAGGAGTAGAGGGAAAGATCAAGGTTGAAGTATTCATTTGTGGATGAGGAGGGAATATCGGATGGAGGGGCCTGTGTTTGGGCGTCTGGAGTTGGTGGCTCTACGATTTGAGCGAGGGACTCTACGATGGGGTTAGAGTCAGTAATCGTAGAGATGAGAGGATTTGGGATCAATATGAAGTTGGGCATATTTGGTTTATTAGTTACAGAATTTTTGGATTCTGCAACTAGGAATTGATTTAGTGGATTAAGAACCACTTCCAACCAGCTTGGAAATTCATAAAATTGGCTGAAGAAAGATAGTGGATAGTTATTAACTCCGAAAAAGATTGGGATAGATAATACCTCATGCACAATTCTTGAAGAGGGACCATTTGAGATTAGCTGTTTGGCAAAGTTGAAGTTGCCTGGGAATCCATGAGCCAACACAGAGATGGCTGGATATTCTTTGAAGCTCCAAAATATGTGATTCCAGGAGTTTAGAATTTGAGCTTGATGAATAGGCATCAAGGGTAGATAGGAGAACAACTGATCGTAGTTAGCTTTCCTGTAAGACCACAACTTTTTATAAATAAAATTGAATTTTTCCTTTAATTATTACTTTGAAATAATAAGGAGTTATTTTGATATAATACTCTGGTTATGGGTGAAATGTGCAAATTTTACAAAATAAGCAAGTGATTATAAAATAATCATTGTTGTCGGGGAATATTTATTTGGTCGTGGAATATTCTTTTTGTCGGGAATATTCGTACGACGGCGCAATCAATTGTGGGCCCCATAATAGAATAACGGTCGGATGAAGAAAACGACAAATTTGAGTTTTTATAAATAACGACGTAATTGTTATCGTTAACACTATTAGATTACCCGGTGGTTAAAATAAAGTAATACGCATGGTTGCATTAAAGAAGACACCAGATTGCATAAAGATTTTTGAATTATTGATTCTTACGTAAGAAGGCACTACTCAATAATTGTTACGTAGAATCTTTGCTCAATATTTAATTTTATTGATTCAATAATTTGCGTTGCGTTGATATTTTATATTATTGTTGTTTCAATAATTGTCATTGCACAAGATTTCCCATTATCCGATCAATAATTCATATTATTTGAATAATATTATTAGATAGCATTATTGACAATGTCTAGAAAGTTTCACAAGGAGAGGTTAGGTCATCTAATTGCGGCCCAAGAAGTGAGAAATCCTTATCTGGAAAGCCTCTCTTCCGGAACTACTCGTTGTTATTATTGTGATTCTGTAATATTATTTGTAAATAATTAATTATTGATTTATATGATAAGGAAATATTTATTTATTTGGATATAAATGAAGGAATTTTAACATGAAATAATTGTTGAAGGTTTAGTATATTCTCTATGGAATTACAATTATTTCTCCGATAAAATATTCATTCAAATATATTATTATAATAAATAATTAATTAAATAATAATATATATATATATATATATATATATATATATGAATATATATTAAGGAGGTGAGAAGCTTGGCTTGTTTTCCTTTTTTTTTTTTTTCAAAAACCGGTGTAGTGCATGCATTATTTTGGTTCAAAACCATGGGCTGCTAATTCATTTTCTCCCAGGGGACCACTAATTGATTGGTGGAGTATTGGCCTGCAAGTTTATGATTTTTATATGTGGGCCTTTAACCAATTAAAAGGAAGAGAAAGTCAAGCATGTGATTAAAAAAGGAGTGAGCAAATTGTATTCGTATTCATTATTCAAAAGCAGTATGCCTTGTTTTCTTTTCTAAGTTGGTTGGTGAAGAAACTTCATGCAAATTATTTTTCAAACTTTCCTGCAACCATTCTTCAAAATGGCCCCACCCATTTGAAAATATAAAATGTTAGGCATGATATTAGGCAGAGGAGAAAAAGAAGGAAATGTCAGGCGCGCTGTATCTGTTTCTTTTCTCCTTCCGTTGCTATAAATAGGGGGTAACCCCTCCTTCCTCAACACACCACTTTCAATTCAGAAATTCTTATTCTAAAGTATTGTGAGTTTTCTTGAGTATAAGAATACTTTGAGCGTAGTTTTTCTTCAAGTTTTTATACAGTCAAATCCAGTTTCTACTAAGGTAAAGGATATTATTTTATTGCAATACTCGTGAGAAATATTATTTTCTTTCATACTCCATATTACGTAAGCGATATTATTTCATCTCATATTCTTAAATTTGAACTTACTATGGTAAGTATTGTTTCTATAATTCCTGAAATGATTAGAAATTTTGCTTCATCTAATATCATTTCATAGGAATATTGGTCTGAACTTTTAATCAAATTTGGAACTTTTCATGACGATCATTTGCATCGCTTACCGTTTCATCGCTCACTGCAGTATTGTTCATGGTTACTATTCACGCCATTCTTCATCATTCTTTGTCACAGTCATTCATAATTTTTTTTATTTTTTTTCTCTTCCTTCTAAGTTATCCGTTGTGACCCTTATTCTTGAAATTGAATCCATGTTTTGATCTTCATTCTTGAATTTTACTCCATTATGGAGTATTTTTAAACTTGAATTATCTAAAGTACGAATTTCTAATCTTTGTCCTGTTATCTCACTGGATTCGTTCTCTAAAATATTTTTCATCATCCTCAGTCCTTAATGGTGATACTTGATGAATATCTTTGGCCTTTAGTGCAAAGATGTATGATTACGTGATAAACATCTTTGGCTCGTAGTGCAAAGATGAACAGGTTTTAAGATGAACATGAACAACTGGTGATACAAATGAATATCTTTGGCCCGTAGTGCAAAGATGAATATTTGATTCAAGATGTATATTGATTGATGTTACAGGGATAAAATTTTGATGATGGACTTTTAAATTCATAGATGATAGTAGATTTCATTTTCTACTTAACTCTTCTAATGCATTGTTATTTCCTCTGCGAATATTGATCTAAAACTGTTTGTCTATTATATTTTATCTGATTTGTTGAAGGCTAACGATAAATTGTTGTTCTTTATCTTAGTCATAATATTCTTACTGGGCTAGTTGAGCTCACCCTTTTCCTTTTGTTCCATTTTTTCTTCTAAGGAGGTGAGAATATAGCAGGAACCAGTCGGGGTAAAGAGTGATCGTCCTAGACAGTTGTTTTAGCAGTCCTCACTATTTTTATAAAATAGTGTATCAATAAATGTAATGAGGGCTTATTTGAGTGTGGATATTGTCTAGACGACAATATTTGTATTTAAACTCACAACATGTGTGTTGTCGTATTTTGCACGACAATTGTAATAATAAAAGTTGTAGTTGTTTCTGTACCATGTATTTGTCGACTCAGGATGGGTGATGTATACCTATTTTGGGGGCGTCACAGTTGGTATCAGGGCTTAGGGATATGGTCTCTGGTGAAGATCGGGGAATAGAACTAGGAGGGGAGAGACGAGTAAATCCTTCGCTAGTGTATCTTACCTAAGCTTATTTGTTGGTCGGTCATAATATAGGGATATTATGTGATATGTTAATTTGTTTAATTAACCCCTGTTTTATGGCATTTTTAAGAATGGCAGCTGAGAACGTTAACAATGGAGTGTATGAGATAGTGGAACAACCTTCAATCACCAACCAAGAGAACATGCAATATGAAGGAAATATTCCTCCTGTAAACAACACTACCGAGCAAACGATGAATGATGGGATGTTTAGAAGCTTTTTGTAGTTCAAGCAAAATCAGACGAGGGAGACTCGTGTACAAAATACGGTGGAAATGATAGAACGCACGCGGTTTGTCACAGACCCAAACAGTTCAAGGTGTTGGGACCACCAGATTTCGGGGAAAGCGGATCCGATTAAGGCAGAAATGTGGGTCAAGAAAATTACCAAGATATTTGATGTCTTGGGATGCACTGAAGAGAACGAAGGTTCCATTCACCACCTTTATGTTCGTGGTGAGGCAGACATTGGTGGGAATCGTAGGCGCACTCAACCAAGCCACCACACTCAACATGTCTTGGGAAAGATTTAGAAGCTGTTCAATGACAAGTATTTTCCGAAAGTATTAAATCATATATGAAGGAGGTAGAGTTTATTAGACTGGAACAAAACAACATGACGGTGTCCCAGTACGAAGCAAAGTTCACAGAGTTATCCAGGTTTGTACCTCATTTGGTAGAGAATGAGGAATGAATGACGCGGATGTTTCTAAGAGGTCTAAAACCCGAGATTCGTCAATACCTTATCTCTCATAAATTTTCTCTATATTTAGATGTTGTCAATAGGGATCAATTATTAGAGCGAGATAATGAGAATGTTCAACCAAGGGACCACAACCAGGGTAATACCGGTGACAACAGTCATCAGATCGATGATAACCAGCGAGGAGGGAAAAATACAGACAAAAGCGGTAACCACTCGGGTGGTAATCGTGGCCATGATAATAGGAAAGGTGAGTCAAGTGGAAATTTCAAAAAGAAGAGATTCAACAATGACGAGAAGACATCAGCAGCAGCACCAACACTAACAACAAATTCTAGGGGAGGAGAACGACCGCCAGTTAGATGCTACAGATGCGGAGAGGAGGGATATATAAGTCCAAACTGTTCGCAGCCTTCCAAGGTATGTTTCAATTGTGGAAAAGATGGTCATATAGCCCAATTTTGTCCGGTAGTGAAATCAAGTCCAACTGGGATGGCAACACCAAAGGCGAATACGAACAAAACAAAGTCGATGGTTCAGGGGAGGGCGGTTGTCGTGACTGGCCAAAACACGAGAAACCCAAACGAGGTGATCACGAGTAAGCTAATCTTGAACTCATGTGAAGTTTATACCTTACTAGATATTGGTTCTACGCATTCTTTTATCTCTCTTGCTTGTTCTCAACGTTTAAGCTTGACTCTAGAGAAATTGGACTTTAACTTATATGTTGAAACTCCATTGGGTGAAACCTTCGTTACATCTATAGTTTATAAATCTTGCTTGATCCAAGTTGGCACTATCACATTACCTATTGATCTTATCTCTTTAAAGATACTTTCATTTGATGTGATTTTAGGGATTGATTGGTTAACTACTCATCATGCCAAAATTTATTTTTTTCGTAAGGTTGTTAGTTTTCATATTCCTAACCAACCTGTTATACGAATTCAAGCAACTAAAGCACTAAAATCCGTCACTGTCATATCAAGCCATAAAGCTATACATTTATTAAAAAATGGATGTCAAGCTTTCTTAGCTCATGTTATGGACTTGAACAAAAACACGTCAGATTTAAATAATATTTCTATTGTTAGTGAATTTCCTGACGTATTTCCTGAAGAACTTCCTGGTCTACCCCCAGAACGTGAAATTGAATTCTTTATTGATCTTGAATCGGGTACAAAGCCCATTTCTAAAACCCTATATCGAATGGCTCCTATTGAACTTCAGGAGTTAAAAGTCCTACTACAGGAATTATTAGACATCAGTTTCATTTGTCTTAGTACATCTCCTTGGGGTGCTCCTATTTTATTTGTGAAGAAGAAAGACGGGAGTATGCGACTTTGTATTGACTACCGAGAATTGAACCATGTCACCATCAAGAATAGGTATCCGCTACCTCGCATTGATGACCTATTTGACCAGTTGCAAGGAGCACAATTCTTTTCAAAGATCGATCTTCGTTCTGGATATCATCAACTGAAGATTAAAACTGAGGACATTCCAAAAACTTCCTTCAGAACTCGGTACGGGCATTATGAATTCTTAGTTATATCTTTTGGGTTGACTAATGCTCCTGCTGCTTTCATGGATATGATAAACCGTGTATTCTAGGAATATTTGGATCAGTTCGTTGTTATCTTTATTGATGACATCCTCATCTATTCCAAAAGCCATGAAGATCATGAGCACCATTTGAAGCTGGTACTTCAAAGACTTTGTGACAACAAGCTATATGCCAAGCTAAAGAAATACGAGTTCTAGCTTAATAAAGTAGCATTCCTTGGGCACGCGGTGTCAAAACATGGAGTATTTATTGACCCGACAAAGATTGAAGAAATACAAAGTTGGGAGCAACTGAAGTCGGTGACCGAAGTACGTAGCTTTTTGGGCTTAGCTGGTTATTATCGGAGATTCGTGGAAGAATTTTCTTGAATCACTACTTCGTTAACTCAGCTGACTTGGAAAGATATATAATTTGTATGGAGCGAGGAATGCGAGAAGAGTTTCCAAGAGCTCAAGAGGAGACTCATTTCAGCACCTGTTCTAACAATACCATCTAGTTCGGATGCATTTGTTATCTACAACGATGCTTCAGATAAGGGGTTGGGATGTGTTCTCATGCAACATGGGAAAGTCATAGCCTATGCCTCGCGATAACTCAAAAAATATGAGAGGAATTATCCTACTCATGATCTGGAGTTGGCAGCAGTCGTTTTTGTGTTGAAAATCTGGAGACACTACCTGTATGGGGAGAAAGTGGAGATTTATACGAATCATAAAAGCCTCAAATATTTCTTCACCCAAAAAGAACTCAACATGAAGCAACGACATTGGATCGAGCTGTTAAAAGATTACGACCATAGCATTCAATATCATCTTGGAAAAGCAAACGTTGTAGCTAAAGCATTAAGTAGAAGATCATATGCGGGTACGAGTGCAATGTTGTTAACACAAAGACCCATTTTGTATGACTTGCAAAGGATGGAGATAGAGTTAAAGGTTCTAAGTACCCACATGATGATATCAAACATACGAGTAGAACTGACTTTAATCGATAAAGTTAAAGCTGCTCAAGCCACGAACCCAGAGATGATACGTATGAAGAAGAAAGTACAGGAAGGTGTTATTCCAGAAGCAGGAATCGATGAAGAAGGAATACTTCGAGTCAACTTTAGACTTTGCGTCCCTAACAATTCTGACTTGAAGCATAGAATCATGATGGAGGCACACAACACACCATTTGCAATCCATCCTGGGAGTACCAAAATGTATCACAACCTTCGACATACATTTTGGTGGAGCAATATGAAGAGAGAGATCACAGAGTTTATCTCGAGGTGTTTAACTTGTCAATGTGTAAAGGCAGAGCATCAAGTGCCAAAGGGTCCATTGCAACCACTTGAAATTCCAAAATGGAAGTGGGAACACATTACTATGGATTTCGTTACGGGTCTTCCCAAGGTTTCTCAAGGCATTGATGCGATTTAGGTTATTGTTGATAGATTAACCAAGTCTGCTCATTTCTTGCCTATACGTGAGACTTATTCCCTTGAACGTCTTGCTTGTATGTATGTAAATGAGATTATTAGATTACATGGCATGCCAGTATCCATAGTCTCGGATCGTGACCCAAGATTCACTTCACGATTTTGGGTTAGCTTGCAGAAAGCTATGGGCACGAATTTACGATTCAGTTCGGCATACCATCCTCAAACAGACGGGTAATCAGAAAGGATAATTCAAACCCTTGAAGATCTATTAAGACTCTATGTCCTAGATTTCAAAGGAAGTTGGGATAAGTACTTACCATTTGTGGAATTCTCCTACAATAATAGTTATCAAGCAAGTATAGGCATGGCTCCATTCGAGGCGTTGTATGGACGAAAGTGTCGTTCTCCAGTATGTTGGGATGAGGTGGGTGAAGCAACGTTGTTGGGACCAGAATTAGTATGCATGACTGCAGAAAAAGTTCAAATGATCCGGCAACGTATAAAAACCTCACAAGACCGACAAAAGAGTTATGCTGATCTTCATCGAAAGGACGTGGAATTTAATATTAGAGATCATGTGCTGTTATGTATTGCTCCATGGAAGGGAGTTACAAGATTCGAGAATAGAGGAAAGATCAATCCACGATTTGTTGGCCCATTTGAGATTCTTGACCAAATAGGAAATGTGGCCTATATACTCGCATTACCTCCAAGAATGTCTCGTGTTCATAATGTTTTTCATATATCTATGCTTCATAAATATGTGAAAGATCCAAACCACATTATTGCATTAGAACCAGACGAGATAGCCGAAGATTTAACGTACGAGGAGGTACCTGTCAAGATCTTGGATAGAAAAGAACATGTCCTACGAACAAAAGTTATACCACAAGTCAAGGTTTTGTGGAAGAACCATGCTATTGAGGAAATGACCTGGGAGTTGGAATCAGAAATGAAAGCGAGGTACCCTCACCTTTTCGACATTCCAGGTACGTACGTCACTTTCGAGGACGAAATTTCATAAGGAGGAGAGGTTGTAAGACCCCAACTTTTTATAAATAAAATTGAATTTTTTCTCTAATTATTACTTTGAAATAATAAGGACTTAATTAGATATAATACTCTGGTTATGGGTGAAATGTGCAAATTTTACAAAATAAGCAAGTGGTTATAAAATAATCATTGTTGTCGGGGAATATTCGTTTGGTCGTGGAATATTCTTTTTGTTGGGAATATTCGTACGATGGCGCAGTCAATTGTGGGCCCCATAACAGAATAACGGTCGGATGAAGAAAACGACAAATTTGAGTTTTTATAAATAACAACAGAATTGTTATCATTAATAATCTTAGATTAGATTACGGTGATTAAAATAAAGTAATACTACGCGTGGTTGCATAAAGAAGATACGCAGATTATTGCAAATATTTTTAAATTATTGATTCTTACGTAAGAAGGCACTACTCAATAATTGTTTCAGTAATTACTGTTCAATATTTTATTTTATTGATTCAATAATTGCTACATTGATATTTTATATTATTGTTGTTTCAATAATTGTCATTGCACAATATTTCCCATTATCCGATCAATAATTCATATTATTTGAATAATATTATTAGATAGCATTATTGGCAATGTCTAGAAAGTTCTGTCAAGGAGAGGTTAGGTCATCTAATTGCGCGCCAATAAGGAGAAATCCTTATCGGAAAGCCCCATCTTTCATAGGAACGGCCTGGTTGTCATTATTGTGATTCTGTAATATTATTTGTGAATAATTAATTATTAATTTATATGATAAGGAAATATTTATCTATTTGGATATAAATGAAGGAATTTTAGCAAGAAATAATTGTTGAAGGTTTAGTATATTATCTATGGAATTACAATTATTTCTCTGATAAAATATTCATTCACATATATTATTATAATAATTGTTTAAATAATAATATTATAATATATATATATATATATATATATATATATATAAACATATGAATATGTTAAGGAGGTGAGAAGCTTGGCTTGCTTTCCTTTATTTTTTTTCAAAAATCGGTGTAGTGCATGCATTATTTTTGGTTCAAAACCATGGGCTGCTAATTCATTTTCTCCTAGGGGACCACTAATTGATTGGTGGAGAATTGGCCTGCAAGTTTATGTTTTCTATATGTGGTCCTTTAACCAATTAAAAGGAAGAGAAAGTTAAGCATGTGATTAAAAAAGGAGTGAACAAATTGTATTCGTATTCATTATTCAAAAGCAGTATGCCTTGTTTTCTTTTCTAAGTTGGTTGGTGAAGAAACTTCATGAAATTTTTTTTTCAAACTTTCTTGCAACCATTCTTCAAATGGATGGCCCCACCCTTTTGAAAATATAAAATGTTAGGCATGCTATTAGGCAGAGGAGAAAAAGAAGGAAATGTCAGGCGCAATGTATGTATTTCTTTTCTCCTTCCGTTGCTATAAATAGGGGGTAACCCCTCCTTCCTTAACACACCACTTTAAATTCAGAAATTCTTATTCTAAAGTATTGTGAGTTTTCTTGAGTATAAGAATACTTTGAGCGGAGTTTTTCTTCAAGATTTTCTCCAGTCAAATCCAGTTTCTACTAAGGTAAAGGATATTATTTTATTGCAATACTCGTGAGAAATATTATTTTCTTTCATACTCCATATTACGTAAGCGATATTATTTCATCTCATATTCTTAAATTTGAACTTACTATGGTAAGTATTGTTTCTATAATTCCTGAAATGATTAGAAATTTTGCTTCATCTAAAATCATTTCATAGGAATATTGGTCTGAACTTTTAATCAAATTTGGAACTTTTCATTTGCCATCGTTTATTCACGGTACTATTCACGATTCCATTCACGAGTCATTATTCACAAAAAAAAATTATTTTTTTTCTCTTCTTTCCAAGTTATCCGTTGTGACCCTTATTCTTGAAATTGAATCCATGTTTTGATCTTCATTCTTGAATTTTACTCCATTATAGAGTATTTTTGAACTTGAATTATCTAAAGTATGAATCTCTAATCTTTGTCCTTTTATCTCACTGGATTCATTCTCTAAAATATTTTTCATCATCCTCAGTCCTTAATGGTGATACTTGATGAATATCTTTGGTCTGTAGTGCAAAGATGTATGATTACCTGATAAATATCTTTGGCTCGTAGTGCAAAGATGAACAGGTGTTGAGATGAACATGACCAACTGGTGATACAAATGAATATCTTTGGCCCGTAGTGCAAAGATGAATATTTGATTTAAGATGTATATTGATTGATGTTACAGGGATAAAATATTGATGATGGACTTTTAAATTCATAGATGATAGTAGATTTCATTCTCTACTTAACGCTTCTAATGAATTGTTATTTCCGCTGCGAATATTGATCTAAAACTGATTATCCATTATATTTTATCTGATTTTTTGAAGGCTAACAATAAATTGTTGTTCTTTATCTTAGTCATAATATTCTTTACTGGGCTAATTGAGCTCACCCTTTTCCTTTTGTTCCATTTTTTCTTCTCAGGAGGTGAGAATATAGCAGGAACCAGTCGGGGTAAAGAGTGATTGTCCTAGACAGTTGTTTAAGCAGTCCTCATAATTTTTTGTAAAATAGTGTATCAATAAATGTAATGAGGACTTATTTGAGTGTGGATATTGTCTAGAAGACAATATTTGTATTTAAACTCACAGCATGTGTGTTGTCGTATTTTGCACGACAATTATAATAATAAAAGTTGTAGTTGTTTCTGTACCATATATTTGGCGATTCAGGATGGGTGATGTATACCTATTTTGGGGGCGTCACATTTCCTGTACCCATCATAGCCCACAGCGATGATCTCGACCTCATCATCTTCGTCCTCTTCTCTGTCTTCATTGAAGGATTCCACTACATCAATGACTTCTCTTTGTTCTTGCTATGGTTTTCTCTCATTTACTGTAGGAGCAGCTTTTTCTGTCATGGGGATATCATGAGGCTCCCCCTCAACGTGATCATCCAATTGCAATTCCAGTGGCTCCCCCTCAGCTCGAGCACTTTCTAGGGTGAGAGCTTTAGGTAGCTCCCCCTCAGCTTGAGCAGTGTTTTCTTGTCCAACTTCGGATAGCTCTTTCTCTGAAGCTATCCTTTTATCTTCCTCCTTTAATGACTTTCATTGACAATAATGTATTTCTTGACAAGTTTTCTTACGAATTTTTAAATTTGAGCCACAACCTCAACTATTCTTTGACTTCAACTCGAGGCTGTTGATTAGCGAGTCTACGGTGTGTAGCAACTTCTGGGGAGGCGTCCAATCTTATTTCTACGATAGGTAGAGACTTTACAATCGAGGATACAAGTGTCCTTTTGGGCTTGTAACTATTTTTGTTCTTCTTTAGTAGCTGTGAGATGGTAGCTCTGTCTTCATCTGCCTCAGCCTGCTGTTCTTTTCTTCTTAGGATTCTCAGAGTCTCAATGCCAGAAGACTCTATAGGTATATCAGTGGTAGACCCTTGGGGTTCTTCTGCCAATTAGGCCTTTAGCTTCCTCTTGCCCTTGCTTTTTCTGACAATAGCAGAGGGTTCTTCCTTATTAGTTTCTTCTTCATCTTCTTCAGACTCCCTGACCACAAACATATTTCCCGGAATCCCTGACTCCTTTGCATCAGCTGTCCTTCCACTGGACTCAGGCATCATTCGTACATTTTTAGCTGGATTTCTTTTCTAGTTCTCGAACAGTTGTTGGGTCATTCGTCTGTTTGGATTAATTGATTCTCCTTCATCATCCCCTATCTTATCGCCCAAAATAGAGTGTAGGATGATACTGATGAATCGCCCGTAGAGCATCTTTGTGACGCCCCCAAAATAGGTATACATCACCTATCCTGAGTCGTCAAATACATGGTACAAGATACAAATACAATCTTTAATATACTAAAAAAGAGCTGTGAGTTTTAATACAAATATTGTCTTCTAGACAATATCCACTCTCAGAATAAGTCCTCATTACATTTATTGTCACACTATTTAATGAGAATAGTGAGGACTACTAATGCTATCCTCCGGATGGTCACTCCGTTCCCCGACTAGTCCTCGCTACTACGTTCTCATTTCTCAAGAGAACAATGAAAGCAAAAGGGTGAGCTCAACTAGCCCAGTAAGAAATATTATGACTAAGATCATGCAAAATAAATTATCATTAGTCTTCAACAATGTTAAACTGATAAAATACAATAGACATCAAGTTTAAGCTGCAGTGAACAAGCAATCCATTAAAAGAGTTAAGTAGAGAATAAAATCTACTATATTTTATGATTTAAAAGGTTTTTCATCACTTTTATCATTTGGGACTCAAATTTTAATAAATAATCCACATCATCGAATCACCCCCTTTTCTGACCAAGGATATTCTTTAGTATCACGACCACAATTATCCATACACTACGGGCCAAGGACATTCATGTATTCATCAATGGTCATGATCATGCCAACAACTGTCTATCAATGAACTACGGGCCAATGAGGACTTTTATCACATCATTTGTAACATTACGGTCATGTTATACTGAATAATCCCTGGTCATAATCATACCAAGTCCATTTATGCACTACAGGCCACAGATGACTTTCAAAAAAAAATATAAACATGAGGATGATGACAATGATATAAGAATTCAATAAAACAAGTTCACGAATTAATTTATGTAGGAACTAATAACGTCCAAATTGTCAACATGATACTTCTTTGTAGAGTAAAATTCAAGAATGCTCAGAAGAATATTTCCATGAAAAGATACTAGATGAAGCGTAAATATCAAGGATATTCCACTAATTTCATGGAGTATAGAAGTCAAAACTTTAACCAACTGAGTATAATAAGGAATGGAATAACAAAAGAAATCATCAAGTATAAGAGAGCCGCACATGCGAGTTATTCTAATGAGAATAATAAAGACGAAACCAGTCGGCGTAAAATACAAGTATGGGATATTCTAACAGAATAATAAAAGAGCGGAACCAGTCCCAGTAAAGCACAAACATGATGTTCCAACAGAATAATAAAAGACGAAACCGGTCCCACAAAAGCATGATGAGGATGTTCCAACAGAATAATAAAGACGGAACCAGGTCCGACGTAAAGCACAGATATGATGTTCCAACAGAATAATAAAGAATGGAATAACAGAAGGATTTCACCATGTATGCGGTACTTCGCATAACCAGGTTATTCCAACATAATAATAAAAAGAAGTTCTCTTCATGAAGACGAAAAAAAGAAATAATACCCCTTACCTTTGAAAGAAACTGGATATAGGAGTAGTGAGGTAGTAGGCTTCTCTTCTTCTACAGATTTTCTCTCTATAATAATTTCTCTATAGCTTTAGTGAATTTGTGAGAAATGAAGGAAGAATGAGCTTCTATTTATAGAAAAATATAGTTTCAATAATTGCACGTTTTGGGCTCGAAAAATTACACTACAATACCTCCAACTTTTCCTTTATTTTTAATTTAGTCATGCAAGTATTATCAAACTTGCACCACCTCCCCTAATAGTAAATAATGTGATTTAATAGAAAATCATGTCAATTAATAGTTCTAGACATGTGAAAATACGAATTATAGTATAGTACCTCCATCTATACCTCTATTTTTAATTTAGTCATGCAAGTATTATCAATCTTGTACCAACTCCCCTAATAGTAAAAAGAATGTGAAACAATAGTATACAAATGTGAACAAATAGTTATAATCATATGAAATAATAGCAATTAATTGCTCATTTATCCTAAGTTAAATATTGGAGATTGGTCAATATAACCTCCAGACATCAATTATTATCGAAATAAATGTCAATTTTCACTAACACAAATAATTCCAACACAATGAAACCATTTTTATCAAAAATATAAATTTTGAAATTTCAAAGTTTGACTTTTCTCGAAAAAGTCAACTCTTGACTTTTTTGACCAAATAGTAAAATCCAGAAAATTTTGTGTTTATAGTTTATTTTTACTAATTTCATCGTTCCGGACTCAAATATTGCGTCCGCGTCTCCAAATTCAACTCCGAGCACAACTTCAATTTTAATAACATTCATCATTAATATTATAACTCACAATATTTATCAACCAGGTCGTTCCAAGGAAAGAGGGGGCTTTCCAATAAGGATTTCTCCCTATTGGGGTGCAATTAGGTGACCAAACCTCTCCTTGACAAAACTTTTAGACATTGTAAATATTGCAATTTAATAATATGAATAACTTTATCGTCTCAATTATTGATTTAATAATATAACATATTATGCAGATGATACTGTGACAATAATCGAACCAATAATATGAGAGATATGATGCAGCAATTACTGTAGCAATAATTGAGTATAACTGAGTGACTTCTCACGTAAGCATCAATAATCAATACCATGTGCTACTATGCAACCACGCGTATTACTGTACTTTTACTACCGAGTAGTTCAACAGTATTAACGGTAAAACTTCCGTCGTTATTTTCATAAATATATTTTTGTCATTTTCTCAATCCGACAATAATTCTGTTGTGGGGTCCACCAATGATTGCATCGTTGTATGAATATTCCCTACTAAAACGAATATTCTCCGACCAATCAAATATAATATAACAACTTGCATACTTTACAAATTTATAAATACTACCCACAACTATAACATTATAACAAATTCATTCCATAATATTCAAAAATGATAATTATAGAAAAATTATCTTTATTCATAAAAGTTGGGGTCTTACAACCTCCCCTTCTTATGAAATTTCGCCCTCGAAATTAGGGTACGTACTTGGTATGTCGAATAGGTGAGGATATCTTGACTTCATCTCAGATTCTATCTCCCAAGTCATTTCTTCCACATCGTGGTTTTTCCACAAAACTTTGACTTGAGGTATAACCTTGGAGCATAGAATACGATCCTTCTTATCCAAGATTTTAATAGGTAACTCTTCATACGTTAAATCTTCCTCTATTAGGTCCGGTTCTAATTCAATAATGTGGTTCGGGTCTTCCACATATTTACGTAACATGGATATGTGAAAAACGTTATGAACACGAGACATACTTGGCGGTAAAGTGAGTCTATAAGCCACAGTTCCTACTCAATCGAGGATTAAAAATGGGCCAATGAATCGAGGATTGAGCTTTCCTCTCTTTCTAAATCTCATAACTCCTTTCCATGGAGCAACACGTAACAACACATGATCTCCAATTTTGAATTCCACGTTCTTTTGATGAAGATTAACATAACTCTTTTGTCGATCTTGTGAGGTTTTTATACGTTGTCGGATTGTTTGAATCTTTTCCGTAGTCATACATACCAAATTCGGTCCCAACAACGTTGCTTCACCCACCTCATCCCAACATACTAGAGAACGACACTTTCTTCCATACAACGCCTCGAATGGAGCCATGCCAATACTTGCTTGATAACTGTTGTTGTAGAAAAACTCCACCAATGGTAAGAACTTGTCCTAACTTTCCTTGAAGTCAAGGACACAGAGTCTTAATAAATCTTCAAGAGTTTGAATAGTCTCTCTCGATTGTTCGTAAAATCCCCGAGGATGATATGCCTTAACTAAATCGTAAAATCATGCCCATAGCTTTTTGCAAACTAACCCAAAATCTTGAAGTGAATCTTGGGTCTCGATCAGAAACTATGGATACTGGCATACCATGCAATCTTATAATCTCATTTATATACATACTAGCAAGACGTTCAAGTGTATAAGTTTCTCGTATCGGTAAGAAATGAGCAGACTTGGTCAATCTATCAACAATGACCCAAATCGCATCTATGCCTTGAGAAACCTTGGGAAGACCAGTAATGAAATCCATGGTAATGTGCTCCCACTTCCATTCTGGAATTTCAAGTGGTTGCAATGGACCTTTTGGCACTTGATGCTCCGCCTTGACTCGTTGACAAGTTAGACACCTTAAGATAAACCCCGCTATCTCTCTCTTCATATTGCTCCACCAAAATGTATGTCGAAGATCACGATACATTTTGGTACTCCCAGGATGGATTGCAAACGGTGTGTTGTGCGCCTCCATTATGATTTTATACTTTAACTCAGGATCGTTAGGAACATAAAGTCTGGAGTTGACTCGAAGTATTCCTTCATCATCGATTCTTGCTTCCGGCATAGCACCTTCTTGCACTTTCTTTCTCATACGCGCATGCATTTCTGTGTCCGTAGCTTATGCGCACTTTTTAACCTTATCGATTAATGTTGGTTCTACTTGTATATTTTCCATCATCACGTGGGTCCCTGGAGTCTTTATCTCTATCTCCATCCTTTGCAAGTCATACAAAATGGGCCTTTGCGTGGACAATATCGCACTCGTACCCGCATATGATCTTCTACTTAATGCGTCAGCTACCACGTTCGCTTTTCCAGGATGGTATTGGATGGTATGATCATAATCTTTCAATAGTTCAAGCCAACATCGCTGTCGCATGTTGAGTTCCTTTTTAGTGAAGAAATATTTGAGACTTTTATGATCCGTAAAGATCTCCACTTTCTCCCCATACAAATAATGCCTGCAAATCTTTAGTGCAAAAACGACTGCTGCCAACTCTAGATCATGAGTAGGATAATTCCTCTAATATTCTTTGAGTTGTCGTAAGGCATAGGCTATGAATTTCCCATGTTGCATGAGAACACAACCTAACCCTTTGCCTGAAGCATCACTATAGATGACAAATCCCTCCGATCTAGATGGTATTGTCAGAAAAGGTGCTGAAATGAGTCTCCTCTTGAGTTCTTGAAAACTCTTCTCACATTCCTTACTCCAACCGAATTTTGTATCTTTCCGAGTCAGCTGGGTTAATGGAGTAGCGATTCGAGAAAATCCTTCCATGAATCTTTGATAATAACCAGCTAAGCCGAGAAAGTTACGTACTTCGGTCACTGATTTGGATTGCTCCCAGCTTTGAATAGCTTTAATCTTTGTTGGGTTAATAGATATTCCATGACTTGATACTACGTGCCCAAGGAATGCTACTTCCTCAAGCCAAAACTCGCATTTCTTCAACTTGGCATAAAGCTTAAATTCATGAAGCTTTTGGAGTATCAGCCTCAAGTGTTGCTCATGATCTTCACGGCTTTTGGAATAAATAAGGATGTCATCAATAAAGATGACCACAAAGTGATCCAAATATTCCTTGAATACTCAGTTCATCATATCAATGAAGGCAGCAAGAGCATTAGTCAATCCAAAAGACATGACTAGGAATTCATAATGCCCGTACCGAGTTCTGAAAGCCGTCTTTAGAATGTCATCGGTTCTAATCTTCAATTGGTGATAACCAGAATGAAGATCAATCTTTGAAAAGAATTTGGCTCCTTGTAACTGGTCAAACAGCTCATCAATACGTGGCAATGGGTACTTATTTTTGATGGTGACATGGTTCAACTCCCAATAATCAATACAAAGTCGCATACTCCCATCTTTCTTTTTCACAAATAGAACAGGAGCACCCCAAGGAGACATACTAGGACGAATGAAACCGATGTCTAATAATTCTTGCAGTTGGGTCTTTAACTCCTGAAGTTTAATAGGAGCCATTCGATATGGGGCTTTGGAAATAGGTTTTGTACCGGGTTCAAGGTCGATACAAAATTCAATTTCATGCTCTGGGGGTAGGCCAGGAAGATCTTCAGGGAACAAGTCAAGAAATTCATTAACAATAGAAATATCATTCAAAACTGACGTATTTTTATTTAGATCCGTGATATAAGATAAGAAAGCTTGACATCCATTTTTCAATAAATGAATGGCTTTATGGCTTGAGATGACAGTGATTGATTTTAATGGTTTAGTTGCTTGAATTCGCATAATAGGTTGGTTAGGAATATGAAAGCTAATAACCTTATGAAAACAATCAATTTTTACATGATGAGTAGTTAACCAATCGATCCCTAGAATTATGTCAAATGCAAGTATTTTGAATGAAATAAGATCGACATGTAATTTTAGGGTACCGATTTGAACCAAACAAGACTTATAAACAGTGGATGTAATGAAGGTTTTTCCCAACGGAGTTTCAACAGATAAGTCAAAGTCTAATTTCTCCGGAGTCAAATTTAAACGTTGAGCGCAAGTAGGAGAAATAAAGGAATGGGTAGAACTGGTATCAAATAAAGTATAAACTTCGCTAGAGTTTATGATTAGCTTACCCGTGATCACCTCGTTTGAATTCCTTGCTTTTTGGGAGGTTACGACAAACGCTCTCCCTTGAACTACCGGTTTTGTCTTGTCTGGGACACCCTTTGATACCTCCATCCCAGCTGGACTTGACTTTGGTGCACGACAAAATCGGGCTAGGTGACCTTCTTTTCCACAATTGTAACATGCTTTGGACTGCATCGTGCAGTTTGGACTTATGTGTCCTTCCCTCCACATTTGTAACATACGACCGGTGGTCGTTCTCTTTCCTTAACAATAGGTGCTAGTGCTGACGTCTTTCCATCAATATTGAATCTCCTCTTCTTGAAATGTCTACTCTTATTGTCATGGCCATTATTACCACCAAAATGATTACCATTTCTGGCATGTTGATTCCCTCCACGTTTGTTGTCACCGCTTCGATGACTGCTACCACTGGTATTATCGACTTGCCGGCTGCTCTCTCTTGGTTTGGTTGACTCATTATCGCGCTCCAATAACTGAGCCATATTCACAACATCTGAATACAAACACAATTTATGAGAGATAAGGTATTGACGTATCTCGGGTTTCAAACCTCTTAGAAACATCCGCATCATTCTCTCCTCATTATCAACCAAGTGGGACGTGGCCAAGAGACAACTCAAAGCAAACTTAGCTTCAGATTTGTTGCATGGTCATATTGTTTTGCTCAAGCTTGATGAACTCTACCTCCTTCATGTGACGAATACTTTTAGGAAAGTACTTGTCATTGAACAGCTCTTGGAACATCTCCCAAGACATTTTGAGTGGGGCGAGTTGAGTACGCTTACTGATTCCCACCGATGAATCTGCCTCTACTGCATGACATGAAGGTGGAAAAGGGAACCTTTTGCTCCTCGGAGCATCCCAAGACATCAAATATCTTGTTGATCTGCTTTATCCACGTCTCCGCCTTAAGTGGTTTTGGCTCTCCAAAAAACTCCGGTGGTCCCAGCTCCTTAAACTACTTAGCGGTGACCGTCCGAGAGTTCTCAGTGTTTTCGCCTGCATTTTGGACAATAGCCCCTCTCACCTGATGTTGAATGAATTGCATAAAGCCTCTGAACATCCCATTATTCACCATTTCATTGGTGTTATTATTTACATGAGGATTATTGTCTTCCTGTTGCACATTATCTTGGGTATTGATCGTTGGTGACTCAACGGTCTCATGTACTTCATTGCTTATCTCACCATTTTCGGATGCCATTTTCAAATACTGCCACAAAACAAGGGTTAATTAACATATCACATATTATCCCTATACTCTGACCGACTAGTCCCCGACTAGTCCTCGCTACGTTCTCATTTCCTGAAGAGAACAATGAAAGCAAAAGGGTGAACTCAACTAGCCCAGTAAGAAATATTATGACTAAGATAATGCATAATAAATTATCATTAGTCTTCAACAATGTTAAACTGATAAAATACAATAGACATCAAGTTTAACTGCAGCGGAACAAGCAATCCATTAAAAGAGTCAAGTAGAGAATAAAATCTACTATCTTTTAGGATTTATAAGGTTTTTTGTCACTTTTATCGGTGGGACTCAGCTTAATAAATAATCCACATCATCGAATCACCCCGGCACTACGGCCAAGGATATTCTTTAGTATCACGACCACAATTATCCATGCACTACGGGCCAAGGACATTCGTGTATTCATCAATGGTCATTATCATGCCAACAACTGTCCATAAATGCACTATGGGCCAATGAGAACTTTTATCACATCATTTGTAACATTACGGTCATAATTATACCGAATAATCCCTGGTCATAATCATACCAAGTCCATCTATGCACTACAGGCCATATATGACTTTCAAAAAAAATATAAACATGAGGATGATGACAATGATATAAGAATTCAATAAAACAAGTTCACAAATTAATTTATCTAGGAACTAATAACGTCCAAATTGTCAACATGATACTTCTTTGTAGAGTAAAATTCAATAATGCTCAGAAGAATATTTCCATGAAAAGATACTGGATGAAGCGCAAATATCAAGGATATTCCACTAATTTCATGGAGTATAGAAGTAAAAACTTTAACCAACTGAGTATAATAAGGAATGGAATAACAAAAGAAATCACCAAGAATGCGGTAGACCGCACATGCATGTTATTCCAACAGAATAATAAAGACGGAACCAGGTCAAGCGTAAAATGCACAGATAGGATATTCTAACAGAATAATAAAGACGGAACCAGGTCCGGCGTAAAGCATAGACATGATGTTCCAACAGAATAATAAAGATGGAACCAGGTCCGGCGTAAAGCACAGATAGGATGTTCCAACAGAATAATAAAGAATGGAATAATAGAAGAATTTCACCATGTATGCGGTACTTCGCATAACCAGGTTATTCCAACATAATAATAAAAAGAAGTTCTCTTCATGAAGACGAAAGAAAGAAATAATACCCCTTACCTTTGAAAAAAAACTAGATATAGGAGTAGTGAGGTAGCAGGCTTCTCTTCTTCTATAGATTTTCTCTCTATAATAATTGCTCTATAACTTTAGTGAATTTGTGAGAAATGAAGGAAGAATGAGCTTCTATTTATAGAAAAATATAGTTTCAATAATTGCATGTTTTGGGACTCGAAAAATTATAGTACAATACCTCCAACTTTTCCTTTATTTTTAATTTAGTCATGCAAGTATTATCAAACTTGCACCACCTCCCCTAATAGTAAATAATGTGATTCAATAGAAAATCATGTGAATTAATAGTTCTAGACATGTGAAAATCTGAATTACAAGATATAGTACCTCCATCTATACCTCTATTTTAACTTAGTCATGAAAGTATTATCAATCTTGCAACTCCCCTAATAGTAACAAGAATGTGAAACAATAGTATACACATGTGAACAAATAGTTATAATCATATGAAATAATAGCAATTAATTGCTCATTTATCCGGTTAAATACCCGATTGGTCAATATAACCTCCAGACATCAATTATTATCGAAATAAATGTCAATTTTCACTAACACAAATAATTCCAACACAATGAAACCATTTTTATCAAAAATATAAATTTTGAAATTTCTAAGTTTTACTTTTCCCCAAAAAGTCAACTCTTGACTTTTTTGACCAAATAGTAAAATCCAGAAATTTTTTGGTTTATAGTTTATTTTTACTAATTTCATCGTTCCGGACTCAAATATCGTGTCCGCGTCTCTAAATTCAACTCCGAGCACAACTTCAATTTTAATAACATTCATCATTAATATTATAACTCACAATATTTATCAACCGTGTCGCTCCTCAGAAGAGGGGCTTTCAATAAGGATTTCTCCCTATCAGCCGCAATTAGGTGACCAAACCTCTCCTTGATGTAACTTCTAGACATTGTAAATATTGCAATTTAATAATATGAATAACTTTGTCGTCTCAATTATTGATTTAATAAAATAACATATTATGCAGATGATACTGTGATAATAATCGAACCAATAATTTAGAGATATGATGCAGCAATTACTGTAGCAATAATTGTGTATAACTGAGTGACTTCTCACGTAAGCATCAATAATCAATATCGTGTGCTACTATGCAACCACGCGTAGACATCGTATTTACTACTGAAAGAGTAGTTCAACAAGATATAACAGTAAAACTTCATGTTATTTTCATAAATATATTCTATTGTGGGGTCCACCAATGATTGCGCCGTTGTACGAATATTTCCTACTAAAACGAATATTCTCCGACCAATCGAATATAATATAACAACTTGCATACTTTGCAGAATTTATAAATACTACCCACAACTATCACATTATAACAAATTCATTCCATAATATTCAAAAATGATAATTATAGAAAAATTATCTTTATTCATAAAAGTTGGGGTCTTAAAATGTTCCCATAGCTCTTTGCCTTCTTCGAGCTGAGAATCCACTTCCCAATCCATTCAAGCAGAAGGGCTCCATAGTTAAGCTGTATCCCATAACTGATGACTGTCATGAGCTTGAGCTGTACTTCGTTTACAGAATCGTGGCTTGAGCTCTTGCAGCATATGCATTTTCCAACAATGTCTGCCAGAAATTCGTACCTCTAAGGAAACTCCTTTTTCTTGTACCCTTTGACAATGGGGAATTTCTTGTGATTCATCCTTTTAAGTCCTTTATGGAAATCTATGACATCTATGAATGAAAACCCTTTAGATTTGAAACCTAGGGCTAGGTTGATGTCCTCAGCCTTCAGCTTGATTTCCACGTCCTTGACCCTCGTTGTGATGACGTCATTCTCGAACACACCATTTTTGTAGAATTCTTTTATCAACTTAGGGTAGATTATCGCGCTCGTACCCAGAGCCTCTTCGAGACCATCTTTCTTTATCAATGACAGAGTTTTGTGAAATTTGGGTTCAGCTATTTTGAACTCATCAAAATAGAGTCTGTAGCCCGAGATGACGTTGGAGGTTGCCATTGATTTCTTTGCAAAGAGTATGATTGTTTGAACTTTCTTGAGAGTTAGGGTTTCTGCTTGTAGAGAGAAAGAGAGAAATAAGCTTTTGAACTTCTAATTTCAAAAAGGCATTTTTAAACTGTACTTATAACTTCCCTCTCTCCATTTTTCTTAGTGGGGCAGGTGTCATATTCTGCTTGGCTCTACAAATTTGATTGAGGAGGATTATACCGATTTGCCCTTAACATCTGACGTGTCCTTTGGGAGGACTACGATCGTTGAGGTATCCTTTGTGATTGTCGAGTCTTTTCTGCAATTGTCGTGTCTGCTCAGTAATCATCAAGTCTGAACTGCGATCGTTGAGTCTGTTCAGCAATCGTCATCTCTGCTCAGCAATCATCGAGTCTGAACTGTGATCATTGAGTCTGTTCAGTAATCGTCATGTCTTCTCAGTAATCGTTGAGTCTGAATTGTGATCATTGAGTCTGTTCAGTAATTGTCATGTTTGCTCAGTAATCGTCGAGTCTGAACTGCGATCATTGAGTCTGTTCTGCGATCGTTGTCTTTCATGTCACTGCAGCTCTATGATCGTGAACTTTCCTTGATCATGTCCACGATTTCGAACAAAGTCTTTGTATCTGTATGGTTAGCACAAGCAAGAGCATATATTTCATGGTTGTAAATTAAGCATGCCTAGCTCACTTATTAACTTGTTGAATCTGGATTCATCTAGAGGCTTTGTAAAGACATCAACAAGTTGATTTTTAGTAGGAATATATTGTAAAGATATGGTTCCATTATGCACATGATCCCTAATGAAATGATACCTTATTTCTATATGCTTAGTCCTAGAATGCATGACAGGATTATGAGTTATTGCTATGGCACTTGTGTTATCATAGTGAATAGGTATGGATTTGAATTCAAACCTATACTCTGCTAGCTAATTTTTCATCCATATGATCTCGAAAGCACAATGACTACCAAAGAAGAATGTATTAAACCTACGGTTGAAGTAGATAATCTTGAGTTTTGCTTCTTCTTTGAACCAGGACACAAGTCATTTCTAAGAATCGATCGTGGTGCCTTTAGTACTCTTTCTATCTATTTTGCGAAATTTGCAAAATCAAAGATCTGTAGTACTTTGTTAGTTCAAATGAGGATTGATAAGTGGTATTTTTACCTACTTATTGAATACCAATTCACGCGAACTATGCCCATCTCAAGTACATTTTATTGTGTTTTAGTTGCATTTCATGATATTTTGCATTGCATTTACTTAAAACTCCTTTTGGTGAATAAGTGCAGGAATCGGCTTAATTTTGGTGATATTAGAGGGCATGAGGCTAATGGATGCATGAAGGCGAGGCACAAGTGGGGATTTGCATGACATGAAGGTACTATGAAGCAAGGAGACCAAGCATGGATAAAAACTAAGCATAAATGAACAAGTCACAACAGCAGCAGTATGAAAGAACCAGAACAAGAACTTGCAGACTACAGGTCACGCGGCTGCGTGACATAAAAGCCTTGAGAGCGCGCGCCCGCGCGAGGACTCGACTGGACAGGGCATACTTTCTGCAAGTCTCGCACCCACGCGAGGAACGTACTGGAGGAGCGACCGGCCGCGCGCGATGCTGAAGCTGTGTATTTATTTTATATTAATTTTTAATTAAATGAGTTATACTGGTTTTTAAAATGATTCTGACTGGTGTCAGAGAGACGATTGATAACTTTTTGTGTATTTTCATCATAATAACTAGGGTTTACACTGTGAGGGAGATTCCAATGTAGAACGAGGCCAAAACGTCTACTTCTCCAATTCCTCTTGGGATTCTCTGTCATTGTGGTTCTTTATTATTGTTTACTGGATTTTTATGAGGATTTGAATGTTATTATTGGTTCTAAATCTGCAATTGGGTTTGATCGTTCTATCTTTCATCTTTCAATTGTTTGCTTTGTAATCATGTTTAACGTTGGCCTCATAGTGGTTTTTGGTTCAGTCATGAACTAAACTCCATTATGGGATTCTAACGGATTTTAATATGTAGTTTGGTTGCATGCTTAAGTGCTAGGGTTGTTTTGCATATCATATGGGAATTACATCATGATTGTTTTACATGTATGAATGCACGATCACCATTCGTCTCGATTACTTGTATGGAATTGACAATGAACATGCAGAAGTATGGATTGTAATCATGATAGCATGCGAATATGAAATTTTCATTGTATATGGCTTGCGTATTTTGTGAACCAGATAGACATATACTATTTCACCGTATGAGCTAGAGTAGGGCTTGTGCTTAAAATCAATATAATTGCAATTTCACATAGACATATAGTAATTTTGGTTGTATTGATGATTACATGGAGTCTATCATTTGTGGATGTTATGTAAGTAGGTTATAGTGAATTGAAAAATGGTTATAACTCTATTTGTGCTCTTGGCTATTTTCCTATGATATGTGAACACTTTTTGCATGATAGTGGCGATTAGATGAAATATTAAATGAAGTTATGGTCCCATTATTTCCAGATTATATTCATTCCATTAGTATACTTATTTTTAGTAGTTAGTTACAATTAGTTTAATTCAATAATTATATTCATTAGTCTAAGCATATAAATATAGTGAGTTAATTGATGCATAATAGTTTAAATTTAAGAACTTTTTCTGTGGGATCGATACTCTACTTACTCTGTATTACTTGTTGACACATGTATGCTTTAATGAGTTAGAGCTCTTTTACTAGAACTGTAAAAGAGGCAACAAGTTTTTGGCGCCGTTGCCGGGGAAAGGCATTGAATTTAAATAATTATCATTAGTTTAAAGCTATATTGTATGACTTAGACAATTCTGATCGTTTCTCATTTCTATTTTTGTTGCGTTTTTCATTTTGAGGGAACTTGTGGATTTTTTGCACACGCGATCATCAACTCGAACTAACACCAACTTGAGGATAACATAAGCGGAAGAGGTTGGAAAGCGAGTGTGCGAAGAAATTTGCAAGCGAGTTAGATAATACAACATCGAATGGCGGAAGAAGCAGAGACTTGAGCAAAGAGAAGAGCAGCCGGGCTCTAAGGGAGTATTCCATGCCAAACATAAAGCGGACTCTGATCGAGAGCATAGTCGGGCCGTGATAGCGACCAATACCTTTGAAATCAAGCGGGCACTATTCGGATGGTGCGAGAACTTGGTTCGATTTGGGAAGTCTTTGCTAAGGATGATCCGAATGAACACCTATTGAGCTTCATCAAGATTTTTGATACATTCGGATACAATGGTGTGACGGAGGATGCCATTAGACTCTGGCTATTCCCATTTTCATTGAGGATAAGGCTAGAAGTTGGCTACATTCTTTCTTTGTCGAAGGTCGATCACTACATGGGAGGACTTATACGAAATTCTTAGCCAAGTTCTTTCCAATGGCTAAGACTTCAAAGATGAGGACAACTATCTCTCAAATTCAGCAACAACAAGGCGAGTCCTTATATGAGGCATGTAAAAGATATAAAGAGATGCTCAGAAAATGTCCGCATCACGGTATGCTAGATTGGATGGTGATCAACTCCTTCTACAATGGTTTGGGATGGCGATCGAGGGCGAGATTGTGGATGCGGCCATGAGGAGGGCATTATGGGCAAATAGCTATGATGAAGCCTATCGTTTATCGAGACTATGGCTGTGAATGATTATCAGAATCCTATAGCTCGAATGCCATAGCCCAAGATTGCAGGTATGTTGGAGGTAGATGCGATTACGGATTTGTAAAGCCTGAGATGGCGACTATGGCTAAGAAGATAGATACTTTGGCAGAAAGTAAAGTGAAAACAGTTGCTTTCGTTTGTGAGATTTGTGCGGGTTCACATTCCACGGATCAATGTGCTATCAGCTCGGAGTCGGTGCATTATGTGAGCAACTACAGGAAAGACCAAGGTTAATTTCAGAACACATACCACCCCAACAACCGAAATCATCCAAACTTTAGCTGGTCGAATAACTAAGTAAGTCAACAAAGTCAGTTTCAGCCGAACCATCAATTCCAGTTACAATCATCTCAGCCACAGTTTACACCAAAACCACCGTTTCCACCAGGATTCTCTCAAGAACAAAATCACATCACTCGGTACACCACAATATAAAAGAAATCGAGAGATGGAGGAGATGATGTTGAAATACATGGCAAATCTGAAGTCATGATCAAAAGCAGCGGTGGCTATCAAGAATTTGGAGACTCAAATGGGGCAAATGGCGAGTATGCTTAACAACATGCCCTAGGGTTCATTGCCAAGTAACACTGAGACAAATCCAAGAAGAGGCGGGGGAGGAAAAGTGTAAGCGATCACATTGAGATCGGGGAAAGATTTGACAGGAGTTACTGCAAGTCGCGCCCGCGCTGATAGTACTAAGGAGGGCCGTCCGTGGCGTGTGAAGCGAGCAAATGGTGAAGAGGAGGAAAATCTGGAAAATTTTAAGGTTATTGAGGAAGAGAAAGACAAAGAAAAATCCGGAAGAGAAGGTCGAGAGACCCGAGCCACCAATTCACCCTCAAGTACCGTATCCGCAAAGATTAATTAAGCAAAAAGAAGACAAACAGTTCAGCAAGTTTCTGGAGGTATTGAAAAAGCTGCAAATTAATATACCTTTCGCCGAAGCATTGGAAAAAATGCCAAGCTATGCCAAGTTCATGAAGGGTATATTGTCAAGGAAGAGAAGATTAGATGAGTTTGAAACGGTAGCCTTGAAAGAAGAATGCGGTCACGGTGCTTTTGGTATGAAACTACCTCAAATTTGAAAGATCAAGGCAGCTTCACAATTCCGTGCACAATTGGGAAGATGAACTTTAGTAAGTGTTTATGTGATCTGGGGGCAAGTATAAATTTGATGCTGTTGTTAGTGTTTAACCAGTTGGGATTTCCGGCTCCAAGGCCGACAAACATTTCTCTACAGCTAGCTGACAGATCCATCACATATCCACGGAGAATTGTTAAAGATGTGTTGGTTAAGGTGGACAAGTTTATTTTTCCGGCTGACTTCATCATTCTAGACTACGAAGAGGACAAAAACATACCAATAATAATGGGGAGACCATTTTTAGCCACAGGTAGAGCTTCGATAGACCTGTAAAAAGGGGAACTCACTATACGTGTACATGATCAGGAGGTCACCTTCAATGTCTTTAAGGCAATAAAGTTCCCAACGGATGAAGAAGAATGCTTCTTGGTGGACTTGGTAGATCGGGGCCTAAAGGATGAGGTACAGAAATCAGGGAATTATGAACCGTTGAGGTGTGTAACTGGCAAAAGTTCAGAGTTGAAGGTAGAGCCGTTAATGAAAGCTGAAGTCATTAAATCTCGGGGTGCGGTGGACAATAAGAAAGGCACCTCAATTCTTGATGTGACGTGAGATTCATAGAGAGTCAAGCTAATTGACTATAACTTAGCGCTGGATGGGAGGCAACCCATTATTTCTACCCCCATTGACTTTTTAGTTATTCATTTTGAATTATTTTAGTTAGTTATATCTAATTCATTTTTAATAGGATATTAGATTTTCATGCTTAAGTGTGTAGCAAGAATTGCTTTGCGAATATTTGCAAGATGATAACATTATGAGGCCACTAATTCATATCTTAACAATGTGCATTAATGTCTATGCAGGAACCATCATTGGAAAGCATCACTGATAGGCAGAGTGGAGTTGAAATTGAGCATTACGGATGCTCAGGGCTCATGGGCCAATGCTATATGAAATACAAACTTCAGCTTGGTAGTGTGTGCCAAGTTAATCTGGCCAACAAACATTCTACAAGTCTCGCGCCCGCGCACCCAGTCCACTACACACTCGCGCGGTCGCGCGCGACACCGAATTAAGACAGATCTGAACATTTTTAAAAAATAGTTGTAGACCATTTGGACTCTCATTTGGGATAATAACAGACGCAAAAATCTCTCCCTCTCCATAACTCACGTCTCTATCTCTCTATCAGTTACAAATTGAAACCATGCTTTTCTCAATCACATCTCCACGATTCTCTCCACGTTCAAAGCTCAACCCATGCTCTCATCCACTCTATAAAGCTAGGGCTCCTAGTTGGGTTGGCAGAAACATGTTGGGAGATTAGCACATCACAAATTCTCACTCATTCTCAGTAAGTTCATCTGCATTCTTGCTCAAATATCTACAAATGGGTCCAAAAAGAGCACGACCATCTTCATCTTCCTCATCCTCCTCCGGTAGTCACGAGGAGGACATTGTTGACTACACCAAGTTCTTGTGTCCGGAAGCCCAGCAGGAGTACTACTGGATCGTAGAAAAAAAATTTATCAAGGAAAGAGGATTCAAACTAGAAGGCCAGGATGGATAGCTTTGTGCCATGATCCAGGAACGAGGCTGGGGTGGACTGACTGCATCTCCCACGGCCATTCTGATGAGCATAGTTCGAGAGTTTTACGCTAATGCCAAAGTCACCATGAACGATACCTCTATGGTTCGATGTGTTGAGATAGACTATAGACCCTCCACTATCAGAGCCATTTTGAGAATCACCGAGACACCACCACGAGGGGCTGCCAATTGGATCACAAGGGCACATCAGGAAATGGACTTGGAGCGTGTCATTGCAGAGTTGTGCATACCAGGAACGAAGTGGACTTACAAAGTCGGCACGACCCAACCTCGCATATTCCCAGCAGCCACACTAAATTGATACGCCAAGGCGTGGAACCTGTTCATTTGTGCCAAGTTATTGCCTTCATCGCATCAGCATGAGATAACGGTAGAAAGGGCCATAATTCTATGGGGCATAATTGCTGGCGAGGATATCGACGTGGGGTATTTGATTCATGAAAACATCGTGAAGTATCTGAAGGGAAGTACTACTGGAAGTATTCCACATGCATCAGTGGTAGCCATGCTATGTGTTCATCAGGGGTGCAATTGGGGCAACGAACAAATGCAATATCCAAGCCAGGACATCACCCATTCCACCATTGCGAAATTCGAGGATTGGCGGGGAGGATTTAAACACACCGCGTGGATGAGGATTTATTCTCCTACCACACTCCCAAAGCCATCCGGTGACCCCCCTGAGACGGATGAGGCGAGGCCCTTCCACCCGAGCACACTGCAGTTCCTAGCGATCGACAACTCCGAAGGTTGGAGCGCAAAGTTGTCACCATATATGACAATTTTGGAATGTTTTCCACGGGACTCACCAGGGCCTTGGCCGAAGCCTTCGCGCAGCAAGGAACAATGCTCGAGTGGACTCAGTTTGGGACCACAGTGCCATATCCACCACAGATTCACCACAGGGAGGGTGGTCAAGCCCGATCATTAGGGAGTTTTACGTACCCTTTACCTTCATTCAATGGGGCATTGAATATTATAAGTTTTGGGGTATTGGGGGTAGTAGTGTAGTTTCATTTAGTTTTTGCATGTTTAGTGTAATTTTTGTGATAAAATTTGTGATAAAATTTTTTTTTGAATTTTTTATTTGAAATTTTTAGTCATGATTGCATGTCTCACAATGTTTAGCTCTATGGAATTCTTGCCTAGCCAATGATGATAGTGAATTATGAAGGATTCTAGAGTATATTGGATAACATGAACGTAGTTATAATGTTTCACACGATAAAATTCATGTTGCTGTTTAAATGCTTTTGGTTTGTACAAATGTGTTCACAATCACTTGTAGGGTTAAGAAGTATGTGTTGCATTGCTTGATAGAACATGTAGTTTTAAAAAGAGAAATATGTGGAAAGTGATCTTAGACTGTATGAAACATGGACATGCAAACTTTGGGAAAACATGGGTATGCTATGTATAAAAAAAATAATCAAATAGCAATAACGTGGCTAGTCTTGATTCGGGGCCCTGGCTACTTGAGTAAAAATGCAGGGGATTGTCTACACCTAGCGCCTAAGGTCTTTCATAGTGCAGGAGTCGTTGGTTGAAAGCTTCGCTAAGGGGTAGCAGTGTGCCTAATGGATTAAGACATTGCAGTCATGTGAAAAAAAAAGAAGAAAAGAGAAAAAAAGAAAAGAAAATAGCAATAAACACCTGGGGAAGTGCGTAAATCGCCTCGTGAGTAGCAATAAAGCAATAAGCCCATTATTGAACTTTAGTTTGTGTTGATATGTTGAAACAGTCTGTGTGGCATGAGTATACATGAGTCTTGATTTAGACTATAATTTTCTGTTTGGAGCAATGTAGCATATGTATTCTTTGCTTAAATCAAGTTTTGGTGAACATCGCACACACACACAACATCTCTATAGCAGATATGAATTATTTGAGTGTATGATATTATGCCTATAGTTTGGTTTGAAATTGTATGCTTGGATTTGGAGAATTCTTTGAGGTAATTTGAAATTTGGAATTACATTATGCATTTGGGACTATGTGAGACTAAGTTGCATCATAGATTAGTTGCATAGTATTGTAGTTGTATTTTTATTGTTCATTAGTGTTCATTGCTTGAGGGCAAGCAACAGTTCAAGTTTGGGGGTATTTGATAAGTGGTATTTTTACCTACTTATTGAATACCAATTCACGCGAACAATGCCCATCTTAAGTACATTTTATTGTGTTTTAGTTGCATTTCATGATATTTTGCATTGCATTTACTTAAAACTCCTTTTGGTGAATAAGTGCAGGAATCAGCTTAATTTTGGTGGTATTAGAGGGCACGAGGCTAATGGATGCATGAAGGCGAGGCACAAGTGGGGATTTGCATGACATGAAGGTACTATGAAGTAAGGAGACCAAGCATGGACGAAAACTAAGCATGGATGAACAAGTTGCAATGATGACAGATGTATGAGAACCAAAACAGAACTTACAGAATTGCGCAGGTGTATGACATAAAAGCCTTGAGGCTTGCGCGCGAGGACTTCATTTGGACATGGCATACTTTCTACAAGTCTCGCGCCGTGCGTGTGAGAATGTCTTTGGAGGAGCATCTTGACATGCAGCGATCTTTGAAAGCTGTGTATTTGTTTTATATTAATTTTTAATTAAATGAGTTGTAAATGGTTTTTAAAACGTTTCTGACTGGTGTCAGAGAGACGATTGATAACTTTTAGCGTATTTTCATCATAAGAACTAGGGTTTACACTATGAGGGAGATTCCAACATAGAACAAGGCCAAAACGTCTACTTCTCCAATTCTTCTTGGGATTCTCTATCATTGTGGTTCCTTATTATTGTTTGCTGGATTTTTATGAGGATTTGAATGTTATTATTGGTTCCAAATCTATAATTAGGTTTGATCATTCTATCTTTCATCTTTCAATTTTTTGCTTTGTAATCATGTTCAACGTTGGTCCCATAGTGGTTTTTGGTTCAGTCATGAACTAAACTCCATTATGGAATTCTAACGGATTTTAGTATGTAGTTTGGTTGCATGCTTAAATGCTAGGGTTGTTTTGCATATCATATGGGAATTTTGTCATGATTGTTTTACATGTATGAATGCCTGATCACCATTCGTCTTAGTACTTGTATGGAATTGACAATGAACATGCGAGTATGGATTGTAATCATGATAGCATGCGAATATGGGGCTATTTTATATGGCTTGCGTATTTTGTGAACCAGATAGACATATACTATTTCACCGTATGAGCTAGAATAGGGCTTGTGCTTAAAATCAATATAATTGCAATTTCATATAGACATATAGTGATTTTGGTTGTATTGATGATTACATGGAGTCTATCATTTGTGAATGCTATGTAAGTAGGTTATAGTGCATTAAAAAATGGTTATAACTCTATTCGTACTCTTGGGATACCAAATCCCTAAGTGAGGTGTACCTTTGAGATACCTAAAAATCCTCTTTACAACAGTTAAACGTGATTCTTTAGGATTAGCCTGAAATCTAGCATATATGCATGTTGCAAATATTATGTTTGGTCTACTGGCAGTTAGATATAAAAGAGAGCCTATCATACCTCGGTATTGAGTTATATTAATACTTTTACCTTTTTCATCTTTGTCAAGCTTGGTTGTAGGAGCAATTGGGGTTTTTATGGGAGAGACTGATTCCATGCCATTTTTCTTAAGTAAATCTTTAATGTACTTGGCTTGGTTTATGAAGATTCCTTCATCAGTTTGCTTTACTTGCAGTCCATGGAAGAAATTTAGCTCACCCATCATGCTCATTTCAAACTTGCTCTGCATAAGCTTGAAGAATCTCTTACATAACTTTTCATCAGTAGATCGAAAATTATGTCATCGATGTATACTCTACCTCTAGTGAACCCATTTTCAATAAGAAAGTTAGTTAGTGTTTCATACCATGCTCTAGGTGCTTGTTTAAGACCATATAAGGCTTTGTCTAATCTATAGACATAATTAGAAATAGATGGATTGATGAAACCTGGAGGTTGCTCTACATAGACTTCTTCTTGAAGTTAACCATTTAAGAATGCAATTTTGACATCCATATGAAAGACCTTGAATTTCATGTGAGCAGCAAAGGCAAGGAATATTCTGATGGCTTATAGTCTGGCAACTTGTGCAAATGTCTCATCGTAGTCAATGCCTTCTTTATTGAGAGTAGCCCTTGGCCACTAGTCTTGCCTTATTCCTGGTTATTACTCCATCTTCAGCCATCTTGTTTCTGAAAACCCACTTGGTTCCAATGATAGGATGATTCTTTGGTCTTGGTACCAATCTCCATACTTTGCTTTTTTCAAACTGGTTAAGTTCTTCCTGCATGGTTTCTATCCAACTGGAGTCTTCCATAGCATCCTCTATCTTCTTAGGTTCCATTTTTAACAAGAAGCTTAGATAAAAACATTCATTTTGGGTGGCAGCTCTTGTATTGACTTTTGCACTCAGATCTCCAATGATTAAGTCTTAAGTGTGATCCCTTGCGCATCTGCTTCCTATTGGGACATCTGTCCTGATGCCTTCTTGTCTGAGGTCTTCAAGATCTATATCTGCTTCTTGGTGTGGAGGTTCGTTGTCTTGCACAGGCCTCTCTACGATCTCATTTCCTTGCTCAACGATTTCACTATCTAGAACTACGACTGTAGTGTTGAGCTCGACGACCTCATTCGTAGTGTCTGAACTGTCGGTCGTAGTGTCTTGCAGCACTATTTTGTCTAAGTCTGTCTCATCAAAGATGATGTGAATTGAGACTTCAGCACTTAGTGTCTTCTTATTGAACACTCTGTAGGCCTTACTGTCTGTGGCATATCCAAGAAAGATTCCTTCATCTGACTTGGGTTAAAACTTTGTCAAATACTACTTTCCATTATTAAGAATGAAGCATGCACAACCGAATACATGAAAGTAGCTGACACTTGGCTTTCTTCCTTTCCATAGTTCGTAGGGGGTCTTCTTAATCGTAGAGTGTATGAGTGATTTGTTCTGAGTGTAGCATGCAGTGTTGACAGCTTTTGCCCAGAAGTATTCAGGCAGATGGGCTACTGCTAGTAGAGTTCTTCCTGCCTCTATTAGTGTCCTGTTCTTTCTTTCAGCTTCTCCATTTTGTTGAGGAGTTCGTGGAGCTGAGAAGTTGTGGTTGATGCCATTTTCTGTGCAGAACTAGTCCATTTCAGAGAAGTCAAATTCTCTGCCATTAACACTCCTTATAGCCTTAATTTTTTCCTCTTTCTCGTTCATTACTAGTCTGAACATCTTGATCAGTTGAGAGCTTGTTTCATCTTTCGAGATCAGAAAGAATACCCATGTGAATCTGGTGTAATTGTCGACTATGACTAGTGAGTATCTCTTCCCTCTGAGGCTCGTTGTTGGAATTGGCCCAAATAGATCCATGTGGAGCAACTGCAGGGGCTTGTCAATTGAGTTGGCAGTTTTCTCTTGAATGAGCTTACAGTGCGCTTTCTAAGGTAGCAGGCATTTACGACGACCTTTCTTTAACGATTTGAACTTAGGTAAGCACCGCAACTAGATCTTTTGAGGCTAGTTTGGACATGCTCTTGAAGATGAGATGAGGCGGTCTTGATGCCATAACCTTGACTCATTTCTTGGATGCTTTAGCCAGAAAGCATATTGTCTCGTCTGAGCTTAGTTGACCAAGATTTACTATGTAGACATTTCCTTCTCTTGTTCCGGTTAACTTTACAACAGATGTCTTCAGGTCTCAGACTTGACATTGATTGTTGAAGAATGTTACTTAATGACCCTTGTCGCAGAGTTGGCTGATGCTTAGAAGATTATGTTGCAGTCCTTCCATATAGGCCACTTTACTGAAGAATACTACATCATTTTTAGCTGAGCCATATCCTCTTGTCTTGCAAGAGCCGTTGTCTCCAAAGATGACTGAGGGACCCTCCTTCTCTATGTAGTTAGACAGAAGGGCTTTGTTCCCAGTCATGTGCCTTGAGCATCCACTGTCCAGATACCAGGTTGTGATCGTGGAGCTCTTTTCTTGTGGAAACATTAAACCTTCATTATGGTACCCATACTTGCATGGGTCCTACTTTGTTAGTACCCTTGGCGACCCAAATCTGCTTGATTTTGGGTCTCATATGCATGGAATTATAATAGCACTTTGCAGCCTTGTGTCCAACTTTATAGCAAACAAAACATCTAATATGATGCATGCTTCTGTGTGTGTGTGAGAATTCTTCCTCCATTTGGACTTTTGTGGATCTTTAGTCATCCTTCTGTTAAGCTGATTTCCTTCTTCCATGTGTCCTTGTGTTTTATGATTTGTGAGGAGTGTACCTTACCTTTACTGTACCTTTCTAGTTAGTTCGTAGAGTTGATCTCACTCGACTCTACCATCCTTCGAGATTGATAAGTAGTGGCTGGGTTACTCTTCTCTTTCCTAAAACCCAGGCCAGCATGAGATCCCTTACTCCTTGGGATATTGATTGAATCAGTAGAGTAGGGTTTGACTGGCTCATTCTTCTATGAGGATTTCATAAATATAATGCCTCTACTAAAACTTGATGTATTATTAGTGCTAGTTTCCTTTTCTTTTTCCACACATGACTTTGAGATGGATTCCCCAAAGCCTAAACCTGTTCTGTCAGTGACACTTCTCTAACTAGAGATCAGGGAGTCCATGGATGAAGAGGATTTATTCCATGTAGAGATTGTCTTTTCTAGTTCCTCAATTTTAGAGGTTAGACTTGACTCTGTTTGTGCATTGAGCTCATTGGTATATTTTAAATACTTATTCTCAGCTTCAAACTTGGAGAGCGAGTCAGTACTTAGAAGGGCTATTTCAAGTTCTTCTTGAATTTTCTCTTTCTCCTTTTAAAGAAGTGAATAATCCTTAGACAGAACTCTAAACCATTTCATGTATTGATGCATGTCAGATGTTATGCCATGTAGTGAAGTTCTTAAATCATCAATGTTTACATCAGGAGAATTGAAGTCAAATACCTCATCTATACTTACTTCATGTATGTTGATGTTTTGTTTGTCCTTTGCATGCTTGGGCATCAGGCGAAGATTTGCCATTTGAGGATCTTCTTCATCTCCAGACTCAGGAGTTAAGTCATTGTCTGAGTCACTCCATGATCTTCCAGCTACAAGTCCTTTGTCTCTCTTCTGAGGCCTTTTGTTACCTTTGTATTCCTTCTTTGAATGTGATTTCTTCTTTAGTTCTTCACTGAGAGGTTTGTTGCAGTTAGCAATAAAATGGTCAGGTTTCTTGCAATTGTAGCATAGATCATTCATTTGTTCCTGGCTGCTATAATTGTTGACTTTCTTTGGCTTGCTAGTTTTGCCTTGATGCATGAACCTTCTGAGTCTCTTTACCAGCATTGCAAAGTCCTCATCATTATCTTCATTATAGTCAGAGTCAATTTCAGTGTTGATCTTGGAGGTGCTTTCCGTTGTTTTGAGAGCAACACCCTTATCCTTCTTTCTTCCTTCGGATAGAGTTTCTGCTCGTTGAGTCAACTCCAGTTTGTATGTAAGAAGGTTGCCATATAACTATTGAATAGTCATCTCATGGAGATTCTTTGAGCCTCTAATAGCAGTGGTTTTGGCATCCCGCTTTCTTGGTAAGGCTCTCATGAACTTTATGATTAGATCTTTGTTTGGATAGATCTTTCCATAGGCTCATAGAGAGTTGAGCAGAACGTTGAATCTCTTGTAGGTGGCAGTGACATTTTCTCCTTGAATGTGTGCAAACATTTCATATTGTTGTGTCAGGAGAGATTGTTTGTTTTCTCTGACTTCTTCCGTTCCTTCATGCATGATGAGCGGTGCAAAATTTGGATTTTGGAGAATTAAATTTTTATTTTTATTATGTGGATTAAATGAATTTAATTAAATATTTATGGGAGTAAGCTAATCGAAGGTCGTTTTATGACCTAGACATATCGGAATGCCGTAGTATTTTGGCTACGTGGTAGAATTAAGGTGTTTGAATTTCCAAGACGAAAATAAATGTTTTTCGAGAAATTTTCTGAAAAATACTATTCACGCATTTCTGCTCGGGAATTATTTTTGAACTTCCGAGAAATACGTAATGATAGAATATTGAGATGAGATAGAATATCCAATAATATTTCAGTTATGGAAAACGCAGTTTTTCGCCTGCGGACTTAAAACCTAACGATTAGGGAAAATGAATTCCGAGAAGGAATTTAAATATGTGTAATGAATTAAAGCAATGATTGTATAATATGTAAGTATTGTACGAGGTAATGAATACGAGTATAATACGAGGTATTATATGAGAATGTATGAATGATGGAATATCGTATATTAAATAAGTATACGAGTTAGAATACGAGATTAATATGTAAATTATACGTTATAAGGCTTTAAGCGTATGTATTGAATTTGTAGAAATTGTAATGTCTAATTGGGATAATAATAAATACCAATACGAATTAATGTTAAAGCTCAAACGTTTGCAATGATAAGTCTAATGTAAATTATTGGAGAAGCCCAACTGTTTGTTTAATTACAAAGCCCAATGTATAAGATAAGTTAATTAAGCTAAATGAAGGTAAAGCCCAAAGTAAGAATCCAATGGATTAGGAGGATCCATGGGGCAAACCATAATCATATGGGTAGTCTTGGTGGCCAAGAATTATGTGTGTTGAGCAAGTAAACTTAAGTGTTAAGCAAAGGAAAAGTTAAGTAACTTAAAGGCTAATTAAAGTGCTTATGTGTGATAAGCAAGTAAAGTGCTTATGAGTGATGAGAAAGTAAAGTGCTTATGTGTGGTAACCAAGTTAACTTAATGGCTAAGTGTTGTGATGGCCAAGTAACTTATTTGGTGAGCAAGTAAACTTAGGGTTTAAGTAATGAATAGTATGGAGGTTTAGTAAGGAGGAATGGCTTAATGACCATTAAGCCCTCAATTAGAATTTCCTATAAATAAGAAGCTTGCTAGTTCATTTGTTAGTTGTTAGAATTTCATCCAATAACTTATAGCTTATTGGTTAGAGAGAAAAAGCTACAAAAGCTAGAACAAGTTAGTCTTTGAGAATTCAAGATGCAAGAAGGAGATTAAAGATTAAGCAAGTGATCTTCATAGGTAAGAACTTAAGTCATGATTCTCTTCCTCTTCCATTAGTAGGGAGATGGGTAGTGGTAGAACATGTATGCTAAGGAATGATAGGAATGAGTAATCAAAGAGCTTAAGTTTTAATAAGCCGTTTAAGTCATGAATAAGTAATCAAACTTAATTAAGTTGTGAACTCATGAGGAACTTAGATGAACTTCTCATATGTTTACTTTAATAAGATTGTATGATAATAAAAAGCAAGGATGATGGTTAAAAGATTTAAGCTATGATAAGTCATGCAAAGTGAATTCATAATTAGTTCATACTTTTACAAGTTATAGACTAATGAATAACAAGTAATAACTTATCATGTCAATACGTTAATGAAGTATGTATGTTAAGATGTTAGTATATTGGATATGATATGAGAACATTGAGTAAAGGACTTAAATCAATAATAAGTCATATATAAATGAAATCATGAAAGTTATAAGTTGATAAGCCATGAACTTATGAAGAATAAGTCAAAACCTAATTTGAAAATAAGTTAATGTAATAAGTAGTTTGAAATGTTTATATGATGGTTAGAATCCATTTAGAACAATGATCAAATCGTTATTAAAGAAGTTATGCCGGAATTCACACGATTGGACGTTAAGCGTCGAATTCGTGAAATTCTCAAAATGGAAGTCGTATTTTGTGTTTGAGCTTGGAAACATTGGTTTTCATGGAGACAAGTCTCATTTGGTATTATAGAGTTGTGGACTCGAAAATTACCGGATTCTGACTTAGAACGAAGAAACGAGCGTTGAACGTTCACGAACGTTTATCGTTTTCATTAAAAATGAACTAATAGGTGAATTTTGAGCAAACGAAGTCAAATAGATAAAATTCTTGCATGAACACATAGAATATGTAATTTGTGAACCGTAGGCTCTTGAACGAGCCAATTCAGACTTATAACGAAGAAGTTATGCGTCCGGGAATTTCACAAAGTTGAAAATCTGTAAAAATTTTCTAAGGCATTGAGTCGCGCCGCGATGCGACTCAGAGCACAAAGGCCAGCTGCATGTGAGACGAGGGTCGAGATAGACAACATCGCTAATGGCGCCATAACATAGCCATATTGTAAAGGAGACTCACGCCGCAATGCCGAGTCTGGACCTTACACACAGCTAAGTCACGCATCATGGCATGTGACAGAAGAAGGAATCTTACGCCGCATGACGCCTTGACATTAGGGAAAGCCTTGAGAGGAGAGGTTTTGAATTTAAAGGAGAAACAAGTTAATGATAAGGAAGCATATCAATGCTAAACCTAATGTAACATCATTAAAAGATGTTAAAAACCTTAAGTATAATACTAAAGGTTGGATATAATTAATTAAATGTGAACGTGAACGGTGCAATACATGTACTTAACGATCGAGTTTCGATTAATAAACGTGATAACGTTAGTAAGCCGTGAATAAGGATGATTAAATAGAAATTATTTGTATTAATAAAGTAAATACAAGTAAGACATAGAAGAGAAAGAAGTTGGTAAGAATGATGTAAGTTATAACGGTAAGCCGGAACCAATAATAACAATCTAAGTCAGGATTTAGATTGAGATGAAGGGTAAGATTCATTAGGAACCATGTATGTTCATTCATGACCTAATGTGGTATGTTATGTGGTTATGTATTGAAGAGATTGTAAAAACTAAAAGGAAAAGTTATTTTACTATAGCAGACGCTGAAGGCAAGTTTTTCTTAAAACGCTTGTCTAACTTTTGTGTTAGCCAAGTTTTCTGTGATTCATGTTAGGAGATGCATGAATGATTTTACTAAAAGGTCAATGCCAGTTTTATCTCGGCTAGACTAATTTTGAAGAGTTGATTGATTTATTTACAAGTCTTTCAATATAGAATTGATAATGCTATCCTACACCAATTGCTTAGTACGGATTCAAGGTAAGCCTAAGTATGAATAAACAAATATATTTTTCATCTATTATTCGATGGGCACGCGAGGTTGCCAAAACTTAAACGTACATACGTTTAATGGATGTAGTGTTGATCAACATAGAGTACTATGGGCTGATCCCCCAGAAGTGCTCGTAAGATTTGTCGGACTTACGGACTTAGTGCCGGGTTGTCCTTTTCAAGGAAAATATGAAATGCTCATGGTCTTGAGCCAGAATTGATGTTTTACTGAGTATTGTTATTGTAAATTGTTTTGAAGGAAAAGAAATGTTATTTTGAATTATTGGTAGTACTTCATAACTATTATCCAGTTATTGAAGATATACGATTCCTATGTTTCAAGCATGTTGTTTAAAAGAAAATTGTTGTACTTCTTTGAGCTTGTTATGCTCACTCTTGCTTGAACCATATGAATGAAAACCAAGATCGAAACCAAAATCGACCGAGGGATTTGACAAGGATAAAGCAAGGCAAGCAAAAATTTGAATGATTAGTTTATGTAATAGTAATAAACTAGTAAGTTGTATATATATTATAGAATGATGAACAAAAGAATGTAATGGGTTTTAGAACTTGGGAGCGGGATGTAATATTATTAATGTAATAAGAATGTATATGATTCATTACATTTTGATGTCGTTTCAATGAATGAATGAATGAATTATAGTACCAAGTGTAGCACCATCTATCGGGTTGGAAAGACACCCGGATTTGGGGGCGTCACAGGTTGGTATCAAAGCATTAGGTTATAAAACTTAAGGGGGGAAGAACCTTAGGCTAATAACCTCGTTAAGGAAGAAAAGTCCGAAGGAAGTAAGCTCAAGCTTTACTTAGTCAAATGAGTTAATAATGTATTGAGGAAACTCAATACCGAAAGATTTAAAAGATGGAAAGTAACCCTAAATAAACTAAATGTGATTTGTGCTTATACTATGGTGTGTTATGTACTAATCAACATGTTATGTGTTATTGAAGGATGTCGATCGATAGCTTGATGTATAGAGATATACAAGCGGTGAGCGAAGAAGTTGTGAACAGAGTAGAGCCTGTACCTATGCCGGTGGCGGAGGTACCATTAGTGATTCTAGAGGAGTCAGAGACAGTGGAGTACTTTTATGAGGAAGATAACTCCGAGGGAGATATGGATATAACGTCATATCTTAATATGATGGACTATGAGGAGGAGAAAATTGAGGTAACATCGGTTAATACGGTGGTACCTACATTGGAGTCAATACCGCTAGATGTAATGAGAGCATTGTATCTAGCAGTGCTTGACAAGAATGTGCAACTGAGTATAGTTGTGCAGAAACAGAGTGAAGAGATTAATTATCTCCATGAAGATAAGGTGTCTGCAGAAGAAGATTTTGAGTTAGAACATGATAGACATGTGCTTATGACAGAGCAGGCTAGAGACTATAAGAAGGAGGCCGATAAGCTTCATAAGAAGCTAATTAAGAGAGGCCGGAAGATAGCGCGGATATCTTACATCAATGAGAGTGCTCATAGAGATTTCAAGTTTAAAGTTGCTTGTTATACCATGGAGTCAGGACAAACTCGATATACTATTAGTCGGGATACTGTAGTGAAGATTGTGAATGAAAAACACGAGGTCGCTGTTATGTATTATTAGAAAGCTAGAGTTATAAATATATGTGTAGTGACGTAAAACCCTCTTTTGTAAAAAAGGGTAGTCTTTTTGTAAATCCCAACTTTTGAGAAGTTCAATTACGGGATAGAAATGTACTAGCCGTTGGCTATGGAAGTAAAGTTTAAATAGTTTCAGACTATGAAGAAGCATATGAATATAATGAAGTTTTCATTTAATGTGCTTTGTTATTGTATGAGTTGTTATGTGGTGAATAATAACCACGCAAGTAAATAGATAACAATGAAATTTTATTTAATCAGAAAATGCCTCTAAGTAGAAGACAACGTAATCAGGAAGCGGAATCACGTAATGAAAATCAATGGGGTCAAAACAACCCTATGCAAGAGTTCGTTAATTTATTAACGCCTGCATTTAACTAAACCGGGGGTAGAGTACATGCAGAACCTAGGTTAACCAGAATGACTACCTTTAAAGAATTTAAAAGCATAGGTCATGGGAGTTCAAAGGAACAATGGACCCATTAGAAGCCCAGATATGGGTAATAGAAATAAAGAAGGCGTTTGTTATTACAAAAGCGTGTAGGGTGGGCAACAGATTTCTTTTGCGATTTATAGGATGAAAGTGGAAGCCAACTTTTGGTGGGAGGTTCACCAGGGTGGGGCTAGAACAGATGCGGTAGCGTGGGAGCAGTTCAAGAAGATTTTTCTTTGAGAATTATTTCCCTACAAGCATGTAAGGGAGGATGGAGATTTAGTTCTTAGAACTTAAACTAGGGGACATGACGGTTCCCCAATACGCGGCCAGATTCAATGAATTGGTAAAGTTTGCTCCACATCAAGTAGACACTGAGGAGAGGAAGGCTCATAGGTTTGAGCAGGGGCCTGAAACCCTGGCTCTATCGTAGGATTTTGGTGTTTCAGATTATTTCTTTCGGGAACATTCTGAAGAAGGTAATTATAGCAAAGGGTGGTAGTGAGATGTTAACTCAATATCACAAAGAGAGGGAGGATAAGAGCAAGGGAAAGGGAGGAACCAAGGCAGAGAGTGCCAATGGTAGTGATAGTAAGCCAAAAAGAATGAACTTTAACTCCGGGAATACTGGAGTGGGACAAGGGGATTATAAGCGTAAGATCGAAGTGTGTAAGACATGTGGAAAGACTCATCTAGGAGTATGTCTGAAAGGGATTATAAGTATCTTTAAACATTACGGTAGAGAATGGGGAAATAACTTTCGTTAATTATATTCGTAGAAATGGCTTCATGAATAAGGAATGTAAGCAAGTATCGGTAGATAAGTACCGATAAAGTTGAGAGAATTTGAAGTACTTCTCGGTACGAATGAGTTGAGTAACTATAGAACTTTAATAAATTGTTAGAATAAAAGTATGGATCTTCGGTTTTCTAAGAAAATCAAGGTAGTATTTTATGGTAATAAAAATACCATGACGCGCTTCTTGTTGTCTAATGGTGGACGCAAGTTAGGAGGATGTTAAGGAAGAGGATGAGTCGTTACGGTTGCTTATTGACTATCGTAATAGGAGTAAGTTAGCAGTTGAGAATGAATACCCATGGCCCAGGAGCGATGATCTATTTGATCAGTGAAGAGGGCAAAGAATTTTTCTAAAATAGATTTGCATACGGGGTATAGTTGGTTGAAAGTAAGGAAGAAGGAGGAGGTACCTAAGATGACATTCAGAACTCGTTATAGTTATGACAAGTTTCTGGTTATGTCAGTTGGATGGACTAATGTGCGGAAGTTAGACTTTCCGTAATGGGCGCTGAGCAAGTTAGGGGTAAATTTATAGGTACCCTTATGAGGTGCTATGATTAAAAGTACCATTAGTGTGACAAGTTAGTATTGTCGAAATGGGAAGTGAGAAAAATAGTTTTCAAGAACTAAAAAGGGAAGTTAGGTAAGGTACCTGTATTTTCTCTATCAGATGATATGGGAAATTTTGTAGTATATCTCGATGTTTCACATAGATGACGGGATTGCATGCTTATGTAGCATGGCAAAGTCATTAGGTATGCATCATGCCAGTTAATGAATTATGAAAAGGTCTATCTTACTTATGATCTATAATTAGCAGCTGTAGTTTTTGAATTAAAAAAAAATTGAGGACAATATTTAAACGGTGAGAAGTGTGAGATATACACGGACTCTAATAGTTTGAAATATATCTCCACAGAGAAGGAGTTGAATATGAGGTAGAGAAGGTAATTAGAATGTATAAGAGATTTCGACGTTGATATGTTATATCAATCTTGGAAAGTTAACATTGAAGCTGACACGTTAAGTAGGAAGGGTAGGGAAAAGCTATCGATGTTAACAACTCAGAATGAGTTAATAACGAAAATGGCGAAAATAGAGTTAGAGGTTAAATTATGGAATGAAGTGGTAGAAATGTTATTCACGACGTAGACTCAATCCATGATAATGGGACGCGTTAATTAAGTATAACTAGGTAATGAGGAATGCAAGCGAATGAAGAAGATGATGCAGGATGAAGAGAAGATCTAGTATAATCTTGTTTTGAAGGAGGAATTTGAGTTTCAAATAATTCTAAGTTAAAAGCTAATGAAAGGGTAATAACGTAATGTGTCAATAAGTATTGAACTTCCAACTAAAATTTATTGATAGGAAGTGACAAGTCATGAAGAATAAGATAATACCTTCGGTGAAGGTCAAATGAAAGAACCTCAATGTTGTAGAAGCATTGTAGGAACTTGAGATTAAAATAAAGAAAAATGTTTCCTCAATGGTGGATGTAGTGTTAGCGAGATTCTGGGGACAAAATCCTTATAAGGGGGGAAGAGTGTAATGCCCCAGAAAATTTGGATTTTGGAGAATTAAATTTTTATTTTTATTATGTGGATTAAATGAATTTAATTAAATATTTATGGGAGTAAGCTAATTGAAGGTCGTTCTATAACCTAGACATATCAGAATGCCGTAGTATTTTGTCTACGTGGTAGAATTAAGGTGTTTGAATTTCCAAGACAAAAATAAAAAAATTTCGAGAAATTTTCTGAAAAACACTATTCACGCATTTCTGCTCGGGACTTATTTTTGAACTTCCGAGAAATACGTAATGATAGAATATCGAGATGAGATAGAATATCCAATAATATTTCAGTTATGGCAAACGCAGTTTTTTGCCTGCAGACTTAAAACCTAACGATTAGGGAAAATGAATTCCGAGAAGGAATTTAAATATGTATAATGAATTAAAGCAATGATTGTATAATACGTAAGTATTGTACGAGGTAATGAATACTGTAGTATAATCGAGGTATTATACGAGAGAATGTATGAATGATGGAATATCGTATATTAAATAAGTAAATAAGTAGAATACTGAGATTTAGTAATATATAGATATAAGGCTTTAAATTAGTATTGAATTTGTAGAAATTGTAATGTCTAATTGGGATAATAATAAATCCCAATACGAATTAATGTTAAAGCTCAAATGTTTTCAATGATAAGTCTAATGTAAATTATTGAACAAGCCCAAGTGTTTGTTTAATTACAAAGCCCAATGTATAAGATAAGTTAATTAAGCTAAATGAAGGTAAAGCCCAAAGTAAGTATCGAATGGATTAGGAGGATCCATGGGGCAAACCATGATCATATAGGTAATCTTGGTGGCCAAGAATTAAGTGTGTTGAGCAAGTAGACTTAAGTGTTAAGCAAAGGAAAAGTTAAGTAACTTAAAGGCTAATTAAAGTGCTTAAGTGTGATAAGCAAGTAAAGTGCTTATGAGTGATGAGCAAGTAAAGTGCTTATGTGTGGTAACCAAGTTAACTTAATGGCTAAGTGTTGTGATGGCCAAGTAACTTATTTGGTGAGCAAGTAAACTTAGGGTTTAAGTAATGAATAGTATGGAGGTTTAGTAAGGAGGTGGAATGGCTTAATTACTATTAAGCCCTCAATTAGAATTTCCTATAATTAGGAAGCTTTCTAGTTCATTTGTTAGTTGTTAGAATTTCATCCAATAACTTATAGCTTATTAGTTAGAGAGAAAAAGCTACAAAAGCTAGAACAAGTTAGTCTTTGAGAATTCAAGAAGCAAGAAGGAGATTAAAGATTAAGCAAGTGATCTTCATAGGTAAGAACTTAAGTCATGATTCTCATCCTCTTCCATTGGTAGGGAGATGGGTAGTGGTAGAACATGTATGCTAAGGAATGATAGGAATGAGTAATCAAAGAGCTTAAGTTTTAATAAGCCGTTTAAGTCATGAATAAGTAATTCAAACTTAATTAAGTTGTGAACTCATGAGGAACTTAGATGAACTTCTCATATGTTTACTTTAATAAGATTGTATGATAATAAGAAGCAAGGATGATGGTTAAAAGATTTAAGCTATGATAAGTCATGCAAAGTAATTCATAATTAGTTCATACTTTTACAAGTTATAGACTAATGAATAACAAGTAATAACTTATCATGTCAATAAGTTAATGAAGTATGTATGTCAAGATGTTAGTATATTGGATATGATATGAGAACATTGAGTAAAGGACTTAAATCAATAATAAGTCATATGTAAATGAAATCATGAAAGTTATAAGTTGATAAGCCATGAACTTATGAAGAATAAGTCAAAACCTAATTTGAAAATAAGTTAATGTAATAAGTAGTTTGAAATGTTTATATGATGGTTAGAATCCATTTAGAACAATGATCAAATCGTTAGTAAAGAAGTTATGCCGGAATTCACACGATTGGACGTTAAACGTCGAATTCGTGAAATTCTCAAAATGGAAGTCGTATTTTGTGTTTGAGCTTGGAAACATTGGTTTTCAATGGAGACAAGTCTCATTTGGCATTATAGAGTTGTGGACTCAAAAATGACCGGATTCTGACGTAGAACGAAGAAATGAGCGTTGAATGTTCACGAACGTTTATCGTTTTCGTTAAAAATGAACTAATAGGTGAATTTTGAGAAAAAGAAGTCAAATAGATAAAATTTTTGCATGAACGCGTAGAATATGTAATTTGTGAACCGTAGGCTCTTGAACAAGCCAATTCAGACTTATAACAAAGAAGTTAAGCGTCCGGGAATTTCGCAAAGTTGAAAATCTGTCAAATTTTTCTAAGGCACAGAGTCCGCACCGCAGGCAGCCACTCGAGCACAAAGGCGCGTGCATGCAAATGTGCATGAAGGGTGAGATAAACACATCTGCTAAGCTGGTAGCGCCAACGCCTTGACGCATATATAAAGGAGACTTCAACAAATACCCGAAGTCCGGACCTTACCTGCATGCTAAGTCACGCTAAGTCATTGACATTGTGAGGTGTGTGTGACACAGAGAAGGAATGCCGGCATTAGGGAAAGCCTTGAGAGGAGAGGTTTTGAATTTAAAGGAGAAACAAGTTAATGATAAGGAAGCATATCAATGCTAAATCTAATGTAACATCATTAAAAGATGTTATAAACCTTAAGTATAATATTAAAGGTTGGATATAAGTCAATTAAATGTGAATGTAAACGGTGCAATAAATGTACTTAACGATTGAGTTTCGATTAATAAACGTGATAACGTTAGTAAGCCGTGAAGAAGGATGATTAACTAAAAACGATTTATATTAATAAAGTAAATACAAGTAAGACATAAAAGATAAAGAAGTTGGTAAGAATGATGTAAGTTATAACGGTAAGACGGAACCAATAATAACAATCTAAGTCAGGATTTAGATTGAGATGAAGGGTAAGATAAATTAGGAACCATATACGTTCATTCATGACCTAATGTAGTATGTTATGTGGTTATGTATTGTAGAGACTGTAAAGAATGAAAGGAAAAGTTATTTTACTGTAGTAGACGCTGAAGGCAAGTTTTTCTTAAAATGCTTGTCTAACCTTCATGTTAGCCAAGTTTTCTATGATTCATGTTAGGAGATGCATGAACGATTTTACTAAAAGGTCAATGCCAGATTTATCTCGGCTAGACTAATCTTGAAGAGTTGATTGATTTATTTACAAGTCTTTTAATATAGAATTGATAACGCTATCCTACGCTAATTGCTTGGTACGGATTCAAGGTAAGCCTGAGTATGAATAAACAAATATATTTTTTATCGATTATTCGATGGGCACGCGAGGTTGGAAAAACTTAAATGTACATACATTTAATGGATGTAGTGTTGATCAACATAGAGTACTATGGGCTGATCCCCCAGAAGTACTCGTAAGATATGCCGGACTTACGGACTTAGTGCCGGGTTGACCTTTTCAAGGAAAATATGAAATGCTCATGGTCTTGAGCCAGAATTGATGTTTTACTGAGTATTGTTATTGTAAAACATTTTGAAGGAAAAGAAATGCTATTTTGAATTATTGGTAGTACTTCATAACTATTATCCAGTTATTGAAGATATACGATTCCTATGTTTCAAGCATGTTGTTTAAAAGAAAATTGTTGTACTTACTGAGCTTGTTATGCTCACCCTTGCTTGAACCATATGAATGCAGCTAGGACCGAACGAACCGAGGGATTTGACAAGTATAGAGGCAAGATGAAGCTGAAACATTAGTTTACCTTGTAATAAACTAGTAAGTTGTATATATATTATAGAATGATGAACAAAGAATGTAATGATTTTAGAACCTGGGAACGGGATGTAATATTATTAATGTAATAAGAATGTCATTGATTCACACATTTTGATGTCGTTTCAATAGAATGAATGTACAATTAGGAGTACCGTGTAGCACCATCTGTCGGGTTGGAAGACACCCGGATTTGGGGGCGTCACATGTATTCTGTTTGGATCATCTGTAGTTCGTTCAAGCTTTGTAAGAATGTAGGGCCCATTCTGAACAGTTTCAAATAGATCTTCATCTATTGAATCCATGTATTCTTGCATCCGAACTTTGCGGTTGTCGAATTTATCTTTGTTGCACATAGGTGGCTTGCTGCCTCCTCTAGTCTTTGATTCACTTGGTAAGTGTGCCATTGGATCTACTCAAGCTTTGTAAGCTATATAATAGAACTTGCTCTGATACCAATTGTTAGTTCCCGGAGGCACAATAGTTATTTAGAAGGGGGGTTGAATAGATATTTAAAATTCTTTTCATTTTACTTTGTCAGTTTTGATAATGATTTAAACACAGTGGAATTAAGGTTTGTTTGATCTCCCTTTTTAGATATAGTGAGTTAATGAGAGTGAGGCAGTTATAATAGTTATAACAAGAATGCAATAAACACAGCGATTTTAAGTTGTTCAGAGCACTTAAAGCTCCTAGTCCACTCTTCTGCTCCTCGAGTAGGAAATCCACTAAGGATGTCTTTTACACTTTCTGAATCTCTTAGATTCCTTTTAGACCAGCAGTTTAGGAACTTCTTAGTTCACTCCTGAACTCTTCAAGTCCAGTAGACTGGTTCTTCACAGTTCACTTTAGAACTCTTCAAGTCCTTCTGACTTGGAACTTCTTACTTCACTTGTTTGGCTATTGTTGAGTTCTTGATTGGTGCTACCCCTTAGCGAGCTTTCGACCAACGACTCCCAGACCATATAAGACCTTAGGGCGCTAGGTGTAAAGACACTCCCTCGGGCGTACTTGCTAAAGTAACAAAGGCCCCGAAATAAGACTAGCCACGATTTTTTTTTTACTCTTTTTTATAGCTTATATATCCCAAATTTTCCCCCAAACTTAGGTTCTTGTATAACTTTAGCCATCACTACCTATTCACGAGTTTCTTTAATTCAAACTAGCATTATCCTTAAGAATTCCATTATGCGTCAATTTAGACTCAATCAGTCAACATAGTTGTTTTTACTGTCCTATCCTTATTATATCATTTTCAAATAGGTAAAGATTTAAATCATGACAAGAAATCATATCAAAGTCTTAACAGTCAATAGTATACTTATCTACTCAATTCCAATCTCATCATTGGCTAAAATAGATTTAAACTATCTAACAGCTGGAAACATGCAAATATGAACTAAATTCAATCAAAAAGTAAATTTTACTAATATTTTTGAATTTTGAATTATTTTTTTCTTTAGAAATTAGAATGAAAACTATATGAAAAACTACAAAATGAATAAGTTACATTAAACGAATGCAAATACTAAATGAATGCAACTAAATGAATGCAACTAGAAGAATGCACCCCCAAACTTAACATATGCAATGTCCTCATTGTATATAAAAAAAAACATAAGAAATTAGGCACTGAGGACTTCCCTGAAAGATTGAAGCGTTACTCTTCATCAGCATCATCTACTTCTTCTGTATTAGCATCATTCTCAGGAGCTAAATCAGTCGAGATGGTACATTGAAAAGGGTGGAGGTGGTGGGAACTGCTATGGAGCGCCTATCACTTGCAGGCTTAGACCCCTATGAAAACCTCCCCCAAACATGGTTTAGAGAAAATCTTGAAGCTTGAACTTTGCTTTAAATTGTTGCAGTTGGAGTCCAAGTAGGAGATAAAGAAGTTGACTTTAGCTTACTTTTTTCTTGATTGTGGTTTGGAGAAGATGGATTAGATTTTGATTGGGATAGTGCAAGAGTTGGTGTTATTGTGGTGCAAGGGCTTGGAAGGAGTTGCTTTTGAATTAGGAGTGAAAGGAATTGGGTTTGAATTAGAATTACCTTACATAGGGCTTTAGTTTTTTTCACGTGCACAGGTAGAGTGCTTAGGCGCTTGGAACATAATCTGATGGTGTTGGTGACCTCCTAGGCGCTTGAAAAGAGCTTAAAATGAGTGCCTAGGCGCTTGGGTGTGTCTGGGCATTCTGCAGTTGAGCGCTTAGGCACTTGGAATAGGCTTGTTTTGGGCGCCTAGGCGCTTGGGCCAGCCTTAGCCAAAATTTTTACTCTTTTATGCTTCTAACCTGCAAGCCATGAACCCAATTCTCAGTTATCATTTGCAAGGAGATTACAAGTGAACATACAACCCTAAAATAAGATAAAATATATAGCTAAATGAAATAAAATACTAAAATAAAATTAATGAACTAAAATTTAAAGAGATAAAATGTAAGTCTAGGTTGCCTCCCAGTGAGCTCTTAGTTTAACGTCCTCAGCCCGACTGCTTCAACTTTCTCTATCCAATTCCCCTTCAAAAATTAAGGAACCCTCCATCCATTAGTAATAATGTAACTTCAGAGAGTTTCCCATCAGTAAGGGTTATTGATTCAAATTTATCTAGCTTGTTCTTTATAGGTAGATTCTCTTTTACAACCTTCAAATAACTAGGCATTTTTTGAGTTGTATCTGTGAACAAATTTTTACGTTGAAGCTTTTCCAGAACAACTGGTTCTTCATCTCTCTTCCTGCTCCCCACTTGTCTCCTCCCTTTCCATATACTTTTCTTTTGGCACATCCGGTTCCAGATTTAGTGTGGGCAATCCATCAGTCTCGGGAACCATGTTGCTTAACACTTCACCTTAAGGGCGATTGATGATGGCGTTGAAAAGTTATCCCACCTGGTTCTCAAGATTTTGAATCGACATCTCCTGACTATTCGTTTGCTCCTCAATCAAAACCATGAACTTGGAAATAAGTCATTCTAAGTTTAAAATCCTTTCTTCTTCATGATTAGGAGCTTGAACTTGTAATTCAAAAGTGTATGATTGGCATGGAGCAAATGGTTTGGCTAGATTGTCATCGCTCCATGAAAGATTTAGTGGATTCCCCCACTCATGAAGATAATTACTAGAATATTCATAATTGTTGGGGTAATCGTCAAAGTTACCACTATATTGTAACGACTCAAAACTGATGGTGCATTGATGACTCGGATGGTTTGCACCACAAAACTCACGTATCACCGCTACACTTTGAATAAGTTGTGCTGATAAAACATCAATCTTCCTTGAAAGTGTCCCAAATTGTGTTGACAATTCATCGAGTCCATAATTCTCTGCCTCCCTTGGCCGAGTCATTCTCGAATATGGCTAATGATAGTCATAGTTGTCCATGGTACCTGAAAAGGAATTAGATTAGAGACAAAAATAAAATAAAATAAATGTTTAATTTAAGATTAATTTTATTGAATTTAATAATGACAAAATATTAAACTAATTTCCCCAGCAACGGCGCCAAAAACTTGTTGCCTAATTTCTTAATAGCACTTTAACACGCAAGTATACGCGTTCAATTATAATATTCAGCAAGCAAGGATATCGTTCCCACGAGGAAATAGAATAATATTTATCAATTACTAATTCCAATGCAATTAATCATATTTTAAACTACGAAATATTGTTTGTGATTTAAAAAATAAACTTAACAAAACTAATAACTAAAATTAGAATTTTACAAGAATAACTAAAGATTTAACAGGGTAAGATTACAACTTCCCTTGGTATTTCATTAAAATCAACTTAATTCCCATTTAAATGAATTAATTAATATGAATCATTATCCAAGAATGCTTTATAAAATTCACGCACTTCTTCCAAAGACACGTGAACAAATCCTCCTAAAACCGATCTTTAAGACGCAAAATTACAAGGAACACCCCAATTAATTAATTCACTACATTCCTATGTGAATCAAGTTAATTAGGGTTTTACGCACAAATTCTTTCAATGGATACAAAAGATACATAGGTATATTCCTATCCTACATGCTAATCATATTAACCCTAATCAGATTATATAAACAAATGTTATCATATCCAGATTTCAATCTATACTCCATCTTCCAATTTTATATAGATTATCATAGTAATTGTTGCCGAAACAATTAATCAATAAGCAAAAGATATAATAAACAATTCAATAAAAACTAACTTTCATTCAATGGGAAGAATTGATTTAAACTACATACCAAGTTCTGTTGCAATCTTAATTAAAATTTAGTTCCTGATAATAATAAAGAAAAACATCATCCAGATTAATAATCCAAACATCCCAGATAATTACAAAAGATAAATCTAGAGAAAAGAAGAAGAAACTCTGAATTTGTTCCAATACTCTCTCATTGATCTTCAGCCCTTGTAATTCTCCTTCGTGTTTTTATTCATTGTTCTCTCTGCAAATCTCTTGAAAAATTAAGTGATGCGTCTTTTCTAAAGTCTTCTCCTATTTGTATTAGGCTAAGCCCTCTTTTAGATTCTTTCTTGGCTTTAAAAACCCATTTATCAGTAGAAAAATCCTTCTTTAGCCGCACATGTGTGCCTAGGCGCTCAACCCAAGCCATTTCCAAGCGCCTAGGCGCTTGACCAGGACCGCGTAATTACAAAAATGCCACTCAGCTCTAATTTTAATGATTTTTGACATTTTTCTTCTCCCAAATGACCAATTTGTCCTTCCAGCTCCAACCTACAAGAAATAAACACAAAAACACATAAAAAGATACTATAAACACTTAAAGATAGGAATAATTAAGTTTAATAATATCATATTCATAGGTATAAAACCTACTCATCAATAAACGACAAAGGGAAGTGATCCTTACGAGTTGCTTTGTTTAATTTCATGTAATCCATGCACACGTGTCATCCAGTCACCGTTCTTGTCGGAATGAACTCCTTGTTCTCTTTAGTGACCATTTTCATGCCCCCTTTCTTTGGTACACATTGCACCAGACTAATCCACGCACTATCGGATATGGGGCACATGATTCCTATGTCTAACTATGACATCCCCAAATCCGGTACTTCCATTCAAACAGAATTTGGTGTTCACTGTACAAACATCATCTATCTATCTACCCGTAAATAAATGCAAACCATGCAATAGATTGAATAATTAATAAATCTCCCCTTATGGGGTTACATCAACTGCATAATAAATAAATCCCAGGTTACTCTAACCTTAAAACATCTGTGCGGAAACATAAAAAAATAAGTCTTAGTAACATCAATTCTAATCGTCATTACATAGCCACAAAAATAAAACAGTCTTCATTACTTGCTAATCTTGCCCTTGCCCTTACTAGTGGAGGTTTGTCTGCTCTTTCATTCTTAACTGCAATGTTATTATTACGCAAGAGTGAGCACGATTGCCCACAAGTATAACAATATAATAAATGAATAATAACATGTGAGAGGAATAATAACTTCAGATATAAAAGCTCAACTTTTGAATCAAGAACGAATAACAAGAATCAAAAGAAATTTTGAGGGTCATAAGACCTTGAACTATGTCCTAGGTTGTCAAGTGTTTATACCTGAAACCTTTAACAATCATAAGACTATGGACTCTTCTTCTCGTACTTAGGGGGATCGGCCCTTAGTACCATACTGTGCACAATATCTTAACGCTAAAGCGTAAATAATCCCCTATACAAAGTTGTTCATCTCAGTTTGACGTTCGAGTCCGCACCAAAGGAAGTTTGGTTTGAATAATTCATCAAGGGTTCTAAAATTTAGAACGCTCATCAACTATGGACTAGTCGAATCAATAAGGGTTCGCTAGTCTAACAAGGTTTAACAATAATCGATAACTTAACTTGAATAGAATCTCAAAAGATATACAATAGAATAATTATTGTATAACAACATCATGCTTGAAGGATTAATAAGCTTTAATATACGAAACAGACTTTATCAATAATAATGAGAGTTTGCTCAATGATAACAAGTAGGGTTAGGAAACTTGCCTCGTGCGTAGATTACACTTAATTAAACTCATTCTTTGATTTAAATCCTACATATCAATTACGTTCACAACACCAGTCAATTATAACGTACTAAACATCACAAGTTTATTCCTTGTCTAACTCAATTCATGACTATACTTAGTCAATTACTACACTTATTGCCAAAAATTAAGACTTCACGAACAATAAGCTAACTATGCATTTGATCATTCAATTCACACGTAATTGTGTTATAGACATGTTAAGAATTTATTCTAACACTTCATTATATGTCTAACAAGTTTTTATATTCATTAGACTAGGTTACTAACACATTTCTAAACTTGAACACTTAAAAAAATATATTTTCTGGACAATCTGCTAAGTAGGCCATACCACTTTTGTATCTTTGGTCTTGGCCATGGCCATGGTGGCGGTGTAACCGCTTGACGTGGGAAATGAACTAGGAGGTGGCGCACACATGACACTCCAGCACTCAATTTCCGATTCATGAAGAACACAGAATTTAGCGAAATAAACACTACATAATCATTAATTTCACCAAATTACACATACCCACATGTTAGAAATTATACATAATCATTACCCAACACTTGTAGAGTGATTTTAACCCATTATAACACATAATCACATAATTAAATTATGCAAATTGTACTATTCTTGATGTTCTTGAAGTGTAGAACATAAATTCCTAAAATTCAATGCCACGGATTCGTTATAAAACCAAATCCAACCATTCAAATTTCGTTTTGTTCGTTTTAACATGCATAATCATATACAAGTGGAAATTTTGTAGAAAATTTATTGTTGACATATTAAAATTACGTATAAGGGCCACATGGCCAAATAACATACTCTGAAATATTTTACTATATAATTTCATGAAACTAAAGATGTGGAAACCCATATAATATATATTAAAACACGTTATGCTACACGAATTATTACATATATCACTAACATAGTTTCCTAATTTACAGAAATTCACAGAAAGTATGAAAGCCATTTTTCATAAAAACTACATGACGTAAAAAGAAATTGAGTTGGGGAAAAATTACCCAAAGCGTAGAATATAATTTGCAAGAGATAAACTCCTTCTCAACAGTTCTTCAATCACCCAACTCACAATTTTCCTCACAATTTCTCAATCTCTCTTTGTAATGCTTAGCCAGACTTAGCCAAATTATGACAGAAGAAAGAAAAGAAGACGTATAAATAAAATGAATTGACTTGAAGAGTGATCGATTACCCAATCATGGGTAATCGCTATCAAACCCTTAGGGCCTTGTTTGGCTAGCTAGAATAGGTTTCAAAATCATTTAATTTAATAAAGCCTTATCATATAGTTTAAATAATGTCACACCCATTATAAAATAAATCTAATATCTTATTTAATTTACTTAAATAAAATATAATAATCTCTCAATAATGCACATAGTCACATAATTAAATTTTCTCATTTAATAATAATATCAAATTATTAAATCTCTAATTAATAATTAAATTAATTAAAATACTATCGAAGCTTATTAAATATTTCTTTTAATTCAATAAGCTCCCATAAATACATACATCGAATTAATAAAATTCTCCACATCAATTTAATAAATACAACACATGTAATTAAATTAATCTACCACAATTTCATCAATTAATTATTTAATCTAATAATTAATTCCTCGAAAAATATTTATTCAATCCAAAAAATATTAAAAATTAAATTATAAAATCTCGGTTGTCACACTAACCATTTAATGATATCTTTCTTGACAAACTCCTTCATTATCGGATTCAATCTGCGATACTATTCCATGACTGGTCGAGCATATTCTTCTAACAAAATCTTGTGCATACAAAACGAGGGATTGATTCCCTTAATGTCAACTATTGACCACCTAATTGTAGTTTTAAACTCCCGAAGTACTCGCAGTAGTTTCTCCTCTTGTAAATCACTAACTGATGAGATGATAACTGACAAAGTAGAGGAATCTCCTAAGTAAGCATACTTGAGATGACTCGGTAACTATTTCAGCTCAAACACCGGTGGTTCCTCAATAGATGTTTTTGCTCTAGAATTTGGTTCCTCAGCTCTATTTAATGCCTTGAATCGCTTTCCATATGGCACAAATGGGGGAGATGCGTTTAACATGTTCAAATATTCCAATGAAGACGGATAATTTATTGCATGTGAACTAACTAAAGATGTCTCAAGTGGATCCCTATTTACATTAATCTCTGAAAACTCGTTCATTGTTGATTCAACCTAATCAATTTTAAACAAGTCCTCCGCCTCTTTTGGAAATTGCATTGCCTTGAACACATTAAAAGTCACCTCTTGATCTTGAATCCTCATCGTAAGCTCTCCTTTTTATACATCAATCAAGGTTCTTCTCGTGGCTAAGAATGGACGTCCAAGTATGAGAGGAATTTCTTTGTCTTCCTCAAAGTCAAGCACTATAAAACCAGCTGGGAAAATAAACTTTTCGACTTTTACCAATATATCCTCCACTATCCCTCGTGCGTAAGTTAGAGACCAATCTGCTATCTAAAGAGTTACATTGGTAGGCTTTCCGGTAGACTCAACTAAGAGTAAATGGATAACAGAATCAAGTTGATACTAACCCCCAAATCGCATAGTGCTTTCCCAAAAAAATTATCTCTAATGATACAAGGTATAGTGAAACTACCTGGGTCCTTGAGCTTCGGGGGTAATTTCTTCTACAAGATAGCACTGCACTCTTCTGTGAGTACAATAGTCTCAAAATCTTCCGACTTTCTTTTTCTTGACAAGATCTCCTTCATGAACTTCGCATAACTTGGCATCTATTCTATTGCCTGTGAAAATGGGATATTGATTTGCAACTTCTTGAACACCTCCAGAAACTTCAAAAACTGCTGGTCTTCCATAGCTTTACGGAGTCTCTGTGGGAATGGGACCGGTGGCACATAGGAGTCGAGTATCTTTACTAATGATTTCTTAATTGATTTTCCCTTATCTACTAGTTTACCCAATTCCACTTCCTCTTGCTCTATCCATTCACCCTTTCTTTCCTCATTAAGCAGTTGTTGTGAGTTATCTTTGGTTGGATCCTCTACTTCTTTCCCATTCCTGAAAGTAATTACCTTACAGTGCTCTTTTCCATCCCTTGGGTTTGTTTCCCGTGTTACTTGGCAATGTACCTTGCGTACGCGTGTTCATAGCTGATGCTAATTGTCTAATCTGATTCTCAGTGTTTCGCAAAGTTACCTCATGGATATTCTTCCACATCTCATTATCCTTAATGTACTTTATTAATAATTCCTCAAGTTTCGGTTTCTTTTCCTTATGTGGAGGTTGTTGCTACTAGCTTGAAATCCCGATGGTGCTGCTTGTTAGGATGCATGTGGTTGAGCTTAGAGTGGATTTTGATTGTTGCTCCATGAGAAATTTGGGTGATTTCTCAACCCTAGGTTGTAACTGTTGGGCGTTCCCCTAAACTGATGTTATTTATCGAAGTTTCCCTCAAACTGCATTGATTCTGTATTGATGGCACAATATTTTGATGGATGATTTCCTGCACATAACTTTCATACAACTTCCACTTTCTGAACATTCTGAATACCCAGTGAATATATTTTCTTTGTCAAAATGAAAATTTGAGTTGTGACCTGAGCTGACAATGTTGTTACTACGTTCAATTCGAACACCCCTGCCACTTTCAATTGAGTTAACCTGCTTGTTAGCCACTGATAGTTATTAGCCGCCATGTTCTCCAATAATTCACAGCCCTCAACATAACTTTTTTCCATCAAAGCTCCACCTGCAGCATCAATGCTAGTCCTAATCTGACTGTTGAGACTATTGTAGAAGATTTACACTTGAAGCCATAACGGTGACCCATGATTTGGACATTTCTGAAGTTGATCCTTGAACCTCTCCCAAGCCTCATACAATGACTCTGAATCAAACTGACTGAATGAGAAAATGTCATTCGGTATTTTGGCAATCTTTGCTGGTGGGAAGAATTTGGCAAGAAATTTTTGTGCCAAATCATTCCATGTTGTGATTGATACTAACAAAAATGAATGCATCCAACTCCTTGCTTTATCCTTCAACGTGAATGGGAAAAACCTCAATCTAATTACATCTTTGGACACCCCATTGTATCAAAAAGTATCACAAATCTCCAAGAATCTGACGAGATGATCTTTGGGGTTACCATTTGGTGATCCTCCAAACTGAACTGAGTTTTGGATCATATGAATCGTGCCTGATTTGATCTAAAAACTGGTAGCTATAATTATAGGTCATGATATACTTGACTGAATTTTCGTAACCTCCGGCATGGCATAATCCCAAAGTGGTTTATGTTCTTCCTCAGCCATTGTTTCCTGATTTTTGATTGTAGCTTGATTTGAATTTAGTCTCCTCCAAAATGTACGTTCAATTTCACTGTCGTAAGGAACAAATTCAAGACCCTTGGATCGTGTTTGCATAAACCACTGAATTTACCCCAGTGCGCACACATTTCTCGGATCACCGTTTTAACATACTTGAACAGATGGAAGCCTGTAAAAGAAAATAAAAAATAAAATATAAATTTGTTTAAATAAACTAACCTAATAAAAAATAATATTAAAATAACTCTTAGAACTGTTCCCCAGCAACGGAGCCAAAAACTTGTTGTCCTTCTATATAATGACAAATACGCATAAATGCACACGATCAATTAAGTAATAAAGTGATAAGAAAGGTTGTCGAACCTACAGAGAACAGTTACTAATAATTATTCTAATTATCAAGTTTCTACTAATTTAACCCACTTAAACATTCACTCCAGTTTGTTTGTGTAAATTAATTAAAATTAAGTAATTAAGAACTAATTAAACTGACAAATATTGATTACTAGATGATTAGGACATAGGAAGACAATTTCCCCAATTGCTTTGCAATAATTCCCTTACCTTATTCCCACTTGATGTATCCAATGAATTAATAATTAGGATTGTCTATCAATTTACTAACATCTTTCAATGATTAATAAAAAGATATATTCCAATTATTTTGCTATTTCATGCGAGACACTTGTAACAGATTCATTAAGCACAAACTCCTAACACAGTTACACATAGCATACAAGTACTTTCGTCTCATACACTATTATGTTACTCTTAACAAGAATCAAAAAATCCATATGCTATTATACTCAGGTCTAATCTAAGAAATCCTCTTTCAATTCAATTAAAGATAAAATATTATCTGTTGGCCAAACAATTATTTAATTAAGCAAAGAATATAATAATCAATTCAACAAGATCATTAAGTGGAAATAATGATAATTGAATTAAAGTTTTGCAAAAGGTTCCATTGTATTCCTAATTTAGAAATTAGTTCATCATCACAATAGAAACCAAAAGATTAAGACTAAATAGCATCATAACTACAGATAATGAAATTAGGAGAAGAAGAAAAACTCTGTCAAGAAATCTCTAATCTCCAAGCTTTAGTCTCCGCCTCGTCTATTCTTCAAAGTAATTTTCAAGTCTCCAAGAGTGGCTCTCAATCAATTCCCAGTCAGAAAGTTATTTTAAACATTATTAAAACTAGTCTTTATAGTCCTTACAAAACCCTATTACATTAGGTAAGTAAAAATCCATAATTGATTCAACTTTGGCATTTAAAGAAATAAAATCAACACAATCCGTCAGAGTGGCGCTTGTAATAACCATGAATTTCACATCATTTTGTATGTATGTACATTATATTGATATTTAGAACTTTGTGATATATTGATTTAATATGTGATAACATATGTGAAGTGGTGCATGGCTCAATAAACATGTATACTATAGTTATGGATATATACATTTATAGATTTCATTAAAAATGATAGCTTCATAACCTAATTATACATTAGGTGAGATAATTAAATAACCTAAGTGTTATGATAATAAGGAAAAGTTAGTGTTTAACATGTATACTAACTTAAGTGTGTAAATTTTTGTTATTTCAAGTGACTAATAATTTTAAATCTATTTCTAGTAAACCTAATTAGGTTATGAGCTAAATTCACATGTATAGGTAATTAAATTCTATAAGATTGGGAAAGGAAACCATAAATAAATAATTAGGGTAACATATATTAAAATTGTTAGACTATGTTTATTACATAGCCCAAAACAATTAAAGGAGAAGCTCAAAGGAAATAAAAAAGCAAGCCCATACTTAGCCACTTGATTAAGGGTATTTTAGACCTTTGAATAATCTAATTTGTGTAATAAAATAAAACTAAAATGGAGGGATTAAAGGGGCTAGAAAAACCGGCCATGTTAGGCCATTTTAGGCAAAACGATTATGCTAATAAAGTTCCATAGAAGTAGAAACTCTTACACACAAGGACAAGTGTGTCATGCTCCCATTGGTGGATAGCCTAGTTAGCCTCCTTAATGACATGATTAGGCATGCATGATTAGGAAGGTATAAGGCTAACCCTTTTGTCCAAGGGGAAAAAGAAACATGAGGGATATTAGCATTCCACTCCAATTCACCAACATTATAACTATCTTCATTTCATTTTCCTCCTCCACCATTCTTCTACTTCTTCTATTTTTCTCTTAACTAGCAAGAACACAAAGATAGCAAGAGAGAGAGAGGAGAGCTTCGGATTCTAAGTAAGAAGGACGAACATATTGCTCATGCATCCCAAGTTCCTAGTTTACTTTGGAAAGAAAAGAATAGCATCCCACAAGATAAGGTAAGGAAATCAAACCCTAGTTTTTATGTTGTGCATGTTATGAGACCCCAAATTTTATGAATAAAGATTTAAATTTCTCGAAATATTTTTTTGAATATTATGGTGTGGATTTGATATAATGTTATAGTTGTGGGTATTATTTATAAATTCTGCAAAGTATGCAAGTTGTTATAAAATGTTCGTTTGGTCGGGGAATATTCTTTTTGTCGGGGAATATCCGTGCGATGGCACAATCATTGGTGGACCCCACAATAGAAGTATTGTCGTAGTTAGAAAACGACAGAATTATCATTTTATAAAAATAACAGTAAAAGTGTTACCGTTAAAACTGTTGAACTACTTGGTAGTAAAAGTACAATAATACGCGTGGTTGCATAGTAGAACACGGTATTGAATATTGATGCTTACGTAAGAAGTCACTCAATTATACTCAATTGTTGCTAAAGTATTTGCTGCATCATATCTCTCATATTATTGATTCAATTATTATCACAGTATCATCTGCATAATATGTAATATTTTTAAATCAATAATTGAGACGACAAATTTATTCATATTATTATTTGCAATATTGACAATGTCTAGAAGTTCTGTCAAGGAGAGGTTCGGTCACCTAATTGCGCGCCAATAAGGAGAAATCCTTATCGAAAAGCCCCCTCTTTCCTGGGAACGACCTGGTCGTTAAATATTATGAGTTATAATATTAATGATGAATAAGTTCGTGTTGATTAAAGATGAATTTGATAGTTCCATTGTGTTGGAATTATTAGTGTTAGTAGAAATCGACATCTATTCCAATGATAATGGATGTCTGGGGGTTATATTGATAAATCGGGTAATTAATCAGATAAATGAGCAATTAATTGCTACTAATTCACATGCTTATATAACTATTTGTTCACATGTGTGTAGTATTGAATCACATTCTTGTATTATTAGGGGAGTTGATGCAAGATTGATAATACTTGCATGACTAAGTTAAAAATGGAGGTATAGATGGAGGTACTATACTATAATTCATATTTTCACATGATTATAACTATTAATTCACATGATTGAACTATTGATTCGCATTATTTACTATTAGGGGAGGTGGTGCAAGTTTGATAATACTTGCAGGACTAAATTAAAAAGGAAGAAAAAGAGGAAGGTCTTATAGTGTAATATTTTGAGACCCAAAATGTGCAATTATTTAAACTATATTTTCTTATAAATAGAAGCTCATTATTCCTTCATTTCTCACCAATTCACTAAAGCTATAGAGCAGTTATTATAGAGAGAAATTATAGAGAGAAAGAAGAAGAGAAGTCTGCTACCTCTCTACTCCAGTATCCATTTTCTTTCTAAGGTAAGGGGTATTATTTCCTTCGTATTCATGAAGAGAGCTATTGTTATTCTATTTCTTATTATTATGTTGGAATAACCTGTCTATGCGAAGTACCGCATACATCGTGAAATTCTTCTATTATTTCATTCTTTATTATTCTGTTGGAATAACATATATGTGCGGTCTATCGCATGTCTAGTTAATTCTGTTGTTATTCCATTCTTTATTATTCTATTGGAATATCCTGTCTGTGCGGTTTACGCATGACCTGGTTCCATTCTTTATTATTCATTGATAATAACTCATGCAAGGATTTCTATCGCATGCATGGTGAATTCTTACATTATTCCATTATTTATTATTCTGTTGGAATAACATGTCTATGTGGATTACCACATGCATGGTGAATGATCCTTTGTATTCACATGAATAGTATTTTCATTCAAAAGGGGTTTCTGCCAAGGGCAGTTTCATAATTTTTCTGACCCTCAAAAATTCATGAAAAAATTTGAAATGATAATTTGATGAGTTTTCTAGATTGTGTCCAAAAATGACGATTTTTTGATGTATAGATTAAGAGTTATGGATTTTATGGGAAAAGATTATTTTAAAAGTAAACCCTTATAACTATTTGTGGTTAACTCCAAAATTGGTGAAATTTTTATTGGGAGTACATGTATATAACAGGAGTATACCTTGTAAATTTCGGAATTTTTGGACAAAAGTACAATTTATGATAAATGTCTAAATATTCAGCAGTTTTGGTCATATGAAAAATAGTAAATGAATTTTAAAAATTTTGAGAAAAATATATGTTCAATATGGGACTATATTCTGCTAAATCCCAGAAAAAAAATATTTTTGGGACTGATTTGATATTTTTCATGAAAATGAACTAGTTATGAGTAAATGAATTAAATATGTTATGTGAAGTAACAAAATTGAAAAATAGGATTTTATGGCTTGGGAATCCTATATAGGGTATATGCTGATTTTGATGAGGATTTGATCATTGGTGATGAAATCTTATGAGTCTGACATTTTGAATGATTAAATGCATTATTTGGTAAAGTGTAAACTATTGAAATAAATTATTTATAAATTTAAGAAGTGATTAAAATATTGTTATAATATTAATAATATTAGATAATGTGTTTATTAAGTGATTGATAATATTTGGATAAATTTAAAGTCTTTAATATTTATCCTTGTTTTCGTTTGATTAATGTTTATATCATTATCATCATTCTCATGCTTATATTGTGATGAAAGTCATCTTTGGCTTACGTGCATAGATGGACTTGGTATGATTATGACCAGAGATCATTCGGTATATTCATGACCTATAATGTTATAAATGATGTGGTAAAAATCCTCAGTGGCCTGTAGTGCATTGATGGACAATTTTTGATATGATTATGACCAGGGATTATTTGGTATAGTCATGACCATTCATGATTTAATGAATATCCTTGGCCCGTAGTGTAGGGATGATTCGATGATGTGGTTTATTTATTAAGCTGAGTCTCAGCGATTAAAATTGAAGAAAACATTTTAAAACATTGAAGATAGTATATATCATGCTCTACTTGACTCTTCTAATGGATTGCTTATTCCGCTGCAGTTAAACTTGATGTCTATTGTATTTTATCAGTTTAACATTGTTAAAGACTAATGATAATTTATTCTACATTATCTTAGTCATAATATTTCTTACTGGGCTAGTTGAGCTCACCCTTTCTTTCACTCTTCTCTTCAGGAAATGAGAACGTAGCCGGGACTAGTCGGGGAACGGAGTGACGGTCTAGATGATAACATTAGAAGTCCTCACTATTCTGTTAAATAGTGTGACAATAAATGTAATGAGGACTCTATTGAGTGTGGATATCGTCTAGATGACAATATTCTTATTAAAATTCGCAGTTTATTTTTTGTCGTATTTTACACGACAGTTGTATTATTAAGTTGTATTTGAATTTTGTACCATGTATTTTGCGACTCAAGATGGGTGATGTATACCTATTTTGGGGCGCCGGTTAGTATCAAAGCTTAGGATATGATCCTGGCCGAGATGTGAGACAAGAACTAGGAGGGAGAGGCGGGAATTCTTTCCGCTAGTATGACCTACCTAAGTTTATTTGGTATTTAATTGGTCGGTCAGAGTATAGTGATAATATGTTATATGTCAATTAACCCTTGTTTTGTGACAGTGTTTGAAAATGGTATCTAAAAATATTTAGATCAGCAATGAAGCACATGTGACCGTTGAGTCACCAACGATCAATACCCAGGATAATGTGAAATAGGGAGACAATAATCCTCAGGTAAATAACAATACCGATCAAATGATAAACGATGGGAGGTTCAGAGGCTTTATGATATTCATACAACATCAGGTAAGAGAGACTCCTGTCCAAAATATAGGTGGAAATAATTGTAACCCACGGTCGGTCACCGCTAAGCAGTTTAAGGAGCTGGGACCACCAGAGTTTTTGGGAAAGCCAGAACCACTTAAGGCGGAGATGTGGTTAAAGAAGATCGCCAAGATATTTGATGTCTTGGGATGCTCTGAGGATCAAAAGGTTCCCTTTCCCACCTTTATGTTGCGTGAAGAGGTAGATTACTGGTGAGAATCTGTAAAACATACCCAGCCTGACGCACTCAAGATGTCTTGGGAGAAGTTCCAAGAGCTGTTCAATGACAAGTACTTTCCCGAAAGTATTCTTCACATGAAGGAGGTGGAGTTCATCAAGTTGGAGCAAAACAATATGACCGTGTCGCAATACGAGGCTAAATTTGCAGAGTTATCCTGATTTGCATCCCATTTGGTCAATATTGAGGAGCGAATGAGGCGACTGTTTCTAAGAGGTTTGAAACCCGATATACATCAATACCTCATTTCTCACAAACTTTGTTTATATTAAGATGTTGTGAATAGGGCTTAGTTATTGGAGCGCGATAATGAGTCGGCAAACCAAAAGGCAACAACCAACAACACGATAATAATCGTACTGGTGGCAATGACCATCGAAACAATGATAACCATCGTGGGGGAAATTATCATGCCAAGAATGGTAACCACTTCGGTGGTAATCATGGCCAAGGTAATAGGAGTGAAAATTTCAAGAAGAGAAGATTGAACGACGATGGAAAGATAGCAGCACCAACACCCATTTTTAAGGAAGGAGAACGACCACCAATTGTGTGCTTCAAATGCGGAGGGGAAGGACATATCAGTCCAAGCTGCACGATGCATTCCAAAGCATGTTACAATTGTGGAAAAGAAGGTCACCTAGCCCGATTTTGTCGTGCACCAAAGTCAAGTCCAGCTGGGATGGTGGTACCAAAGGCGGATATGGACAAAACAAAGTCGGTGGTTTCAGGAATAGCGTTTTTCACGACTTCTCAAAAAGCGAGTAACACAAATAAAGTTAGCATGGGTTAGTTAATTATAAATTTTTGCGAAGTCTATACCTTATTAGATACCGGTTCTACCCATTCTTTTATCTCTCTTGCTTGCGCTCAATGTTTAAATTTGACTCCGGAAAAATTAGACTTTGACTTATCAGTTCAAACTCTGTTAGGAGAAACCTTCGTTACCTCCACTATTTATAAGTCTTGTTTGATTCAAATCGACACTTTCACGTTAAATGTCGATCTTATCTCTTTGAAAATACTTTCCTTTGATGTTATTTTAGGAATCAATTGGTTAAGTACTCATCATGCTTTTCGTAAGGTTGTTAGCTTTTATATTCCTAACCAACCTGTTGTGTGAATTCAAGCAACCAAACCACTAAAGTTAATCATTGTCATATCAAGAAATAAGTAAAGATCCCCGAGCCTTTTGCTGGTCACTTCCAAGTCTTGGAATATACCGAAACCAAAATATCCGTTGGGGACATCCTGAATAACAGTGGCAAGTTGATAGGTATCAATGTGACGTGCTATCCGAGCGTGAAATCGAATTTGTATTGACCTCAGTACAAAACTCATTTCTAAAACCCTTAAATATTTCTTCACCTAGAACGAACGTATTATGCGCCAAAGACATCGGCTCGAGTTATTGAAGATTACAACTATACCACTCAATATCATCATGGAAGAGCGAACGTGGTAGCTGACGCATTGAGTAGAAGATCATATGCGTTTACGAGTGCGATGTTGTTAACACAAAAACCCATTTTGTATAACTTACAAATGATGAAGATAGAGTTAAAGACTCTAGGGACCCACGTGAAGATAATGAATATACGAGTAGAATCGAATTTAATCGATAAATTTAAAGCCGCTCAAGCTACACACCCAAATCTGATGAATGTGAAGAAGAAAGTTTAAGAAGGCGTTATCTCAACCCTCGATTTAATTGGCCCATTTGAAATTCTCGATCGAGTAGGAATTGTGGCCTATAGACTCGTTTTACCACCAAGTATGTCGCGTGTTCATAACATTTTTCACGTATTGATGTTACGTAAATATGTGGACGACCCTAACCACATTATTGAATTGGAACTACACGAGATAGCAGAATATTTAATGTATGAGGAGATACGTGTTAAAATCTTGGATAAGAAGGATCCTATTCGACACTCAAAGGTTATACCTCAAGAGTTAGAATCTGAAATGAAGTCAAGGTATCCTCACCTCTTCGGCATACCAGGTACGTACGTAAATTTCAAGGGCGAAATTTCATAAGGAGGGGAGATTGTGAGACCCCAAATTTTATGAATAAAGATTTAGATTTCTCAAAATATTTTTTTGAATATTATGGTGTGGATTTGATATAATGTTATAGTTGTGGGTAATATTTATAAATTTTGCAAAGTATACAAGTTGTTATAAAATATTCGTTTGGTTGGGGAATATTCTTTTTGTCGGGGAATAACCGTACGATGGCACAATCATTGGTGGACCCCACAACAGAAGTATTGTCGTAGTTAGAAAATGACAAAATTATCATTTTATAAAAATAACGGCGAAAGTGTTACCGTTAAAACTGTTGAACTACCCGGTAGTAAAAGTACAAGATGTCGCTGTGGTTGCATAGTAGACACCTGGTATTGATTATTGATGCTTATGTAAGAAGTCACGATTATACTCAATTGTTGCTATAGTAATTCTTTGCATCATATCTCTCATATTATTGATTCAATTATTGTCACAATATCATCTGCATAATATGTTATATTATTAAATCAATAATTGAGACAGAAAAGTTATTCATATTATTTGTAATATTGACAATGTCTAGAAGTTCTGTCAAGGAGAGGTTTGGTCACCTAATTGTGTGCCAATAAGGAGAAATCCTTTTCGGAAAGCCCCCTCTTTCATGGGAATGACCTGGTTGTTAAATATTGTGAGTTATAATATTAATGATGAATAAGTTCGTGTTGATTAAAGATGAATTTAATCGTTCCATTGTGTTGGGATTATTAGTGTTAGTGGAAATCGACATCTGTTCCGATGATAATTGATGTCTGGGGGTTATATTGATAAATCGGGTAATTAATCGGATAAATGAGCAATTAATTGCTACTAATTCACATGCTTATATAACTACTTGTTCACATGTGTGTACTATTGAATCACATTCTTGTATTATTAGGGGAGTTGGTGCAATATTGATAATACTTGCATGACTAAGTTAAAAATGGAGGTATAGATGGAGGTACTATACTGTAATTCGTATTTTCACATGATTATAACTATTGATTCACATGATTGAACTATTGATTCACATTATTTACTATTAGGGGAGGTGGTGAAAGTTTGATAATACTTGCAGGACTAAATTAAAAAGGAAGAAAAAGATGAAGGTATTATACTGTAATATTTTGAGCCCCAAAATGTGCAATTATTGAAATTATATTTTCCTATAAATAGAAGCTCGTTCTTCCTTCATTTCTCACCAATTCACTAAAGCTATAGAGCAATTATTATAGAGAGAAATTATAGAAAAAGAAAAAGAGAAGTCTGCTACCTCTCTACTCTAGTATCCAGTTTCTTTCTAAGGTAAGGGGTATTATTTCTTTCGTATTCATGAAGAGAGCTATTGTTATTCCATTCCTTATTATTATGTTAGAATAACCTATCTATGCGAAGTACCGCATACATGGTGAAATTCTTCTGTTATTCCATTCTTTATTATTCTATTGGAATAACTTGTCTGTGCGGTCTATCGCATGCTTGGTGAATTTTGTTGTTATTCCATTCTTTATTATTCTGTTCGAATATCCTGTCTATGTAGTTTACGCATGACCTGGTTCCATTCTTTATTATTCTGTTGGAATATCTTGTCTATGCGGTTTACGCATGACCTAGTTCCATTCTTTATTATTCTATTGAGAATAACCTATCTATGCGGTCTATCGCATGCATGGTGAATTCTTCTGTTATTCCATTCTTTATTATTCTATTGGAATAACCTGTCTATGTGAATTATCGCATGCATGATGAATGATCCTTTGTATTCATATGAATAGTATTTTCATACCCCCTCTGTCAGGTGCAGTTTCGTAATTTTTTTGACCCTCAAAAATTCTAGAAAAATTGAAATGATAATTTGATGAGTTTTCTAGATTGTGTTCAAAAATGGCGATTTTTGGATATATAGATTAAGAGTTATGAATTTAATGGAAAAAGATTATTTTAAAAGTAAACCCTTATAACTCTTTGTGGTTAACTCCAAAATTGGTGAAAATTTTTATTGGGAGTACATGTATATAACAAGAGTATACCCAGTAAATTTCAAAATTTTTGGACAAAAGTACAATTTATGATAAATGTCTAAATATTCGGCAATTTTGGCCATATGAAAAATAGTAAATGAATTTTAAAAATTTCGAGAAAAATATATGTTCAATATGAGACTATATATTCGCTAAATTCCGGAAAAGAAATATTTTTGGAACTGATTTGGTATTTTTCATGAAAATGAACTAGTTATTAGTAAATGAATTAAATATGTTATGTGAAGTAACAAAATTGGAAAATAGGATCTTATGGCTTGGGAATCCTATATAAGGTATATGCAGATTTTTGATGAGGGATTTGATCATTGGTGATGAAATCTTATGAGTATGGCATTTTTGAATGATTAAATGCATTATTTGGTAAAGTGTAAACAATAGAAATAAATTATTTATAAGTTGAAGAAGTGATTAAAATATTGTTATAATATTAATAATATTAGACGATGAGTTTATTAAGTGATTGATAATATTTGGATAAATTTAAAGTCTTTAATATTTATCCTTGTTTTCGTTTGATTAATGCTTATATCATTGTCATCATCCTCATGCTTATATTGTGATGAAAGTCATCTTTGGCTTATGTGCATAGATGGACTTGGTATGATAATGACCAGGGTTCATTCGGTATAATCATGACCTGTAATATTATAAATGATGTGGTAAAAGTCCTCAATGGCCTGTAGTGCAATTATGGGCAATTTTTGGTATGATTATGACCAGGGATTATTCGGTATAGTCATGACCATTGATGATTTAATGAATGTCCTTAGTCCGTAGTGCATGGATGATTCGATGATGTGGTTTATTTATTAAGCTGAGTCTCAGCGATAAAAATTGATGAAAACATTTTAAAACATAGAAGATAGTAGATATCATGTTCTACTTGACTCTTCTAATGGATTGCTTATTCCGCTGCAGTTAAACTTGATGTCTATTGTATTTTATCAGTTTAACATTGTTGAAGACTAATGATAATTTATTCTGCATTATCTTAGTCATAATATTTCTTACTGGGCTAGTTGAGCTCACCCTTTCTTTCACTGTTCTCTTCAGGAAATGAGAACTTATCCGGGACTAGTCGGGGAACGGAGTGACGGTCTAGATGATAGCATTAGTAGTCCTCAATATTCTGTTAAATAGTATGACAATAAATGTAATGAAGACTCTATTGAGTGTGGATATTGTCTAGATGACAATATTCTTATTAAAACTCTCAGTTTATGTTTTGTCGTATTTTACACAACAGTTGTATTATTAAGTTGTATTTGAATTTTGTACCATGTATTTTGCGACTCAAGATGGGTGATGTATACCTATTTTGGGGGCGTCACATATGTTCTATGTGATATTATAAAAGATTCATGGAAATGCAAGTTCTAATAGGTTAAAGTCTTATATGAATGATATATCTTGGGTATAGTATGTTTATCTTGCTCATCTTTATAGTTTATGTTGGAAAACTTTGGGAAAAAGGAAGATATAGTAGTTTTGGGAAAAACCCTAATTTAAAGGGATAATCTATGCTTTTCATTTTGAAATCTACAAATGGTTTTTGTTATTTTGTTTCTTTTTATGATAGAACTATGAGTTAAGATCAAAACCCCTTTGGAAGTATGTAAAAATCTTAAAAAATCAGTGAGATATGGATTTATTACTAAAACACCTCAACTAAGAACTCATGTGCAAGAACAACCACTTCTGTGCTTATTTCTGGGACCAAAAAAGAACCAAAACTGATGTTTGATGAATGAAAATTGTATTTCGGGAAGATACGGATCCAACGAGTCCAATCGGAGCCAAATCGTAGTTGTAGATTTCATTTTATTCAAGTTTTAGTGAAGGACCCCAAATCTGGAAAAAAATCAAAAAACTTAAAAAGCTTATGCCGGTTCAGCAGGACCGAACCGGAAGGAATATTCCGGCGACCGGTTTGGTCATTTTCTGACCGGTTCCTGTAATGACCAAGAAATTCGAATTTATTATAAAATAATTTTATTTAATTAAATAATGAATAAAATTATATTATATGTTATTATTATGTATTAGCAAGTTGGATGATGTTCTATAACCTAATCCTATCGGAATGTCGTAATATTTTAACTACGTGAAGGAATTGAAGTGTTTGAATTTCTAAGATGAAAATAAAAGCTTTCCGATAAATTTTCCAAAAAACACTATTCACTAATTTCTGCTCGAGAATTATTTTTGAACTTCCGAGAAATACATAACGATATAATATCAAGGTAAGGTGGATTATGTAATAATAATTCGAGTATGAAAAACGTAGTTTTTTTCTTGCGGACTTAATTGGAGAACGTTAGGAAAAGTAAAGTGTTAACTAGTTAATACGATGATCGTAAAATACGTAGGTATTATACGAGGTAATGAATACGAGTATGATATGAAGTATTATACGAGTATGTATGAATGATGATATGTCGTATATGAAGAATAAGTATACGAGATTAATACGTAGATAATACGTTCTAAGGCTTTAAGCCATATGTAATGGACTTGTAGGATTGTGGAGGAATTTGTAAAGTCCAATTGGAATTATGATAAAGCCCAATGCTAATCTATGTTAAGGCCCAAATGGTTGTTAAGATACAAGCCCAATGTTTGTTTAATGCAAGCCCAAAGTGTAAGATAAGTTAATCAAAACCAAAAGCCTAAACTAAGAATCCAATGGGTAAGGATGATCCATGGAGCAACCCATGTGGGCCCATGATCACATGGGTGATCTTGGTGGGCAAGCAAGGGATATGATTTGTGATGAGCAAGTAAACTTGATGACTAAGTAATGAATAGTAAGGAGGTGGTTTAAGGAGGTAGATTAAGGAGGTGGAGTGGCTTATTGACCATTATGCCCTAACCTTGGAAATCCTATAAATAGAGAGCTAGATTATTCATTTGTTACTTGGTAAATTCCACCAATAACTTATAACTTATTGGTTAAAGAGAAAAAGCTAGAAAAGCTAGACTTTCATAGTTGAAAGAGAAGAACAAAGTTGAACTTGAAAGGTAATGATCCTAGACTATTAATCTTCCATCTCTTCAATTGTAGGTTGATAAGAGAAGTGTTTATTAGTGAAGTATGTATGTTAAGAAGTGATAAGTATGGCTAATCAATGGACTTAAACCTTAATAATCCATAAATAAGTGATTCATACTTAGTTAAGTTATGAACTTATGAATAACATGTAAGAAATTTTCATATGTTTACCTTAATGAAGTTTGTATGATAAGAAGAAGCAATGATGGTTGTTAGAAGACTAAAACCATGATAAATCAGGTGAAGTGAAATCATAAGTATAAAAGTTATAAACTCACGAAGAATAAGTAAGAACTTATCATCAATATAAGTTCATGAAATATGTATGTTAAGATGTTAGTATGATGAATTGAATCCATTTGAAACGGTTTAGAAATCTTGAGTAACGAAGTTATGGTAAAATTCATGAGTTCGGACAATAATCGTCAAAATCGTGAAATTCTCGGAACATTGAGCTCGAAAATATTGGTTTTCGATGGGGATAGGTCCTATTTGGCATTATAGAGTTGCGGACTCGAAAATGACCGAATTCCGACCTAGAACAAAGAAACGAGCGTTGAACGTTCACAGACGTTTATCATTTTCATTAAAATGAACTAAAAGGTAAATTTCGAGTTAACGAAGTTAAGAATGTAAAATTCTTGCATGAACACGTAGAGTATGTGATTTATGAGCTAATGTCTTTTAAACGAGCCAATTCAGTTTTAAAATGATCAAATTTGGAGTCCGGGAAGTTCACAAAGTTTAAAATCTATCAAAAGTTTCTGGTGCATATAGCTGGCGCCGCAGCACTAGCCCAAGGCCAAAAGGTGGCGCTGCAACGCCATGCCATGCCTAGTACCTTCTGTAGTTTTGCGCCACAACGCTAATTTAATCGAACTAGGACTCATGGCCGCAAAGACCGAAGTCCGGACATTGACCACTACTGAGGTGGCGCGCAATGCGGGCTTAAGGAGGAGAAGTCAGGCATAGCAGCCAAAGACAGACTAAAAAGACATAGAAAGGAAGGTTTTTGAATATGAACGGAAATATGTTTGATTAATGGAAATTCATATCCTTAATTAACTTAATTTAGGATGTTATAAACTTTAAGTAGTACACTAAAGGTTGAAGACAAGTCAATTGAATGTGAACATAAGAACAATTTAAACTATAATTGTAAGCCGGAACTAATAATAACAAATCTAATAAATGGTTAGATTGAGAAGAAAGGTAAGATATGTTAGGTACCATACATATCTGATTATGACCTAATGTGGTATGTTATATGGTTATGTATTGTAGAGACCTTAAAGACTCAAAGGAAAAGTAATTATAAGTAACAGACGCTGAAGGCAAGTGTTCTAACCCTTGTTTATGTTCAATCTAGACAAGCTTTTTAATTCATGTATTCTTACACATGAATTGATGTATGATGAAGTCGAAGCCAATTCTTTCGGCTACACTTAAGATATTTTGGATTTCTTATAATATATCGAACTGTTGGCAAGTTTTGCCAAACTATGTTGGTATGGTTTTCAAATGAAGACTGAGTATGCTAAAAAAATGTTTTGTCGTCAAACGACAGGCTCGTGAGGTTGCCAAAACTTAAACGTACATACGTTTAAAGAAAGTAGTGTTGTACAACATAGAGTACTATAGACTGATCACCTAGATGTGCTTGTAAGTAATGCCAGACTTATGGACTTTGTGTCGGGTTGTCCTTTTTCAAAGAAAGTATGAAATGCTCAAGGTCTTGGACCAGAATTGATGTTTTACTGAATATTATTCATTGTGAAACATTTTAAAGAAAAGTGATCTGCTATTTTCAATTATCGATAGTACTTCATAACTATTGTTCAGTTATTGAAGATATACAATTCTTATGTTTCAAGCATACTGTTTAAATGAAATTGTCATACTTGCTGAGCTAGTTATGCTCACTCTTGCTTGAACCATATGAATACAGCTAAGACCGAACGGACTGAAGGATCCAGTAAAGATTAAGGAAAGGCTAAGGCATACCGTTGAACTGTCTATGTAATAGTATAGGTTTAACATTGTAATGTATTTGATATTATGGAAAAGAACTTATGTATTGGTTATAAAGAACCTGGGAAAGGATTAATGTTTTGGAATATATATAAGACATATTCGTTCTTTTGAGGCATTTCAATTGAATGTTTATGTGAACTGTAGCACCGTGTAGCACCATATATCGGGTTGGAAGATACCTAGATTTGGGGGTATTACAGGTTGGTATCAAAGAAGTAGGTTATAAAACTTAAGGGGAGAATTAAAACCTTAAGTTATAACCTTAAGAGAAGTCAAAGAAGTAAAGATGAAATTAACCCTAAAAATGCATTATATATGATATGTATTTTTATTATTCTACTGATGTGTACTAATCAAACTAATTTGTTTTGTTGTAGATGTCAGGAGAAAATGAAATGTATAGGGAAATACATGTAGTGAGTGAAGAATTGGTGAATCAAATAGAGATCATACCGAACCCGGTAGCAGCAGAGCCTAAAGTTGTAACGACCCCAAAATTCATACAATTTAATTCTCGACTTCGGTCGTTAATAGTACATTCAACCTCTAATTTTACATCCTTAAACGATAATAAAACCATTGAAATTTGCGGAATAATTAAAATTTTCTATTACAAACTATCCTTGTTCCCAAAACCTTCAACCTTTACATCTAAATATTTCAGAATTATTTTAATACTACAATAGTTTACATTGCAAAACGATATTACAATTCAATATTAATAAATTATTCGGAACCTTAAACATGGTTTAAATAATAATAACACAACCAAAGTATATAAATCTTCAAGTATCACATCTGATTCATGTTTTCAAGTAACACATAACTTTACCTTGAATCTTGAACCTGCAAAAGTGGTTATTTGCAAGGTTGAGCTCTCGACAAATTTCAAAGAAAATCTAATGATTTTCATGCATCACATAGCACATAATAACATGCTCATGATATAACATACATGCTACAGTTCATATTATAAGTATAAAGATTGAGTCCTTACTCAATCAGCATGCTTTGATCAATCAACATAGTCATAAATCGACTTTAACATTTCATACTTTCAACATATATATAACAAATCATGCTTTTTGCAATAAAGATTTAAAACTGTTAGATAGGAACTGAAAGACTTGCTTGATCCGTAGTTTATGAACTACGACTTAACTGCTTAACCCTTATCTGCACTTCGTGTATTCCTACACAGTTATATAATCATGGATTCACATCCATTAGCCATATATTAACGCATAGTAGTTGTAATGTAAACTTTACGCTATATCTCATAAGTCCGATGACATCCAACTTTGGATATGCTATAAACATCATATTAACCTATTTTTTAAAGTTCTTGGACACCCATTTCGGATAAGATAGACAATCCAAAATAGTGTTTAAAAAGGGCATTCAAATCTATTTTTCATTCTTTCCCACCTTTACCTTCTCTCGCTAAAACAGTCATAACTAATTCGTTTCAAAACATTTTTGAGCGATTCTTAAGCCCACACGAAGCTAACTTCCGAGGCTACAACTTTCATTCTTTGACCACTTCAAAATTTAAAATATAGAATTTTGGAAAATTCGTTCAAGGTGACTATCCCGAGTTGGTTAGAAAGTTTTGACGCGACTACTTTGAATGGTCATAACTCTTTGCTCCAAAGTTGGAATTAGTCCGTTCCGGAGTATATGGAAAGCTAATTCAGTGTACTAAAACATGCCAACAGCCCAGAAGTTTCTAGAAAAATTAACTGATCAAAACAGTGTCCCGAATAGCACCTCCCGCTGCTGACTTTCAGTTTGACAAATTCGACACATTTCCTTCCAATCACCGTAACTCCCTCATCCGAGGTCATTCCAAAGCCTATGGCTTCCTAACTCGATGCACTACAACTACCCGTAAACTCGTAATTTTTCAGCAACATAGTTATTCCGTAATTTGACACTATAGTCACCTGCTCATTCAGTTTTCATTTCTATACATGGTTTACTAAAATCTTCACCATTTTGATTCATTTTAACTCCGTTTTGGTTCATTCAAGTTAGGTAATCTTCGTAACTTAGAGGGATATAACATACAATCATCAAATTAAGCTTTTAGATATAAATCAAAAGCACAAATGGTCCTCAAGCTCAGTCCCAAAAACTGTCCAACATGGTTCTTTGTAAATATTTTATTTTGTGAGTTTTGGTTACACTTGGATGATGTTAAGGCTTCATATCTCTAATTACAATCATTAGAACTCATTTAAATAATCAATTACTAACTAAACTTCCAAAATTTAAACTTTAACTAACAAACTAAATACAATATTTAAAATAATAACATTACCAAAAATTAAATAAGAAACATACCTGAAAATACGAGTTTCACAAACTGAATACGCACTTCCACGCCAAAATTTAACCAAGGAGATCATTATAAAAAGTCCTCTCACAACAAAGCCTTTCTCAAAAATTGGAGGCCTTATTGTTGGTGAATGAAACAAAGGATCTAGCCCTTCTATTTATAGGTTTAGCAAAGGGTAAAATTCTCAATTTAGTTGATGTGAGACTTGGTTTATACTAATTCTAATTTGTTTATACTAATTTTTCCTATTTTTAACATGCTAAGTGTATTCATTCATCACGAATTCGTTTCTTAACCAATTCGATCCGTTCAAGTTTCGTTGTTTTCGCTTTATAGAGGAGAATAACAATCATCCATCAATTTAAAGTTTCCATCACGAATTCATCATCAACTTTAGTCCCAAAGTACACAAAAACACACATTACAATTAAATCCCAAACTCCTCTTCTTTAGTATAAATACATGAATTTGATTTTTGAAAATTTATTTCTAGATGACCATTATCAAATTATAAATATCTAATAACATATAAAACATCGTAACCCACAAATTCATTAACCAAAACTCCATTTTTAAAAGAAATCAAGAACACATAAACTAAAAATATAAACTAGATTATGTACATTTAATTCCTTAAGAAATAAAATTAACCTTATCAAGTAAAATTATAATTTCTATTCTACCATTATAATCATAACATTATTTAACAAATTTCACTCCTCTAATTTAATTATTTAATTAAATTAGAATATCACAATTATACTCGCATAATAAAATACGTATAAATCTCATCTATTTTATCACACTTACATAAACTATCCCATAACAATTTTCATCAAATATTTATTTAATACCATAAATATTCATTTTATTCCATAAAGTTTCCAACTAAAATATTTAATGTACTTAATAAATATTTTACTCACATTATACTAACATTTATATTTTCATGCAATATATTACCTTCTCAATTTATTAAATCAATTATACTTGTATTAATTCACAATTTTAATTAAGTGAATTATTCACACTATTTATGAAACTTAACTCATAATAATTTACATTGCCCACAAAGCATAATAATTAAAATTAAATTATCTCATAACATAATTTCAACTTAATTAAATAAACTAATATTATTTAATTTCTTTAATAGTTTAATTAACTATTAAATCTCACATTCTCCAACATATGAATATATAATTCTCTTCACACCAAATCACATAATTCAAAATATATAAACCTCATAATAAGAATTTTAATTATTAAATTCTTATTTTAATAACTTATAAAAATTCGGGTTGTCACATCCTTCCCTCCTTATAAGGATTTCGTCCTCGGAATCAAAGAAACTTCCCTTACTCGATTTTCACTAAATCTCTTTTCACAATTTACTCAGGATATTACATTCACCATTTCTTCTAAGAATTTCATCCTCGAAATTTTATCTATTAATCTTTATTCATTCAATCTATCAAAATAGATTTTACGTTAATACTTTATTCAGTCATTGAGTTCTATAACCACTTTCTTTTCACAAAGATCTTCCTACAATTATTAACTTTTCTATTAAAAGTTTTACATTATTCTTTGATAACTCATCTTCTTCTCACTTCAAAATTTCTTTTCTCACTTATTCAATATATTCATCATTCAGTGTCGTATTCTACGACTTACTTCTTTCTAAGAAATATCATCCTTACCACATTCGCCTTTTAGAATAGTAAGATTCCACAATTGCTCAATAATTGGGAGGCATTATGAATAATTCAGTAATTTAAAAGATTCCAAATCATGCTGAGGGGTCATAAGACCTTGAACTATGTCCACGATTATAAGTACTCTTTCAACTTAAACCTTAACAGTCATTAGACTATAGGGACTCCTGTACTTAGGGTGTTAAGCCCTTCGTACGATGTATTGTGCACTCTACCCACGGTTATAAGTACCCTTTCAACTTAAACCTTAAGAGTCATTAGACTGTAGAGACTCCCGTACTTAGGGTGATCAGCTCTTTGTACCATGTATTGTGCACAAACATCTAAACGCTTTCGCGTAATCCCCTATAAAAGGGTTGTTCATCTAAGCTTTTCAACATCTGAATCCGCACCAAAACAATTTGGTTTGGCATAACTTCTTAAGAAACGCTTGAATTTCATGAACATCTTTTAATATTCGTCTGGCTGAATCAAATAGCATAGACTTTTACAACAATTCGGATATTAATCGAAATATACATATATATATATATATATATATTTTTCATATCTTAAAAAATCTAAAAAATCTTTTTATGACGTCATGATACCGCACTGTATTTACAGTCCTTTTGAGGATTCCGTCATTTCGTGATTTTATCATACTACATCATACCATAGTGGGCTGACGATCCTTAGATCACATCCAACACTAGGTAATACTACATTGATGACTTCATCGTTTTTATCATTTCTGCACCAGGTTCCATGAGAGTTTAAACAAGAATATTGTCATCTAGACAATATCCACACTCAATGGAGTCCTCATTACAATTATTATCACACTATTCAATAGAATAATGAGGACTACTAATGCTATCATCTGGACTATCACTCCATTCCCCGACTAGTCCCAGCTATATTCTCATTTCATGAAGAGAACAATAAAAGAAAGGGTGAGCTCAACTAGCCCAGTAAGAAATATTATGACTAAGATAATACAGAATAAATTATCATTAGTCTTCAACAATATTAAACTGATAAAATACAATAGACATCAAGTTTAACTGCAGCGGAACAAGTAATCTATTAAAAGAGTCAAGTAGAGAATAAAATCTACTATCTTCTATGATTTAAAAAGTTTTTCATCAACTTAATCGCTGAGACTCAGCTTAATAAATAATTCACATCATCAAATCATCCCTGCACTACAAGCCAAGGATATTATTTAGTATCACGACCACGAATTATCCATGCACTACGGGCCAAAGATAATCGTGTTTTCATCAACGATCCTGATCATGCCATAAAACAATTCATCTTTGCTCCCTTGGCCGAAGAGAATCCATAGCCATAATCATGCCAAAAACTGTCCATCAATGTACTACGGGCCAATGAGGACTTTTTCCACATCATTTGTAATATTATGGTCATGATTATATCGAATAATCCCTGGTCATAATCATACCAAGTCCATCTATGCACTACAGGCCACAGATGACTTTCAACATAATATAAACATGAGGATGATGACAATGACATAATAATTCAATAAAACAAGTTCAAGAATTAGTTTATCTAGGAATTAATAACGTCCAAATTGTCAACACGATACTGCTTTGTGGAGTACAATTCAAGAATAATATTTCTGTATCAAAAATAATTTGGACAGAAAAAATATATCTTTTGGGTGAATAGTACCCCATGAATAGTACTTCTCGTGAATAGTACCCTGACATAAAAAGTACCCCAAATACCCAGGTGAATAATATTCGGGTGAATAGTAATTTGGGTGAATAGTAACTCATTAATAGTAATCCGACACGAAAAGTGCCCTGAATACCCGAGTGAATAATACTAGAGTGAATAGTAATTTGGGTGAATAGTAACCCGTGAATAGTACCCCAACACGAAAAGTGCCCCGAATATCTGAGTATAAAAGAATATACAAAACTGCAAATGGATTTCTGTCCGCCATGGAGTAATCCACTTAGACAGATCATTTCCACAATTTAATAAGGAATAAATACAAAGAATCATTCACCATGCATGTGGTAATCCACATAGACAGGTTATTCCAACAGAATAATAAAGAATGGAATAACAAAAGGATTCACCATGCGTGTAATAGATCGACCGACAAAAGTTATTCCCAATGTAATAATAAATGATGGAACTGTGTCGAGGTAAACGCATGTATGAGGATATTCCGGCGAATAATAAATAATGGAACCCGGTCCACAGAAGCAGCACGTATGTGATATTAAACGAGAATAATAAATAATGGAACCATGTCGGCACAGAACGCAGATAGCGTGATATTCCGGCGAATAATAAAGAATTGAATAATAGAAGAATTTCACCATGTATGCGGTATTTCGCATAAACAGGTTATTCCAACATAATAATAAGGAATGAAATAACAGAAAAATTTCACCAAATATAGGGTAGCCCGTATATACAGGTTATTCCAATAGAATAATAAAGAATGGAATAACAGAAGTTCTCTTCATGAATGAATACGAAAGAAATAATACCCCTTACGAGTACAATAAATAATATCCCTTACCTCAAAAGAAGACTGGATACTAGAATAGTGAGGTAGCAGGCTTCTCTTCTTCTTTTTCTCTATAGATTTCTCTTTATAATAATGGCTCTAAAGATTTAGTGAATTGGTGAGAAATGAAGGAAAAATGAGCTTCTATTTATAGGAAAACATAGTTTCGATAATTGCACGTTTTGGGGCTCAAAAAATTACAGTACAATACCTCTAACTGTTCTTTCATTTTTAATTTAGTCATGCAAGTATTATCAAACTTGCACCACCTCCTCTAATAGTAAATAATGTGAATCAATAGTAAATCATGTGACTCAATAGTTCTAGATATGTGAAAATACGAATTACAGTATAGTATCTCCATCTATACCTCTATTTTTAACTTAGTCATGCAAGTATTATAAATCTTACACCAACTCCCCTAATAGTACAAGAATGTGATTCAATAGTACAAACATGTGAACAAATAGTTATATAAGCATGTGAATTAGTAGCAATTAATTGCTCATTTATCCGATAAATTCCCCAATTTATCAATATAACCCTCAGACATCAATTATCATCGGAATAGATATCGATTTCAACTAACACCAATAATCTTAACACAATAAAACTATCAACTTCATCTTTAATCAACACAAACTTATTCATCATTAAAATCATAACTCACAATATTTAACAACCAGGTCGTTCTCAGGAAAGAAGGGGCTTTCCAATAAGGATTTCTCCCTATTGGCGCGCAATTAGGTGACAAAACCTCTCCTTGGCAGAACTTCTAGACATTGTAAATATTGCAATTTAATAATATGAATAACTTTGTTGTCTCAATTATTTATTTAATAATATAACATATAATGCAGAGGATACTGTGACAATAATCGAATCAATAATATGAGAGATATGATGCAATAATTACTGTAGCAATAATTGAGTATAACTGAGTGACTTATCACGTAAGCATCAATAACCAATACCGTGTGCTACTATGAAACCATGCATATTACTGTACTTTTACTACCAAGTAGTTCAACAGTTTTAATGGTGAAACTTCCACCGTTATTTTCATAAAAAATATTTTTGTCGTTTTTTCTCAATCCGACAATAATTCCGTTGTGTGGTCCAACAATGATTGTGCCGTCGTACGAATATTTCCCGACATAAAGAATATTCCCCGACCAATTGAATATAATATAACAACTTGCATACTTTGCAAAATTTATAAATATTACCCACAACTATAACATTATATTAAATCCACACCATAATATTCAAAAAAAAATTTCGAGAAATTTAAATCTTTATTCGTAAAATTTGGGATTTTACAACAAACATCAACACGAAGTCAATAAATTTCGAAAGTCTAGCATAGCTAGTAGATTTAGAATATCCAGGTATCCATCAACTTTAATCTTTACTCCATTACTCCATTAATTAACCAATTCTTTTTATTTCTAGCACCACTAATGCTCTTACACTAAATATTCTTGTATTTCAACTTACAATCTTCCTATACCCCCAGTATAGTTCATCAAACTTACCGCACATTAGAAGTTCAGGAACTTGCCACAATAATATGAGTTTAAGAACTTATCTTAGTCAGACCATAGGCGTCCATTCGCTGAGGGGTTTAAAACAGACCATATTATTATGAGTCACGAACTTATCATATGCATTAGTTTTAAGAACTGCACCTAATCCTAATAATATCTAACTAATCTTAAATAGTTTCTAACTATCAAATATGCACATGAGAAAAGAATCACCTTTTTACCACATATACATTGACAGCGCGACACCAACATTCCAATGATTATCAATGGGATAAACTGAGTGCAAGCACAAAACCCTCGCCCATACAAAGGTTTGTACAACTTAGCCATCGAATGAGTCCTCAATTGAAATCCCACCTAACATTACCTTACTCTTAACTTGCCCTTAACTTACTCAATACTGAAATTTTTCAGACTCATCTCTTTTATAACTCCTCATGAGTTTACCTCGTACTATTTCATAGTACATTATCTTCACAAAGATCAAGCTTATAATTATTCAAACATTACAAACCATCTTTCTTTTATAACTTAAACAGATCACATCGTGATCTTATTCTATAATCATCTCCCTTAAAATTCTTTTCTTCACTCGTGATTGTTTTGTTTTGCGTTCCTCCTTCTTTCCTTTTTCATCATTTACGATTTCATTTATTCTTTTAATCTTACAGGCTTTGCCTATTCATCATTATTCGTTATCTTGGCTATTGGAGTTAGGATAACTCCTATTTCTTATCTTTATATATCTTCAAGATTCTTCTTTGAATTTCTTGTTTATATAACAATTCTTCCTTTAAGAATTTCTAACTTCATTTACATTGCTCAACAATTCATTCGAGTTCCACATTTTCGTCATACATATCCATTTTCTATACATGGTACACATCGAGTGTCTAATAGTTTCAATATGGTACGCTGAGTGGTTTCCCACAAACAACCAACAAACTAGGTTCCGAGTTACTAGTTTGTATATACCTCCGCTCTATGAAGGAATCGTTTAGCCCATATACCATACATCAACTATTAAAGAGTACAATTGTACCATACTTAGATATAACTTTTTATTCTTAACTTCTTTATCATTCTCTTTGTATAAACATTGTCTATTTATTATTACCTTACATCCTTATTATTGGAGTTGGGTAACCCCACATTCATATTCCTTATAACTCTGTGAGATTCTTCTTTGAATCCTCTTACACATGTTTTAATCCCTTATTTATAAATTTCTTAAATTACTTCTTATTGTTCAAACTCTATTTGAGCTTATTCGTTCATTATCTTCACCTCTCTTCTCTAAGGTTATAGCCTAAGGTACTATTACCTAAGATTTCTAAACTATCAGCTTTGATACCAACTGTAACGACCCCAAAATTTATACAATTTAATTCTCGACTTCGGTCGTTAATAATACATTAAACCTCTAATTTTACATCCTTAAACAATAATACAACCATTAAAATTTGCCAAAATAATTAAAATTTTCTATTACAAACTATCCTCATTCCCAAAACCTTCAACCTTTACATCTAAATATTTCAGAATCATTTTAATACTACAATAGTTTATATCGCAAAACGATATTACAATTCAACATTAATACATTATTCGGAACCTTAAACATGGTTTAAATAATAATAACACAACCAAAGTGTATAAATCTTCAAGTATCACATCTGATTCATGTCTTTCAAGTAACACATAACTTTACCTTGAATCTTGAACCTGCAAAAGTGGTTATTTGCAAGGTTGAGCTCGACAACTCAGCAAAATCTAACAGTTTTCATGCATCATATAGCACATAATAACATGCTCAAGATATAACATACATGCTACAGTTCATATAACAAGTATAAAGATTGAGTCCTTACTCAATCAGCATGCTTTAATCAATCAACATAGTCATAAATCGACTTTAACATTTCATACTTTCAACATATATATAACACATCATGCTTTTTGCAATAAAGATTTAAAAGAGTTAATCATCAAGTTCACATAAAAAATAGGAACTGAAAGACTTGCCTGATCTGTAGTTTATGAACTACGACTTAACTGCTTAACCCTTATATGCACTTCGTGTATTCCTACACAGTTATATAATCATGGATTCACATCCATTAGTCATATATTAACGCATAGTAGTTGTAATGTAAACTTTACGCTATATCTTATAAGTCCGATGACATCCAACTTAGGATATGCTATAAACATCATATTAACCTATTTTTAAAAGTTCTTGGACACCCATTTCGTATAAGATAGACAGTCCAAAACAGTGTTCAAAAAGGGCGTTCAAATCTGTTTTTCATTCTTTCCCAGCTTTACCCTCTCTCGCTAAAACAGTCATAACTAATTCATTTCAAAACATTTTTAAGCAATTCTTGAGCCCACACGAAGCTAACTTCTGAGGCTACAACTTTTATTCTTTGACCACTTTCAAATTCAAAACACAGAATTCCGGAAAATTCGTTCAAGGTGACTGTCCCGAGTTGGTTAGACAGTTTTGACGCGACTACTTTGAATGGTCATAACTCTTTTCTCCGAAGTCGAAATTAGTCCGTTCTGGAGTCTATAAAAAGCTAATTCAGTGTACTATAACATACCAGAAGTCCAGAAGTTTCTGGAAACATTAACTAATCGAAACAGTATCCCGAATAGCACCTCCCGATGCTGACTTTCAGTTTGACAAATTCGACACATTTCCTTCTAATCACCGTAACTCCCTCATCCGAGGTCGAAATGAGGTCATTCCAAAGCCTATGGCTTCCTAACTCAGTGCACTACACATACCCAGAAACTCAGAACTTTTCAGGCAACATAGCTATTCCAGAATTTGACACTATAGTCACTGTTCATTCAGTTTTCATTTCTAGACATGAATTACTAAAATCTTCACCACAGATTCATTTAAACTCCGTTTTGGTTCATTCAAGTTAGGTAATCTTCAGAACTTAGAGGGATATAACATACAATCATCAAATTAAGCTTTTAGATATAAATCAAAAGCACAAATGGTCCTCAAGCTCAGTCCAAAAAACTGTCCAACATGGTTCTTTGTAAATATTTTATTTTGTGAGTTTTGGTTACACTTGGATGATGTTAAGGCTTCATATCTCTAATTCAATCATTAGAACTCATTTACATAATCAATTACAAGCCAAAATAAACATAGTAAACTACCTAGTTTACTAACAAAAACTAACTAGTTTACTAACAAAACTAACTAAACTTCCAAAATTTAAACTTTAACTAACAAACTAAATACAATATTTAAAATAATAACATTACCAAAAATTAAATAAGAAACATACCCGAAAATATGAGTTTCACAAATTGAATACGCACTTTCACGCCAAAATTTAACCAAGGAGATCTTTATAAAAAGTCCTTCCACAACAAAGCCTTTCTCAAAAGTTCGAGGCCTTATTGTTGGTGAATGAAACAAATGATCAAGCCCTTTTATTTATAGCTTTAGCAAAGGGTAAAGTTCTCAACTTAGTTGATGTGGGACTTCGTTTATATTAATTCTAATTTGTTTATACTAATTTTTCCTATTTTCAACATGCTAAGTGTATTCATTCATCACGAAATCGTTTCTTAACCAATTCGATCCGTTCAAGTTGCGTTGTTTTCGTTTTATAGAGGAGAATAACAATCATCCATCAATTTAAAGTTTCCATCACGAATTCATCATCAACTTTAGTCCCAAAGTACACAAAAACACATTACAATTAAAACCCAAACTCCTCTTCTTTAGTATAAATACATGAATTTGAATTTTGAAATTTTTTTTCTAGATGACCATTATCAAATTATAGATATCTAATAACATATAAAATATCGTAACCCACAAATTCATTAACCAAAACTCTAATTTTAAAAGAAACTAAAGAACACATAAACTAGAAATATAAACTAGATTATGTACCTTTAATTTCTTAAGAAATAAAATTAACCTTATCAGTAAAATTATAATTTCTATTCAACCATTATAATCATAACATTATTTAACAAATTCTCACTCCTCTAATTTAATTATTTAGTTAAATTAGAATATCACAATTATACTCGCATAATAAAATACGTATAAATCTAATCTATTTTATCACACTTAAATAAACTATCTCATAACAATTTTCATCAAATATTTATTTAATACCATAAATATTCATTTTATTCCATAAAGTTTCCAACTAAAATATTTAATGTACTTAATAAATATTTTACTCACATTATACTAACATTTACATTTTCATGCAATATATTACCTTCTCAATTTATTAAATCAATTATACTTGTATTAATTCACAATTTTAATTAAGTGAATTATTCACACTATTTATGAAACTTAACTCATAATAATTTACATTGCCCACAAGGCATAATAATTAAAATTAAATTATCTCATAACATAATTTCAACTTAATTAAATAAACTAATATTATTTAATTTCTTTAATAGTTTAATTAACTATTAAATCTCACATTCTCCAACATATGAATATATAATTCTCTTCGAACCAAATCACATAATTCAAAATATATACACCTCATAATAAGAATTTTAATTATTAAATTCTTATTTTAAAAACTTATAAAAATTCGGGTTGTCACAGAAGTGGTAGTTATTGAGTCTGGAGACTCAGAGAACCTAGACTTTATGTCTTTGTTCGATGGCATATCGGAAGAAGAGGTGGAGGTAGTGTCCTTTAACCCAGTAGCACTTGCAGCAGAGCTGACTTCGGGGGAGTCGATGATGTCACTGTTCATGATAGTATTGGATAGAAATATCCAGTATTGTAAGTAGGTTAAGGAGCTGAAAGAGGAGCTCCATGCTATCTTGGAAGATAAGACAGATATGGAGATTATGTGGGAGCAAGAGCATGATGAACGAGTTTTGGCGAAGGACAAGGTCCATGAGCTAAAACACGAGGTCTTTGAGCTCAGGCAGGAGCTAAAGATCAAGAAACAGAAGATTGGGAGGATGTCCTATATGTGACGCCCCCAAAACAGGTATACATCACCCATCTTGAGTCTCCAAATATATGGTACAAAATTCAAATACAACTTAATTATACAACAGTCGTGTAAAATACGACAAAACATAATCTAAGAGTTTTAATAAGAATATTGTCATCTAGACAATATCCACACTCAATGGAGTCCTCATTACATTTATTGTCACACTATTTAATAGAATAGTGAGGACTACTAATATTATCATCTGGACCGTCACTCCATTCTCCGACTAGTCCCAGCTACGTTCTCATTTCCTGAAGAGAACAGTGAAGAAAGGGTGAGCTCAACTAGCCCAGTAAGAAATATTATGACTAAAATAATGCAGAATAAATTATCATTAGCCTTCAACAATGTTAAACTGAAAAAATACAATAGACATCAAGTTTAACTGCAGCGAAATAAGCAATCCATTAGAAGAGTCAAGTAGAGCATGATATCTACTATCTTCTATGATTTCAAATGCTTTCATCAATTTTTATCGCTGAGACTCAGCTTAATAAATAAACCACATCATCAAATCTTCCCTGCACTACGAGCCAAGGATATTCATTAAATCATCAATGGTCATGACTATACCGAATAATCCCTAGTCATAATCATACCAAAAACTGTCCATCAATGCACTTCAGGCCACTGAGGACGTTCACCACATCATTCATCACATTACGGTCATGATTATACCGAATAATCCCTAGTCATAATCATACCAAGTCCATCTATGCACGTAAGCCAAATATGACTTTTATCACAATATAAGCATGAGGATGATGACAATGATATAAGCATTAATCAAATGAAAATAAGGATAAATATTAAAGAATTTAAATTTATCCAAATATTATCAATCACTTAATAAACTCATAATCTAATATTATTAATATTATGACAATATTTTAATCACTACTTAAACTTATAAATAATTTATTTTAATTGTTTACACTTTATCAAATAATGCATTTAATCATTCAAAAATACCATACTCATAAGATTTCATCACCAATGATCAAATCCATCATCAAAAATCTGCATATACCCTATATAGAATTCCCAAGTCATAAATTCCTATTTTCCAATTTTGTTACTTCACATAACATATTTAATTCATTTACTCATAACTAGTTCATTTTCATGAAAAATATCAAATCAGTCCCAAAAATATTTCTTTTCTGGGATTTAGCAGAATATAGTCCCATATTGAACATATATTTTTCTCAGAAATTTTAAACTTCATTTATTATTTTTTATATAGCCAAAACTGCCGAATATTTAGACATTTATCATAAATTGTACTTTTGTCCAAAAATTCCGAAATTTACAGGGTATACTCCTGTTATATACATGTACTCCCAATAAAAAGTTTACCAATTTTGGAGTTAACCACAAGGAGTTATAAGGGTTTACTTTTAAAATAGTCTTTTCCCATAAAATCCATAACTCTTAATCTATACATCCAAAAATCGCCATCTTTGGACACAATATAGAAAACTCATCAAATTATCATTTCAAATTTTTCCAGAATTTTTGAGGGACAGAAAAATTATGAAATTGCAAATGAATTTTCACCCGCCATGCGGTAATCTACGTAAACAGATCATTTCCACAATTTAATAAGGAATGAATACAAAGGATCATTCACCATTCATGTGGTAATCCACATAGACATGTTATTCTAACATAATAATGAAGAATGGAATAACAGAAGAATTCACCATGCATGCGATAGACCGCACAGACAGGTTATTCCACACAGAATAATAAAGAATGGAACCAGGTCATGCGTAATCCGCACAGACAGGATATTCCAACAGTGTGACTCCCCCAAAATAGGTATACATCACCCATTTTGGGTCGCCAGATACATGGTACAAAAATACTGTGACGCCCCCAAATCCGGGTATCTTCCAACCCGACAGATGGTGCTACACGGTACTCATAACTGTACATTCATTCTATTGAAACGACATCAAAATATGTGTATCAACGACATTCTTATTACATTAATAATATTACCTCTCGTTCCCAGGTTCTATAACCATTACATTCTTTGTTCATCATACTATAATATATACAACTTACTAGTTTATTACAAGGTAAACTAATCTTTCAGCTTCATCTTGCCTCTATACTTGTCAAATCCCTCGGTTCGTTCGGTCCTAGCTGCATTCATATGGTTCAAGCAAGGGTGAGCATAACAAGCTCAGCAAGTACAACAATTTTCTTTTAAACAACATGCTTGAAACATAGGAATCGTATATCTTCAATAACTGGATAATAGCTATGAAGTACTATCAATAATTCAAAATAGCATTTCTTTTCCTTTAAAATGTTTTACAAATACAATATTCAGTAAAACATCAATTCTGGCTCAAGACCATGAGCATTTCATATTTTCTTTGAAAAGGACAACCCGACACTAAGTCCGTAAGTCTGGCATATCTTACGAGCACTTTTTGGTGATCAGCCCATAGTACTCTATATTGATCAACACTATATCCTGTTAAACATATGTACGTTTAAGTTTTGGCAACCTCGCGTGCCCATCGAATAATCGATGAAAAATATATTTATTTATTCATACTCAGGCTTACCTTGAATCCGTACCAAACAATTGACGTAGGATAGTGTTAGCAATTCTATATTGAAAGACTTGTAAATAAATCAATCAACTCTTCAAGATTAGTCTAGCCGAGATAAAACTGGCATCGACCCTTTAGTAAAACACTTCATGCATCTCATAACATGAATCATAGAAAACTTGGCTAACGAAGGTTAGACAAGCGTTAAGAAAAAACTTGCCTTCAAATATTCGCTACAATAAAAATAACTTTTCCTTTCAGTCTTTACGGTCTCTACAATACATAACCACATAACATACCATATTAGGTCATGAATGAATATACATGGTTCCTAATGAATCTTACCCTTCTTCTCAATCTAATCATATATTAGATTTGCTACTATTGGTTTTGGCTTGTCATTATATTTTACATTATTCTTACTAACTTCTTTCTCTTCTATGTCTTACGTAAATTTACTTCATTAATAGAACTCGTTTCGAGTTAATCATCCTTCCTCACGGCTTACTAACATTCTTACATTATTAATCGAAACTCGATCGTCGTTAGTTAAGTACACTTTATTGCATACTGTTTACGTTTACGTAATATTTAACAACATTTAGTTATAACTCTCAACGTTATAGTCATTATCATTATTGAATACAGTTCACGTTCCTTATACTTTACGTTCGTCGTTTAACTACTCATTAAACAACATTAAATTCCTAAATTCATCACTAAAACAACGATTTAGGAAAGGTCTTATCATGTTCATTAAGTAATTACATAACCCATAATGGTATTGCAAACCATTGGATTCATAATCAACTTGGTCAACAACTTTCTATAGCCGGCTTAACACATTACGTTGTTCTCATTACGTTCATCTTCAATTGATTATTAAACTTTAATCATCATACATTAAATGTCTAACAATGCCTGAATAATGTTATATTTATACCTTAGTTCATTGCTAATGAGTTATCTTTCATTCTATACTTGTAAACATTCTTGTTTGTCGAAACCCTAGGACTGGCGCCACGGCGCCACACTTAGCTCTTCATCTCGCGCCGCGACGCGAGTTAGCAGTATGCCCTGACACTGTTACGGCACTGCTGCGCCACCCATTTGGCCTTGGGTTGGCGCCGCGACGCCAACTCTATGCCTCAGCTAGTTTGCAAAATTTGAAAATTTTACGAAACTCCCGGACTCATAACTTCTTCGTTATAAGTCTGAATTGGCTCGTTCAAAAGCCTACAGTTAAAAAATTACATATTCTACACGTTCATGCAAGAATTTTATCTATTTGACTTAATTTGCTAAAAATTCACCTATTAGTTCATTTTTAATGAAAATGATAAACGCTCGTGAACGTTCAACGCTCGTTTCTTCATTCCAAGTCGGAATCCGGTCATTTTTGAGTCCGCAACTCTATAATGCCAAATATGACTTGTCTCCATTGAAAACCAATGTTTTTAAGCTCAATATCAAAATTTAACTTCCATTCCGAGAATTTCACGAATTTGACGATTGTCGTCCAAACTCGTTTTAAATGGATTCAATCCATCATTTTAACATCTTGACATACATACTTCATTAACTTATTGACATGATAAGTTATTACTTGTTCTTCTTTAGTCTATAACTTGTAAAAGTATGAACTACTTATGAATTCACTTTGCATGACTTATCATAGCTTAAATCTTTTAACCATCATCCTTACTTCTTATTATTATACAACCTTATTATTTCAATATAAAACAAGTTCTTACAAGTTCTTCCTTGTTTCATAACTTATATGATTACGAATAGCTTATTCATGACTAATACGGCTTATTAAGACTTAAGCTTTTTGATTACTCATTCCTATCATTCCTTAGCATACATGTTCTACCACTACCAATCTCCCTACCAATGGAAGAGAAAGAGATTCATGGTTTAAGTTCTTACCCTTGAATATCACTTGACTAAGCTTTAATCTCCTTCTTTTTTCTTGAAAATCTCACAATGGAAGATTGAATTATAAGTGCTTATTCTCTCTAACCAATAAGTTGCTTTATTGGATGAAAATCTAACAACTAAAAAATGAGCTAGCAAGCTTTCTTTTTATAGGACTTCCTAAGTGAGGGCATTTTAGTCCAAAGCCAATCCCACCTCCTTAATCACCTCCTTACTATTTCTAGCTTAAGTACTAAGTTAACTTGGCCACCACACTCTTTGCTTGGCCATCACAACATCTATCCAATACTTGGACATCACATATACTTAACCATTAAGTATACTTGCTAATCACATAACTTAGCCTTTAAGTTTACTTGTTAATCACCTAGCTTATCCTTTGCTTGTTGATCACAACTTTTACTTGTTCTCCACACATAAGCACTTTACTTGCTTATCACATTAATTACTTGCTCATTACTTTAGATCATCCATGTGTTTAAACCATCCAATAACCAATAATTTTATACTTTGGGCTTTTAGCTTAACATGTACTTAGGCTTGCATTAACAATTCTTTGGGCTTTACCATTAGCTTGCATTAGGCTTACACATTAGTTCCTATTGGACTTACCCATTTCTACAGTTGGCCTTATCAATTCTCATTAGACTTTACAATGTTCTACACAATCCTATAAATTAAATTCATTTAACTTAAAGCCTTATAACGTATAATTTGCGTATTCATCTCGTATTCCAACTCGTATACTTATTTAATATACGATATTCTATGCTTCATTCATACTCATATAACACCTCGTATCATACTCGTATTCATTACTTCGTACAATACCTACGTATTATACAATCATTACTTTAATTCATTACACGCATTAAAATTCCTTCTCGGAATTCATTTTCCCTAATCGCAGGCGAAAAACTGTGTTTGCCATAACTGAAATATTATTGGATATTCCATCTCACCTCGATATTCTATCATTACGTATTTCTCGGAAATTCAAAAATAATTCCCTAGCAGAAATGCGTGAATAGTGTTTTCGAAAAATTTCTCAGAAAACTTTTATTTTTATCTTAGAAATTCAAACACTTTAATTCTACCACGTAGCCAAAATACTACGGCATTTTGATATGTCTAGGTCATAGAAAGACCTTCGAATAACTTACTCCCATAATTAATTAATTAAATTCATTTAATCCACATAATTAAATAAAAAAATTAATCCTCAAAAATCCAAATTTTCTAGGGCGTTACACTCTTCCCCCCTTATAAGGATTCTGTCCCCAGAATCACTGTAATAACCCGAGATTTTCTATATAAAATAAATAAGAAATTTTGCGTATAATTTTTTTTTTATTTATTTAATGACGAGAATAAGTGTCTAGTAATGTGAATGATAAATGCGAATATATTTATTACTTGAAAAATTAGAAATAATTTTGGAATAATTAATTACTACAAATTATATTTTTATGGTAATTAATTCTCGTAAGGCGAAATGTTTATTAATTATTTTCATGAAAACATGATTGGAAATAATATATGAAGTGATAATTAGAATTATATAATAAATATTTTATTATATGATTTGTTCGTAATATTTAAGTTAATTATTTTAACTTGATTATTGATGTTGTGTACGAAGAATAAGTCGATATGAGATCCAAACCACGGATTGGGATTGTGATCAAGAGATGAGAATAATAATATTATATTATTGTTATAATAATTTTACGATTACCATAAATATGTACGTGTATGTGCAGACGAGATAATATTGTGCAATGATGGCGGTCAATTAGGTCATAGCATACTCTTTGTCTTTGTGAAACCCTAATTATTAAACTCGGTTATGAGATATAAGCGAGTAAGCGAATGTGTTATATGAAGGTTACTGTGTATAAGATGTCGGTAATTAGAAGAAAATCCTAATTACTATTTTTACGCCGATAATTAGGACAAACCCTAATTATTATAACCCTAATTAGTTGAAGTTAGAGATTTGAAAATTTGAAAATTTGAACTACTTATGAATTCACTTTGCATGACTTATCATAGCTTAAATCTTTTAACCATCATCCTTACTTCTTATTATTATACAACCTTATTATTTCAACATAAATCAAGTTCTTACAAGTTCTTCCTTGTTTCATAACTTATATGATTACGAATAGCTTATTCATGACTTATACGGCTTATTAAGACTTAAGCTCTTTGATTACTCATTCCCATCATTCCTTAGCATACATGTTCTACCACTACCCATCTCCCTACTAATGGAAGAGAAAGAGATTCATGGTTTAAGTTCTTACCCTTGAATATCACTTGACTAAGCTTTAATCTCCTTCTTGCTTCTTGAAAATCTCACAATAGAAGATTGACTTATAAGTGATTATTCTCTCTAACCAATAGGTTGCTTTATTGGATGAAAATCTAATAACTAACAAATGAGCTAGCAAGCTTTCTATTTATAGGACTTCCTAAGTGAGGGCATTTTAGTCCAAAGCCAATCCCACCTCCTTAATCACCTTTTTACTATTACTAGCTTAAGTACTAAGTTAACTTGGCCACCACACTCTTTGCTTGGCCATCACAACATTTATCCAATACTTGGGCATCACATATACTTAACCATTAAGTATACTTGCTAATCACATAACTTAGCCTTTAAGTTTACTTGTTAATCACCTAGCTTATCCTTTGCTTGTTAATCACAACTTTTACTTGTTCACCACACATAAGCACTTTACTTGCTTATCACATTAATTACTTGCTCATTACTTTGGATCACCCATGGGTTTAATCGTTCAATAACCCATAAGTTCATACTTTGGGCTTTTAGCTTAACTTATACTTGGGCTTGCATTAACAATTCTTTAGGCTTTACCATTAGCTTGCATTGGGCTTACACATTAATTCCTATTGGACTTACCCATCTCTACACTTGAGCCTTATCAATTCTCATTTGACTTTACAATGTTCTACACAATCCTATAAATTAAATTCATTTAACTTAAAGCCTTATAACGTATAATTTGCGTATTCATCTCGTATTCCAACTCGTATACTTATTTAATATACGATATTCCATGCTTCATTCATACTCGTATAGCACCTCGTATCATACTCGTATTCATTACTTCATACAATACCTACATATTATACAATCATTACTTTATTTCATTATACGCATTAAAATTCCTTCTCGAAATTCATTTTCCCTAAGCGTTAGGTTTTAAGTCCGCAAGCGAAAAACTGCGTTTGCCATAACTGAAATATTATTGGATATTCCATCTCACCTCGATATTCTATCATTACGTAGTTCTCAGAAATTCAAAAATAATTCCCGAGCAGAAATGTATGAATAGTATTTTTCAAAAAATTTCTCAGAAAACTTTTATTTTCGTCTTACAAATTCAAACACTTTAATTCTACCACATAGCCAAAATACTACTAAGATTCGAGGTATGTCTCAGGTCATAGAACGACCTTCGAATAGCTTACTCCCATAATTAATTAATTAAATTCATTTAATCCACATAATTAAATAAAAAAATTAATTCTCAAAAATCCAAATATTCTGGGGTGTTACAAATACAAATACAACTTAATAATACAATTGTCGTGTAAAATACGAAAAAACATAAACTGAGAGTTTTAATAAGAATATTGTCATCTAGACAATATCCACACTCAAAGGAGTCCTCATTATATTTATTGTCACACTATTTAACAAAATAGTGAGGACTACTAATGCTATCATCTGGACCGTCACTCCGTTCCCCGACTCGTCCCTACTATATTCTCATTTCCTGAAGAGAATAGTGAAAGAAAGGGTGAGCTCAACTAGCCCAGTAAGAAATATTATGACTAAGATAATGCAGAATAAATTATCGTTAGCCTTCAACAGTGTTAAACGGATACAATATAACAAACATCAAGTTTAACTACAATGGAACAAGCAATACATTAAAAGAGTCAAGTAGAGAATAAAATCTACTATCTTTTATGATTTAAAATGTTTTTCATCACTTTTATAGCTGGGACTCAACTTAATAAATAATCCACATCATCCCTGCACTACGGCCAAGGATATTCATTAGCATCACAACCACAAATTATTCCTGCACTACGGGCCAAGGATATTTGTGTATTCATCAATGGTCATGATCATGCCAACAACTGTCCATCAATGCACTACGGGCCAATGAGGACTTTTACCACATCATTTTTAACATTACGGTCATGATTATACCGATTAATCCCTGGTCATAATTATACCAAGTCTATCTATGCACTACAGGCCACAGATGACTTTCAACATAAAATAAACATGAGGATGATGACAATGATATAAGAATTCAATAAAACAAGTTCAAGAATTAATTTATCCAGGAATTAATAACATCCAAATTGTCAACATGATACTTCTTTGTAGAGTAAAATTCAAGAATGTTCAGAAGAATATTTCTATGAAAAGATACTGGATGAAGCGCACATATCAAAGATATTCCACTAATTTCATGGAGTATAGAATCCAAAACTTTAACCAACTGAGTATAATAGATTATATGAAACTGCAAATGGATTTTCACCCGCTATGTACGATAATCCACGATATCTGAGATCATTTCCACAATTTAACAAGGAATGAATACAAAGGAACATTCACCATGCATGTGGTAATCCACATAGACAGGTTATTCCAACAGAATAATAAAGAATGGAATAACAAAAGAATTCACCATGCATGCGATAGATCGCACAGACAAGTTATTCCCAACAAAATAATAAATAATGGAACCAGGTAATGCGTAAATGCACAGACAGTATATTCCAACAGAATAATAAAGAATGAAACCAAGTCATTCAGAACGCGACGCACGAGGATATTCGTCGAATAATAAAGAATGGAATAACAATGAGAATTCACGGTGCATGCGATAGAAGCCATGTAGGAGTTATTCCAACAAAATCATAAAGAATGGAATAACAGAAGAATTTCACCATGTATGCGATACTTCGCATAGACAGGTTATTCCAACATAATAATAAAGAATGGAATAACAGAAGAATTTCACCATATATGCGGTACTTTGCATAGACAGGTTATTTTAACATAATAATAAAGAATGAAATAATGAAGAATTTCACCATATGTATGCGGTGCTTCAGCATAGACAAAGTTATTCAACATAATGATAAAGAATGGAATAACAGAAGAATTTCACCAAGTATAGGGTAGCCAGCGTGATCTGAGTTATTCCAATAGAATAATAAAGAATGGAATAATAGAAGTTCTTTTCATGAATACGAAAGAAAAATACCCCTTACCTTAGAAGAAACTGGATATTGGAGTAGTGAAGTAACAGAATATTTTTCTTCTTTCTCTCTATAGTTTCTCTCTCTAGAGTTTCAGTGAATTCGTAAGAAATAATAAAGGAATGAGCTTCTATTTATAGGAGAATGGACTGAATAGTAACTAATTCATGAACGGTCCAGATTGATTTACTTTTAAACGGACGGTCCATATTGATTTACTATGCAGTATTAATAAAATATTCTAATAAAATAAAATCTTGTAAATAAAATATAATATATTATGTTTATAATCTAATAAAATGAATAACTTTATAAAAGTATTCTGTTTTATATAAAAAGATTTTACTATGCAAACACTATGTAGGCATTTATGCAAATTTATGCACAATAGAATATTATATATTCTATTTATTGTCTAATAAAACAAATAACTTTATAAAAGTATTTTGTTTTATATAAAAAGATTTTACTATACAAATACTATGTAGGCACTATGCATAATAAAATATAATATATTCTATTTATAATCAAATAAAACAAAACTTTATAAAAGTTTTTGTTTTATATAAAAAGTTTTCATTTTATTACATTTATAATAATAATAAAACAAAACTTATCACCTTTATTATAATTCACAATATTAATCGACCAGGTCGTTCCCAGGAAAGAGGGGGCTTTCTAATAAGGATTTTTCCCTATTGGCGCGCAATTAGGTGACCAAACCTCTCCTTGGCAGAAGTTCTAGACATCGTTAATATTGCAAATAATAATATTAATAACTTTGTTATCTCAATTATTGATTTAATAATATGTAAAATATCAACAATAATTGAATCAAATAACGTGAGATACTATGCAACAATTACTGTAGCAATAATTGAACAAAAATGAGTGACTTCTCCGTAAGGATCAATAATCAATACAGGTGTGCTACTATGCAACCACGCGCAGACATCGTATTTTTTAACACCGTGTTTCAACAGTTAACAATAAAACTTCATAGTTATTTTCATAAAAATATTTTTGTCATTTTCTCAATCCGACAATAATTCCATTGTGGGGTCCACCAATGATTGTGTCGTCGTACGAATATTCCCTATTAAAATAAATATTCCCCGACCAATCAAATATTATATAACAACTTGCGTACTTTGGAAAATTTATAAATATTACCCACAACTATAATATTATATCAAGTTCACTCCATAATATTCAAAAAAATATTTCGAGAAATTTAAATCTTTATTCATAAAATTTGGGGTCTCACAATCTCACCTCCTTATGGAATTTTGCTCTCGAAATTTAGGTACGTACCTGGTATGATGAGGATACCTTAACTTCATTTCAGATTCTAACTCTTGAGTTATAACCTTTGAGTGTTGAATACGATCCTTCTTATCCAAGATTTTAACACGTATCTCCTCATAAGTTAAATCTTCTACTATCTCGTCTAGTTTTAATTCAATAATGTGGTTCGGGTCATCCACATATTTACGTAACATTGATACGTGAAAAGCGTTATGAACACGCGACATACTTGGCGGTAAAACGAGTTTATAGGCCACAGTTCCTACTCCATCGAGGATTTGAAATAGACAAATAAAATCGAGGGTTGAGATAACGCCTTCTTGAACCTTCTTCTTCACATTCATTAGATTCGGGTGTGTAGCTTGAGCGGCTTTAACTTTATCGATTAAAGTCTATTCTACTTATATATTCGTTATCTTCACATGGGTCCCTAGAGTATTTAACTCTATCTTCAACATTTGTAAGTTATACGTAATGGGTCTTTGTGTTAACAACATCGCACTCGTAAACGCATACGATCTTCTACTCAATGCGTCAGCTACCACGTTCGCTCTTCCACGATGATATTGAATGGTCGTAACCTTCAACAGCTCGAGCCATCGTCTTTGGCGCATTATACGTTCGTTTTGGGTGAAGAAATATTTAAGGGTTGAAGAAATGGGTTTTGTACTGGGGTCAATACAAAATTCGATTTCACGTTCTGGGGTAGGCTAAGAAGTATTCAAGAATACGTCAGGAAATTTATTAACAATAGAAATATCATTCAAAACTGTGACTCTCAACCAATACTTGGATAGTACATGTAATGAAGGTTTCTCCTAACGGAGTTTCAACAGATAAGTCAAAGTCTAACTTCTCCGGAGTCAAATTTAAACGTTGAGCGCAAGCAAGAGAGATAAAAGAATGGGTAGAACTGGTATCTAATAAGGTATAGACATCGCAAGAATTTATAATTAACTAACCCGTGCTAACTTCGTTCGGGTCACTCACTTTTTGAGAAGTCAATAAAAACGCTCTTCCTGAAACCACCGACTTTGTTTTGTCCGTATCCGCCTTTGGTGCCACCGTCTCAGCTGGACTTGACTTCGGTGAATGACAAAATCGGGCTAGGTGACCTTCTCTTCCACAATTATAACATGCTTTGGACGGCATCACGCAGTTTGCACTGATGTGTCCCTCCCCTCCACATTTGAAACATATGATAGGTGGTTGTTCTCCTTCTTTAACAACAGGTGCTGGTGCTGACGTCTTTCCATCATCGTTAAATCTTCTCTTCTTGAAATTTCTACTCCTATTATCTTGGCCATGATTACCACCAAACTGGTTACTATTCTTGGCATGATAATTTCCCCCACGATGGTTATCATTGTTCCGATGGCCATTGCCACCGGTACGATTATTATCGTGTTGTTGGTCGTTGCCTTTTAGTTGTGCTAACTCATTATCGCGCTCCAATAACTGAGCCCTATTAACAACATCTGAATACAAACACAGTTTATGAGAGATAAGATATTGACGTATCTCGGGTTTCAAACCTCTTAGAAACATTCGCGTCATTCTCTCCTTATTATCAACCAAATGGGTCGCAAACCGGGACAACTCGGTGAACTTGGCTTCATACTGCGACACGGTCATGTTATTTTTCTCCAGCTTGATGAACTCTACCTCTTTCATGTGACGAATACTTTCGGGAAAGTACTTGTCGTTGAACAATTCTTGAAACTTCTCCCAAGTCATCTTCAGTGCGGCAGGTAGAGTACGCTTTACAGATTCCTACCAGTAATCTGCCTCTACTCGCAACATGAAGGTAGCAAAGGGAACCTTTTGATCCTCGGAGCATCCCAAGACATCAAATATCTTGCAGATCTGCTTTATCCACGTCTCCGCCTTAAGTGGTTTTGGCTCTCCAAAAAGCTCTAGTGGTCCCAGTTCCTTGAACTGCTTAGCGGTGACCGTCCGAGAGTTACCAGTGTTTTCACCTGCATTTTGGACAGGAGCCGCTCTTGCCTGATGTTGCATGAATTACATAAAGCCTCTGAACATTCCATCATTCATCATTTGGTCAGTGTTGTTGTTTGCATGAGGATTGTCGCCTTCCTGATGCACATTATCCTGATTACTGATCTGTGGAGACTCAACAGTCTCCTGTGCTCCATTGCTATTCTCAACATTCTCGGATGTCATTTTCAAATACTGCCACAAAACAAGGGTTAATTAACATATCACATATTATCCCTATACTCTGACCGACCAATTAAATACCAAATAAACTTAGGTAGGTCATACTAGCGAAGGAATTCCCCGTCTCTCCCCTCCTAATTCTTATCTCACATTTTAGCCAGGGATCATATCCCTAAGCTTAGATACCAACTGTGACACCCCCAAAATAGGTATACATCACCCATTTTGGGTCGCCAGATACATGGTACAAAAATACAAATACAACTTAATAATACAATTGTCGTATAAAATACGACAAAACATAAACTGAGAGTTTTAAGAAGAATATTGTCATCTAGACAATATCCACACTTAAAGGAGTCCTCATTACATTTATTGTCACACTATTTAACAAAATAGTGAGGACTATTCTCATTTTCTGAAGAGAACAGTGAAAGAAAGGGTGAGCTCAACCAGCCCAGTAAGAAATATTATGACTAGGATAATGTAGAATAAATTATCGTTAGCCTTCAATAGTGTTAAACTGATACAATATAACAAATATCAAGTTTAACTACAGTGGAACAAGCAATCCATTAAAAGAGTCAAGTAGAGAATAAAATCTATTATCTTTTATGATTTAGAAGGTTTTTCATCACTTTTATCGCTGGGACTCATCTTAATAAATAATCCACATCATCCATGCACTACGGCCAAGGATATTCATTAGTATCACAACCACAAATTATCCATGCACTACGGGCCAAGGATATTCGTGTATTCATCAATGGTAATGATCATGCCAACAACTGTCCATCAATGCACTACGGGCCAATGAGGACTTTTACCACATCATTTGTAACATTACGGTCATGATTATACCGATTAATCCCTGGTCATAATAATACCAAGTCCATCTATGCACTACAGGCCACAGATGACTTTCAACATAAAATAAACATGAGGATGATGACAATGATATAAGAATTCAATAAAACAAGTTCAAGAATTAATTTATCCAGAAACTAATAACGTCCAAATTGTCAACATGATACTTCTTTGTAGAGTAAAATTCAAGAATGCTCAGAAGAATATTTCCATGAAAAGATACTGGATGAAGCGCAAATATCAAAGATATTCCACTAATTTCATGGAGTATAGAATCCAAAACTTTAACCAACTAAGTATAATAGAATATATGAAACTGCAAATGGATTTTCACCCGCCATGCGGTAATCCACGAATACAGATCATTTCCACAATTTAACAAGGAATGAATACAAAGGATCATTCACCATGCATGTGGTAATCCACATAGACATGTTATTCCAACAGAATAATAAAGATTGGAATAACAAAAGAATTCACCATGCATGCGATAGATCTCACAGACAGGTTATTCCCAAAAAAATAATAAATAATGGAACCAGGTCATGCGTAAATGCATAGACAGGATATTCCGACAAAATAATAAAGAATGGAACCAGGTCATGCGTAAACGCACAGACAGGATATTCTGTCAGAATAATAAAGAATGGAATAACAACAGAATTTACCAGGAATACGATAGACCGCACAGACAGGTTATTCTAACAGAATCATAAAGAATTGAATAACAGAAGAATTTCTCCATGTATGCGGTACTTCGCATAGACAGGTTATTCCAACATAATAATAAAGAATGGAATAACGGAAGAATTTCACTATTTATGCAAGATTGCAGATGTATGAAAGTTATTCCAACATAATAATAAAGAATGGAATAACAAAAGAATTTCACCATGTATGTGGTACTTCAGATGTAGATGATTATTCCAACATAATGATAAAGAATGGAATAATCAAGAATTTCACCAAGTATATGGTAGCTGCATGATATACAAAAGTTATTCCAATGTAATAATAAAGAATGGAATAATGAAGTTCTCTTCATGAATACGAAAGAAATAATACCCCTTACCTTAGAAGAAACTGGATATTGGAGTAGTGAAGTAGTAGAATACTTTTCTTCTATCTCTCTATAGTTTCTCTCTCTAGAGTTTCAGTGAATTCATAAGAAATAATGAAGGAATGAGCTTCTATTTATAGGAGAATGGACTGAATAGTAACTAATTCATGAACGGTCCAGATTGATTTACTTTTAAACGGACGGTCCATATTGATTTACTATACAGTATTAATAAAATATTCTATTAAATTTTTTTTTTGAATAAAATATAATATATTCTATTTATAATCTAATAAAACGAATAACTTTATAAAAGTATTCATTTTTATATAAAAAAGATTTTACTATGCAAACACTATGCATAATAGAATATTATATATTCTATTTATAGTCTAATAAAACAAATAACTTTATAAAAGTATTCATTTTATATAAAAAGATTTTATTATGCAAATACTATGCAGGCACTATGCAAACACTATGCATAATAAAATATAATATATTCACTTTATAATCAAATAAAACAAAACTTTATAAAAAGTTTTCTGTTTTATTACATTTATAATAATAATAAAATAAAACTTATCACCTTTATTATAATTCACAATATTAATCGACCAGGTCGTTCCTAGGAAAGAGGGGGCTTTCCAATAAGGATTTCTCCCTATTGGCGCGCAATTAGGTGACCAAACCTCTTCTTAGTAGAACTTCTAGACATCATTAATATTGCAAATAATAATATTAATAACTTTGTTATCTCAATTATTGAATTAATAATATATAAAATATCGACAATAATTGGATCAAATAACGTGAGATACTATACAACAATTACTGTAGCAATAATTGAACAAAACTGAGTGACTTCTCACGTAAGCATCAATAATCAATACCATGTGCTACTATGCAACCACACATATTACTGTACTTTTAACACCGGGTGTTTCAACAGTTAACGGTAAACCTTCCGCCGTTATTTTCATAAAAATATTTTTGTCGTTTTTCTCATTAAAACAATAATTCCATTGTGTGGTCCACCAATGATTGTCGTCGCATTTAATATTCCCTGTTAAAACGAATATTCCCCGACAAATCGAATATTATATAACAACTTGCGTACTTTGCAAAATTTATAAATATTACCCACAACTATAACATTATATCAAGTTCACTCCATAATATTCAAAAAAATATTTCGAAAAATTTAAATCTTTATTCATAAAATTTGGGGTCTCACAAACAGAATAATAAAGAATGGAACCAGGTCATACGTAATCCGCACAGATAGGATATTCCAACAGAATAATAAAGAATGGAATAACAATAGAATTCACCAGGCATGCGATAGACTGCACAGACAGGTTATTCCAACAAAATAATAAAGAATGGAACTAGGTCATGCGTAATCCGCACAGACAGGATATTGCAACATAATAATAAAGACTGGAATAACAGAAGAATTTCACCATGTATACGGTAGTTCGCGTATACAGGTTATTCAAACAGAATAATAAGGAATGGAATAACAATAGCTCTTTTCATGAATACGAAAGAAATAATACCCCTTACTATAATAATAATATCCCTTACCTTAGAAGAAACTGGATATTGGAATAGTGAGGTAACAGACTTCTCTTCTTCTTTCTCTCTATAATTTCTCTTTATAATAATTTCTCTAAAGCTTTAGTGAATTGGTGAGAAATGAAGGAAGAATGAGCTTCTATTTATAGGAAAATATAGTTTCGAGAATTGCACGTTTTGGGGCTCGAAATATTACAGTACAATACCTTCAACTTTTTTTTTATTTTTAATTTAGTCCTGCAAGTATTATCAAACTTGCACCACCTCTCCTAATAGTAAATAATGTGAATCAATAGTTCAATCATGTGAATCAATAGTTATAATCATGTGAAAATACGAATTACAGTATAGTACCTCCATCTATTCCTCCATTTTTAACTTAGTCATGAAAGTATTATCAATCTTGCACCAACTCCCCTAATAGTACATGAATGTGAATCAATAGTACACTCATGTGAACAAATAGTTATAATTATGTGAATTAATAGCAATTAATTGCTCTTTTATTCGATTAATTACCCGATTGGTCAATACAACCTTCAGACATCAATTATTATCGAAATAAATATCGATTTCCACTAACACTAACAATCCCAACACAATGGAAATATTTTTCTCAAAAATTTCATTTTATGAAATTCTAACACAATGGAACTATCAATTTCATCTTTATTCAACACAAACTTATTCATCATTACTATTATAACTCACAATATTTAACAACCAGGTCGTTTCTAGGAAAGAGGGGGCTTTCCGATAAGGATTTCTCCTTATTGGCGCGCAATTAGGTGACCAAACCTCTCCTTGACAGAACTTCTAAACATTGTAAATATTGCAAATAATAATATGAATAACTTTTTCGTCTCAATTATTGATTTAATAATATATAAAATATTATGAAGATGATATCGTGACAATAATTGAATCAATAATATGAGAGAGATATGATACAAAGAATTATTGTAGTAATAATTGAGTATAATCGAGTGACTTCTTACGTAAGCATCAATAATCAATATTGTGTGCTACTATGCAACCACAGCGTATCTTTGTACTTTAATTACGGGTAGTTCAACAGTTTTAACGGTAAAACTTTTTCGTAGATTATTTTTATGAAAAGATAATTATGTCGTTTTCTAAATACGACAATACCTCCGTTATTGGGGTCCACCAATGATTGTCTTGCCGCATTTAATATTCCCTAACCAATCGAATATTATATAACAACTTGCATACTTTGCAAAATTTGTAAATATTACCCACAACTATAACATTATATCAAATCCACACCATAATATTAAAAAAAAATATTTCGAGAAATTTATATCTTTATTCATAAAATTTGGGGTCTCACAATCTCCCCTCCTTATGAAATTTTTCCCTCGAAATTTATGTACGTACTTGGTATGCCGAAGAGATGAGGATACCTTGACTTCATTTCAGATTCTAACTCTTGAGGTATAACCTTTGAGTGTTGAATACGATCCTTTTTATCCAAGATTTTAACACGTATCTCCTCATATGTTAAATCATTTGCTATCTCGTCTAGTTCTAATTTAATAACATGGTTCAGGTCATCCACATATTTACGTAACATCGATACGTGAAAAACGTTATGAACACGCGACATACTTGGCGATAAAATGAGTCTATAGGCCACAGTTCCTACTCCATCGAGGATTTCAAATGGGCCAATTAAATCGAGGGTTCAGATAACGCCTTCTTGAACCTTCTTCTTCACATTTATCAGATTCGAGTGTGTAGCTTGAGCGGCTTTAACTTTATCGATTAAAGTCGATTCTACTCGTATATTTGATATCACCACGTGGGTCCTTAGAGTCTTTAACTCTATCTTCATCATTTGTAAGTTATACGAAATGAGTTTTGTACTGGGGTCAATACAAAATTTGAATTCACGTTCTAGGGGTAAGCTAAGAAGTCTTCAGGAATACGTCAGGAAATTTATTAACAATAGAAATATCATTTAAAATTGTGACCCTCATCCAAGATTTGGATAACACGTCACATTGATATCTATCAACTTGCCACCGTTATTCACGATGTCCCCTACGGATATTCTATCTTTGGTGTATTCCAGGACTTGGAAGTCACCAGCGAAAGGCTCAGGGCTCTTTACTTATGGCTTGATATGACAATGATTGACTTTAGTGGTTTGGTTTCTTGAATTCACATAACAGGTTGGTTAGGAATATTGAAGCTAACAACCTTACGAAAATAATTGATTTTAGCATGATGAGTAGTTAACCAATCAATCCCTAAAATCACATCAAATGAAAGTATTTTCAAAGAAATAAGATCGACAAGTAACGTGAAAGTGTCGATTTGAATTAAACAAGATTTATAAATAGTGGAGGTAATGAATGTTTCTCCTAACAGAGTTTCAACAGATAAAAGAGCCAAGTTCAAACATTGAACACCACTAGGTGAAATAAAAGAGTGGGTAGAACCGATATCAAATAAGGTATAGACTTCGCAAGAGTTTATGATTAATTCGGGTTCCTCGATAAACGCTCTCACTTAAACTACCGAGTTTGACTTGTCTGGGGCATCCTTTGCCGTCACCATCCCAGTTGGACTTAAATTTGCTATAGAGTACATTCCACCCTTAATTGCTTCGCCACATTCCTGATCCATGATTCGAATCATTACTCTCCGATCCATATTGAATTCGGGTTAACCGTTCTGCACGGGGTAATTCTGAATTCAATGTTGGATTCTCCCAATTGCTGTCCAAAAAGCAAAATCCATTTCATCTAGTTTGGCCTTATTAGATCGGACGTCTTTTTCTACAATATCAACGCGTCGTGCGGCTTTTATCCATGCATCATCTATTCTCATGCGTTCATTTTCTTCTTCTTTCATCAAAACCTTAATCATAGCATTCTCAGTTCCAGCTCTAATATCTTATACTCTGCCAAAGAGTGCTTCTGTTCAAGCATCGCACATCGGGTAACACAATTTTGAATTATTGCATCCCTTTGCTCCACGACCGCCTGCCATTCTTCAGCCTGCTCTTCTAACTCATGAATACGATTTTGAAATTCTAAATTTCGATCATAAAATTCTTCTAATAAATTCTCCTCATGTTCCTCTTCTTTCTCTTCTTCCTCTTCTTCCTCACTCTCAGCTGCTACCTCTACGACTAGCTAAAAAAGTAAAATTTATTAGTTCTTCACTCACCACATAGATATCTCTAATTTCTTCTTCGTCTGACATCACATTAACCTGGTTGGTGATTAAAGGTGTCTCAATGATATCATGTGCTTCATTGCTGATCTCAACATTTTCAGATGCCATTTTCAAACACTGCCACAAAACAATGGTTAATTAACATATCACATATTATCCCTATACTCTGACCGACTAATTAAATACCAAATAAACTTAGGTAGGTCATACTAGCGAAGGAATTCCCCATCTCTCCCTCCTAGTTCTTGTCTCACATCTCAGCCAGGGATCATATCCCTAAGCTTTGATACCAACTGTGACGCCCCCAAAACAGGTATACATCACCCATCTTGAGTCGCCAAATACATGGTACAAAATTCAAATACAACTTAATTATACAACAGTAGTGTAAAATACGACAAACCATAATCTAAGAGTTTTAATAAGAATATTGTCATGTAGACAATATCCACACTCAATGGAGTCCTCATTACATTTATTGTCACACTATTTAACATAATAGTGAGGACTATTAATGCTATCATCTGGACTGTTACTCCATTCCCCGACTAGTCCCGACTAAGTTCTCATTTCCTAAAGATAACTATGAAGAAAGGGTGAGCTCAACTACCCCAGTAAGAAATATTATGACTAAGATAATGCAGAATAAATTATCATTAGCCTTCAACAATGTTAAACTGAATAAATACAATAGACATCAAGTTTAACTGCAGCGAAATAAGCAATCCATTGGAAGAGTCAAGTAGAGCATTATATCTACTATCTTCTATGATTTAAAATGTTTTCATCAATTTTTATCGCTGAGACTCAGCTTAATAAATAAACCACATCGTCGAATCTTCCCTGCACGACGGGCCAAGGATATTCATTAAATCATCAATGGTCATGACTATAACGAATAATCCTTGGTCATAATCATACCAAAAAATGTCCATCAATGCACTTCAGGCCACTGAGGACATTCACCACATCATTCGTCACATTACGGTCATGATTATACCGAATAATCTCTGGTCATAATCATTCCAAGTCCATCTATGCATGTAAGCCAAAGAAGACTTTCATCACAATATAAGCATGAGGATGATGACAATGATATAAGCATTAATCAAACAAAAATAAGGATAAATATTAAAGACTTTAAATTTATCCAAATATTATCAATCACTTAATAAACTCATAATCTAATATTATTAATATTATAACAATATTTTAATCACTACTTAAACTTATGAACAATTTATTTCAATTGTTTACTTTACCAAATAATGCATTTAATCATTCAAAAATGCCATACTCATAAGATTTTATCACCAATGATCAAATCCCTCATCAAAAATCTACATATATCCTATATAGGATTCCCAAGCCATAAAATCCTATTTTCCAATTTTGTTACTTCACATAACATATTTAATTCAATTACTCATAACTAGTTCATTTTCATGAAAAATACCAAATCAGTCCCAAAAATATTTCTTTTCTGGGATTTAGCAGAATATAGTCCCATATTGAACATATATTTTTCTCGGAATTTTTAAAATTCATTTACTATTTTTCATATGGCCAAAACTGCCGAATATTTAGACATTTATCATAAATTGTACTTTTGTCCAAAAATTCTGAAATTTACAGGGTATACTCATGTTATATACATGTACTCCCAATAAAAATTTCACCAATTTTGGAGTTAACCACAAGGAGTTATAAGGGTTTACTTTTAAAATAGTCTTTTCCCATAAAATCCATAACTCTTAATCTATACATCCAAAAATCGCCATCTTTGGACACGATATAGAAAACTCATCAAATTATCATTTCAAATTTTTCCAGAATTTTTGAGGGTGAGAAAAATTATGAAACTTCAAATGGATTTTCACCCGTTATACGGTAATCCACGTAAACAGATCATTTCCACAATTTAATAAGGAATCAATACAAAGGATCATTCACCATGCATGCGGTAATCCACATAGACAAGTTATTCCAATAGAATAATAAAGAATGGAATAACAAAAGAATTCACCATGCATGCGATAGACCGCACAGACAGGTTATTCCCAACAGAATAATAAAGAATTGAACAAGGTCATGCATAATCCGCACAGACAAGATATTCCAACAGAATAATAAAGAATGCAACCAGGTCATGCGTAATCCGCACAGACAAGATATTCCAACATAATAATAAAGAATGGAATAACAATAGAATTCACCAGGCATGCGATAGACCGCACATATAGGTTATTCCAACAGAATAATAAAGAATGGAACCAGGTCATGCGTAATCCGCACAGACAGGATATTCCAACATAATAATAAAGAATTGAATTTTAGAAATATTTTACCATGTATACGGTAGTCCGCGTATACAGGTTATTCCAACAAAATAATAAGGAATGGAATAACAATAGCTCTCTTCATGAATACGAAAGAAATAATACCCCTTACTATAATAATAATATCCCTTACCTTAGAAGAAACTGGATATTGGAATAGTGAGGTAGCAGACTTCTCTTCTTCTTCCTCTCTATAATTTCTCTCTATAATAATTGCTCTAAGCTTTAGTGAATTGGTGAGAAATGAAGGAAGAATGAGCTTCTATTTATAGGAAAAGATAGTTTCGATAATTGCATATTTTGGGGCTCAAAATATTACAGTACAATACCTTCAACTTTTCTTTCATTTTTAATTTAGTCCTGCAAGTATTATCAAACTTGCACCACCTCCCCTAATAGTAAATAATGTGAATCAATAGTTCAATCATGTGAATCAATAGTTATAATCATGTGAAAAATACAAATTACAGTATAGTACATCCATCTATACCTCTATTTTTAACTTAGTCATACAAGTATTATCAATTTTGCACCAACTCCCCTAATAATACATGAATATGAATCAATAGTATACTCATGTGAAGAAATAATTATAATCATGTGAATTAATAGCAATTAATTGCTCATTTATTCGATTAATTACCCGATTGGTCAATACAACCTTCAAACATCAATTATTATCGAAATAAATGTCGATTTCCACTAACACTAACAATCCCAACATAATGGAAATATTTTTCTAAAAAATTTCATTTTTTAAATTTCAAAGTTTGACTTTTTCTGAAAAAGTCAACAGTTTACTTTTTTGGCCAAAAAGTCAACCCCGAAAAATTTTGTGTTTATAGTCTATTTCTACTAATTTCATCGTTTCGGACTCAAATATCACGTCCGCGTCTCCAAATTGTAACTCACAATATTTAACAACCAGGTTGTTCCCAGGAAAGAGGGGGCTCTCCGATAAGGATTTCTCCTTATTTGGCGCGCAATTAGGTGATCAAACCTCTCCTTGACAGAACTTCTAGACATTGTCAATATTGCAAATAATAATATGAATAACTTTTTCGTCTCAATTATTGATTTAATAATATATAAAATATTATGAAGATGATACTGTGACAATAATTGAATCAATAATATGAGAGATATGATGCAGCAATTACTGTAGCAATAATTGAGTATAACTGAGTGACTTCTTACGTAAGCATCAATAATCAATATTGTGTGCTACTATGCAACCACGCCAGACATCGCATACTTTTACTACTGGGTAGTTCAACAGTTTTAACGGTAAAACTTTCGCCGTTATTTTTATGAAAAGATAATTATGTCATTTTCTAAATACGACAATACCTCCGTTGTGGGGTCCACCAATGATTGTGCCGTCGTACGAATATTCCCTAACCAATCGAATATTATATAACAACTTGCATACTTTGCAAAATTTGTAAATATTACCCACAACTATAACATTATATCAAATCAACACCATAATATTAAAAAAAATATTTGAGAAATTTAAATCTTTATTCATAAAATTTGCGGTCTCAAGGAGTTCTCATGCTGATTTTCAGCAACAAGTAGATGTGTATCCGATAGAAGAAGGGCATACTCGGCATACTATCAGGCGAGATATTATTGCCGGTCTTGCCAACGCAGATTTTAAGAATGCCTTACGGCAGATGTAACCTAGTATTAGCTAGAGCAGAGTTAGATATGTAAATACGATGTATCTAGTAGTGACGTAAAACCCTCTTTTGTATATCAAAGGGTAGTCTTTTGTAAATCCCAATTTTTGGAAAGCAATTGCGGGATAGTAATGTAATCAGCTTAGGCTGTGTAATCTGAACGATGTAGTATTATACTACAAGAAGTAAATTAATATAAGCCTTTTTATGGAACATATTGTGCAAATAGTATGGGTTATTGTTTAATAATGAATAATAATTAACTAACAAGAAGCGAATAATAACGAAATGTGTTGTTTATCTTAACAGCAAAATGCTTCCAAGAAGGAGACAACAAAATCAAGACGCTAATGTTAATCAACTGGAGGGAGGTCCGGTTAACCCAACGCAGGAGTTCGTTAACTTGTTAACGGTCGCGTTTAATAGGATTAGGGCTAATATACCCGTAAATCCTGGAGTAGTACGAGCTACTAATTTTAAGGACTTCAAGAGTGTCCGTCCGCCAGAGTTCAAGGGAACTACGAACCCCATAGAAGCCCAGACTTGTGTGAAAGAAATCGAGAAGGAATTTGTCAATGCAAATGTCGATGAGGGCCAAAAGGTTGCTTTTGCAACCTATATGATGAAGGGTGAGGCCAACTTTTGGTGGGAGGTGAACCAGGCTAGGGCTGATATAGAGAACTTAACGTGGGTAAGGTTCAAGGAGATCTTCTACGAGAACTACTTTCCCACGAATATGCAGGGGAGAATGGAAATACAGTTTTTGGAATTGAAACAAGGAGAGATGACTGTTCCCCAATATGCTGCCAAGTTCAATGAAGTGGCAAGGTTTGCTCCACACCAAGTGGACACTGAGGTGAGAAAGGATAGGAGGTTTGAGCAGGGCTTGAAACCCTGGCTCTATAGTCAAATATTTGTGTTCCAAAATACTTCTTTTGGGACCATATTAGAGAAGGCAATAATTGCCAAAGTTGGGAATGAGGCTTTGAGCCAGTACCACAAGGATAAGAAGAATAAGAATAAAGTTGATGTAGAAGTAAAGACCGAGGGAGCCAGCGGGAGTGGCGAAGGTCAGAAGAGGAAGGGGTTTAACTATGGGAATACCAGAGTGAAGCAAGGGGATCCTAAGAAGAGGATGGAGGCATGCAAAACCTGTGGGAAGACTCACTTAGGAATCTGTCTTAAGGGGAAGGCTGGATGCTACAACTGTGGACAGGAAGGTAAAATTTTGCCTAAATGTCCAAGTCCAAAGAAGAATCATGGATGCTTTATATGTGGATCAACTGACCACATAGAAAAGAACTTCCCAAAGAAGGGGATGAACGGGAATATGGGTGCTAATAGCAGTAAGTTAGCTATTGGTGGTCCAGCGCAGCCGGGCAGGCCGATGGACCGTACCTTTAACATGACAGTCCAAGATACATTTGCATCAGGGAACGTAGTTGCAGGTATTATTCTGATCAACAACATAAATGCTTACGTGTTGTTTGATCCGGGTGCTACTTGTTCGTTTATAGCATGTGATTTTGCTAGACGATTAGGATTACTTACCAAAAAGTTGCATATACCTTTGAATATCAAGTTAGTAAACGATAGATAATTCCTGTTGAAGATATTCATAGGAGTTGTTGCGTAGATATACGAGGGTATAAATTATCGATAGATTTGATATAGATAAAGTTGGGAGAATTCGATGTAATTCTCGAGATGGATTGGTTGTTTAACCATGGGGCAATAATAGATTGTCAAAAGAAATGCGTAAATATTAGAACGTTGAGACAACCTTTTGTAGTGTTTACGGTAATAAATCATCGTGATGTTCGTGTTGTCTTACGATGACACAAACTAGGAAACTGTTAAGGAAGGGATGTGTAGGTTATCTATGCCATGTTGTTGATACCCAACGAGTGGGAGCAACCATGGAACAAATACCTATAGTTAAAGAATTCATAGATTTATTTCCAAGTGAATTATTGGGTCTTCCGCCGGATAGGGAGATCGAATTCGTAATAGACATTATGCCAGGAGCGGCACCAGTCTCAAGGGCCCCGTATCGTATGGCACCTGTAGAGATGAAGGAGTTAATGGTTCAGTTATAGGAACTGTTGGACAGGAAGTACATTCAACCAAGTGTTTCGCCGTGGGGAGCACCGGTATTGTTTGTCAAGAAGAAGGACGGATCGTTAAGACTTTGTATCGACTACCGAGAGTTCAACAAGTTAACGATAAAGAATAAATACCCACTGCCTGTGACACCCCCAAATCTAGGTACTTTATTCCCACAAGATTTAGTGTTCACTATCCATACAATCATACTATCTACCCAAATAAAATATTATTTAAACCATAATCCTCCCTTCAAATAGGGTTAAATCAATTACTTCAAAATTATCCCAGGTTATCTAACCTTAAAACATCATTCAAAAGTGGAAAATAAATTATTTCATAACATCATTAAGATAAAGTCGAAGATCATCATAACCAATAAAAGTCTAATATCATAATCGTAATCAAAATTACAAGTCTTCATCACTTGTACAATTTTCCCTTTCCTTTACTAGTCGAAGGTTCATCTACCTTCTCCACTTTAGCTGCAATGAGTTTATAAATATGCAAGAGTGAGCAAAATAATTGCTTACTGGATATAACAATGAATCAACATGAGAATAACAATAATAACTACCAATGAAGGCTCATCAAAACTGAATAGTACTCTAACAATGATAATCAGAAACTAGAATCCAAAATATGGAATAAACATAACTAAGGGTCATAAGACCATGAACTCAATTCAGGTTTTAAAGTATTTCTACTTTAACCTTTAACAGTCTAGAAGACTATAATCATCATCTATGTCCTAGGTTCACATGTGTGTTTTTATCAGAACCTTTAATGACTAAACGACTATATGGACCATCATTCCATACTACAGGTGATCAGCCCTTTGTACTATGTATTGCGCAAACATTTTAATGCTATTGCATAGCTCTAAAATAATCCCATGATATAGGGTTGTTCATCTTAGTATTTAGAGTACAAGTCCGCACCAAAGAAAGTTTGGTTTGGATAATCTTTCAAGGGTAATTTGAAGTTTAACGAACATCAACTAGAGGACTAGTTGAATCAATAGTGTTTGATAATACAACAGTTGATCAATAATAATATGAAACAATGAATAAATGTAAGAGAACTGTCTATACTTGACCCCATGCTTAGAAACAACTACAAAGCATACGTATTGAATGACAATAATAAACCTTGCTTGAATAAAATTAAGCTACGACTATGAATTATTGAATAAACATTAAGTAATAACATGCTAAAAATAAAGCTCACTTATCATGAAAATGATTTGGGTCAAGTAATTGAACTATAATAATTCAACATTTGAAATTAGAATTCAAGAAAACTGCATTCATAATATCCGAGTAACAATAATGAAACTTGTCTAACAATAAACAAGTTAGAATGCATCAATAAGTATTGGACTTCAAACTTGGTTGAATACAATAATCTCATAGCTAGATTGTTCAAATCATGATTAAGAATACAATAGTTCGTTTAACGAAACTTTAAAATAAGAACTAGCTCAACAGAAATGTAAGGATAAAAGGCTTACTTAATGTAAAAAGAGAAGTTTAGAAACTTGCTCAATGTAAATATAGAGTTAGAAAACTTGCCTTGAGCGTAAGCTATAAAATTAAACTCACGATCACCTACATATAATTTTAGAACCACAATATCTATTAGATATGCTAACATACCAAAACATGTTCATTACCATTCACATTTCAGAAACTCTAAGTGTTCTACTTCGCAACACTTAATTAACGTTCATTAGGTATACCAAATTATCACATAACGCGTTGTCGAGTTACTAATCATTTTTGCAACTTTGAACTTACTAACCATAATTCACTATGTTGTGTTAACCTTAACATTACAAGTCTTCACAAGGTATTTCTAACTTCTTAGCAAAATCATCAGATATAAACGAGCAAGTAGCACCCGAATCAAATAATACATATGCATTTATATCATTGATTGGAATAATACCTGACACGGCATCTTTTGATTGCACCGCGTCCTGCACCGTCATGTTGAAGGTTCTGGCTGTGGGCTTATTTGTTGTTGTTGGTCCAGCAATAGCCAACGCACCTCCACTAGTATTTCCCTTGCTCCTATTTGTCTCACCAGACCTCTTCTTAGGGCATTCACGAGCAAAGTGATCCTTGGATCCGCACGTGAAGGACACATTCTTCTTAGCTTAAGTACAATTTGGGGCGATGTGACCCTCCTAACCATAATTGAAGCATACTTGTTTCCCCTGCAAACACTCTCCCTTCTGAAACTTTTTGCACGTAGCACATGCTTCGAACTTCTTATTTTGCTGGTTTCTTTGCTGATTTCCAGCTCCACCATTCGTATTCCACTTCCTCTTCAGGTTGTTGTTGCCATTTCCACCGTTACCACCGCCACCATTTTTAGCCTCACCTTCACTTTTCTTCTTCCTCTGTTCTTGGTTATGTTTTGTTACTACCTCGCCTCCACTTTCAGCGAGAATCGCCTTTCTCCATCATCACGCAAATGTCTTCAATTTGGAATAGAAACCCTCTTGCATACAACCAGGATTTCCGGGATCCTCGCTTGAACCTCTTTGCCTTGCGCTCGTCTGTACTGACTTGATATGGCGCGCAAACCTCACCGACCTCGTTCCCTGCTTCAATTCCAAAAACTGAACCTCTAGCTGGCTCTTCGAACTCTCTAGAAAATAGGTCTCAAAGAATATCTCTTTAAACCTTTCCCAAGTCATCACTCCTGGTCCTTCCCGAGTTCTGTTGGCCTGCCACCAATAGCTACCCTCCTCTTTCAAAATAAACGTTGCAAAAGCAGTCTTCTAGTTATCCTCTACCCTAGCAACACCAAAAACCTTATCAATTTCCATAATCCAAGTCTGTGCTTCGACTGGATTCATAGACCCTTGGAATTCTGGTGGTCCAACCGCCTTAAAGTCCTTGAACGTCGTAACTTGATTCTGAGGTTGATTCTACAAAGCACCCATCAGCAACTTCACTAGCTGCTAAACAGGGTTTTCTTCCACATTGTTGTTGTTGTTGTTTTCCTCAACGATTCTCCGTTGTGGTGGTTGATGTCTTGAAGCCATTTTCTGTTAAAATACACCCATTAGCTTCTATTCCATCTCTTAAGTATTATATACTTAAGTCACACATCATAATAGTTTATCACGTAACACTTAACACTTTGAATAAAACAATAACTTTTATTCATTCATCATCTTTTAAAAACATCAAAACAATAGCATCACTACTATTTATATTACTTTCCTGAACTATAAAAGTTACAGGTCAACATCATCATCATCACATCCCATTGCTTATATCATAACTGGATTTACATTTCCTAATCACATATCAATTACATTTTCTACAATGTTCTACTAAGATACTGCGTAGCCATACGACGCTCTTCCTCCACAATTCGAAACATTGTTCGGCGATCCAATACGTATGATGGTAGTGTCTCGAACTGAATTGGATAACTCATGATGATTGACCACAGTGTTGAATACGTTGCTCATTTCTTCCATCTTCCTCCTCTTGGCTTGTACATCACTCTCTGCTATTCCGGCTCGTTGATAAGTGTGACGCCCCCAAAATAGGTATACATCACCCATTCTGAGTCGTCAAATACATGGTACAAAATTCAAATACAACTGTCGTGTAAATACGATAGAACATATTCTGAGAGTTTAAATACGAATATTGTCTTCTAGACAATATCCATACTCAAATTTAATCTTATTACAATTATTATCACACTATTTCATAGAATAGTGAGGACTACTAAGACACCCATCTGGACCGTCACTCCGTTCCCCGACTAGTCCCAGCTATATTCTCATTTCCTGAAGAGAACAATGAAAGAAAAGGGTGAGCTCAACTAGCCCAGTAAGAGATATTATGACTAAGATAATGCAAATAAATTATCATTAGCCTTCAACAGTGTTAAATAGATAGAATATAACAACATCAAATTTAACTGCAGCGGAACAAGCAATCCATTAAAAGAGTCAAGTAGATAATAAAATCTACTATCTTTTATGATTTAAAAGGTTTTTCATCACTTTTATCGCTGAGACTCAGCTTAATAAATGAACTACATCACTGAATTGTCCATGCACTACGAGCCAAGGATATTCATTATTATCACTAGTTGGTCATGTTCATCTCAACAACTGTTCATCAATGCACTACGGGCCAATGAGGATTTTTACCACATCATTCATTACATTACGGTCATGATTATACCGAATAATCCCTGGTCATAATCATACCAAGTCCATCTATGAACGTAAGCCAAAGATGACTTTTATCACAATATAAGCATGAGGATGATGACAATGATATAAGAATTCAATAAAACAAGTTCAAGAATTAATTTATCTAGGAACCAATAAAGTCCAAATTTTCAACATGATACTTCTTGTGTAGAGTAAAATTCAAGAATGCTTAGAAGAATATTTCCAGGAAAAGATGCTGGATGAAGCACAAATATCAAGTATATTCCCACTAATTTCATAGAGTATAGAAATCAAAACTTTAACCAACTGAGTATAATAAAGAATGGAATAACAAAAGAAATCACCAAGCATGCGATAGATCGCACAGACAGGTTATTCCAATAGAATAATAAATAATGGAACCAGGTCATGCGTAAAGCACATACATGATATTCCAACAGAATAATAAATAATGGAACCAGGTCATGCGTAAAGCACAGACAGGATATTCCAACACAATAATAAATAATGGAACCCGAAGTCATGCGTAGAAAATACGAGATAGGTTGTTCCAATGTAATGATAAAGAATGGAATAATAGAAGAGTTTCACCATGTATGCGAAAGACTTGCGTTATAGACAAAGTTATTCCAACATAATGATAAAGAATGGAATAACAGAAGAATTTCACCAAGTATAGGGTAGCCCTCGTATACAGGTTATTCCAACAAAATAATAAAGAATGGAATAACAGAAGTTCTCTTCATGAAGACGAAAGAAAGAAATAATACCCCTTACCTTAATAGGAGATTGAATACTGTAGTAGTGTAGTAACAAAATACTCTTCTTCTTTCTTTCTTATTCTCTCTATACTTTCTCTCTTTATAGCTTGAATGAATTCATGAAAAATAATGAAGAACTAGGCCTCTATTTATAGAAGATTTCTAGTTTAGCTCTTGCAATGTGAAAAGGCAAGTGGCTTGATGATTGGTGATATGAAAAGAAAAGTGGTTTGACGCCTGTAATGTGAAACACCAAGTGGTTTAACGCCTGTAATGTGAATCAACAAGTGGTTTGACGCCTGTAATGTGAAACACCAAGTGGTTTGACGCCTGTAATGTGAATCAACAAGTGGTTTGACGCCTGTAATGTGAAACAACAAGTGGTTTGACGCCTGTAATGTGAAACGACAATTGGTTCGACGCCTGTAATGTGAAACGACAATTGGTTCGGTGCCTGTAATGTGAAACGACAATTGGTTCGATGCCTATAATATGAAACAACAATTGGTTTGACGTCTGGTAAAGGCAATTACTATTGGAGAAAGAGACTCTTAGATGATGACATATGGGCCCACATAGAATAAACTAAACTTTCCACAAACGTCTCATAATAGACTTCTTATTTACTTCAAGGATTGAATAAATATTACCACAAATCATTTTATTTTTAACCAACACATATTTAATCTTTCAACAATTATTCATCATTAATATTAGAACTTGTCGTCTCAATTATTGATTTAATAATATAACATATTATACAGATGATACTGTGACAATAATTGAATCAATAATATAAGAGATATGATGCATCAATTACTGTAGCAATAATTGAGTATAACTGAGTGACTTCTTACGTAAGCATTAATAATTAATATCGTGTGGTACTATGAAACCACGCGTATTATTGTACCTTTATTACCGGGTATTTCAACAGTTAATGGTAAAACTTCAGTCGTTATTTTTATAAAAAGATAATTTTGTCGTTTTCTAACTCCGACAATAACTCTGTTGTGGGGTCCACCAATGATTGAGTTGTCGTACGAATATTCCCCGACAAAAAGAATATTCCCCGACCAAACGAATATTTTATAGCAACTTGCTTACTTTACAAAATTTATAAATATTACCCACAACTATATCATTATATCAAATCCACACCATAATATTCAAAAATAATATTTTAGAGAAAAATTAATCTTTATTTATAAAAGTTGGGGTCTTACAACCTCCCCTTCTTATGAAATTTCATCCTCAAAATTAGGGTACATACCTGGTATGACGAAGAGGTTAGGATACCTTGATTTCATTTCAGATTCTAACTCCTAAGTCATTTCCTCAACATCGTGGTTTCTCCACAAAACTTTGACTTGAGGTATAACTTTGGAGCGCAGAATATGTTTCTTCTTATCCAAGATTTTAACAGGAACCTCTTCATACATTAAATCTTCCACTATTTCATCCGGTTCTAACTCAATAATGTGGTTCGGGTCCTCCACATATTTGCGTAACATGGATATGTGAAAAATGTTATGAACAAGAGACATACTTGGCGGTAAAGTGAGTCTATAGGCTACAGTTCCTACTCGGTCAAGGATTTAAAATGGGCCAATGAATCGAGGATTAAGCTTTCCTCTCTTTCCAAATCTTATAACTCCTTTCCATGGAGCAACACGTAACAACACATGTTCTCCAACATTGAATTCCACGTCCTTTCGATGAAGATCAGCATAACTCTTTTGTCGATCTTGTGAGATTTTTATACGTTGGCGGATCATTTGAATCTTCTCCATATTCATACGTACTAATTTCGGTCCCAACAACATTGCTTCACCCACCTCATCCCAGCATACTGGAGAACGACATTTGCGTCCATACAATGCCTTGAATGGAGCCATGCCGATACTTGCTTGATAACTATTGTTGTAGGAGAATTCCACCAATGGCAAGAACTTGTCCCAACTTCCTTTTAAGTCAAGGACACAGAGTCTTAATAGATCTTCAAGAGTTTGAATAGTCCTCTCTGATTGTCCATCCGTTTGAGGATGATATGCCGAACTAAATCGTAAATCTGTGCCCATAGCTTTTTGCAAACTAACCCAAAATCGTGAAGTGAATCTTGGGTCTCGATCAGAAACTATGGATACTGGCATACCATGCAGTCTTACAATCTCATTTATGTAAATACGAGCAAGATGTTCAAGTGTATAAGTTTCTCGTATAGGTAAGAAATGAGCAGACTTGGTCAATCTATCAACAATGACTCAAATTGCATCAATGTCCTGAGAAACCTTGGGAAGACCAGTAACGAAATCTATGGTAATGTGCTCCCACTTCCATTCTGAAATTTCAAGTGGTTGCAATGGACCTTTTGGCACTTGATGCTCCGCCTTGACCCGTTGACAAGTTAGACACCTTGAGATGAACTCTGCTATCTCTCTCTTCATATTGCTCCACCAAAATGTATATCAAATATCATGATAAATTTTGGTACACCTAGGATGGATTGCAAACGGTGTGTTGTGCGCCTCCATCATGATCTTATACTTCAAATCAGAGTCGTTGGGAACACAAAGTCTGGAGTTGACTCTAAGTATTCCTTATTCATCGATTCTTGCTTCCGGAATAGCACCTTCTTGCACTTTCTTCTTCATGCGCATCAGCTCTAGGTCTGTAGCTTGAGCAGCTTTAACTTTATCGATTAAAGTTAGTTCTACTCGTATATTTGCCATCATCACGTGGGTCCCTGGAGTCTTTATCTCTATCTCCATCCTTTGCAAGTCATACAAAATGGGCCCTTCAGACTAACAATATCGCACTTTTCATACCAAGATATGATCTTCTACTCAATAAATCACCTACCACGCTCGCTTTTCAAGATGGTATTGAATGGTATGATCATAATCTTTCAATGATTCAAGCCAACATCGTCAGCCAAGATATTGAGTTCCTTTTGGGTGAAGAAATATTTGAGGCTTTTATGATCCGTAAAGATCTCCACCTTCTCCCCATACAGGTAATGCCTCTAGATTTTAAGTGCGAAAACGACAGCTGCCAACTCTAGATCATGAGTAGGATAATTCCTCTCATATTCTTTGAGTTGTCGTTATGCATAGGCTATGACTTTCCCATGTTGCATGAGAACACATCCTAAACCCTTGCCTGAAGCATCACTGTAGATGACAAATCCTTCCGATCCAGACAGTATTGCCAGAATAGGTGCCGAACTGAGTCTCCTCTTGAGTTCTTGAAAACTCATCTCACATTCCTCGGTCCAACCAAATTTTGTATCATTCCGAGTCAGCTGAGTTAATGGAGTAGCGATTCGAGAAAACCCTTCTACGAATCTCCGATAATAACCAGCTAAGCCGAGAAAGCTACGATTTCGATTCATCGATTTAGGTTGCTTCACTTTGTATTGCTTCAATCTTTGCTGGGTCAACAGATACTCCATATTTTGACACCACGTGCCAAAGGAATGCTACTTCCTCAAGCAAGAACTCGTATTTCTTCAGCTTGGCATATAGCTTATTTTCACGAAACCTTTCAAGTATCAGCTTCAAACGGTGCTCTGATCTTCAGGGCTTTTAGAATAGATGAGGATGTCATCAATAAAGACAACAACGAACTGATCCAAATATTCCTTGAATACTCAATTCATCATATCCATGAAAGCAGCAGGAGCATTAGTCAATCCAAAACACATGACTAAAAATTCATAATGCCCGTACCGAGTTCTGAAGGCAGTCTTCGGAATATCCTCAGTTTTAATCTTCAGCTGATGATATCTCGAATGAAGATCAATCTTTGAAAAGAATTGTGCTCCTTGCAACTGGTCGAACAGGTCATCAATGTGAGGTAACGGATACCTATTCTTGATAGTGACATGATTTAACTCCTGATAATCAATACAAAGTCGCATACTTCCATCTTTCTTCTTCACGAATAGAACAGGAGCACCTCAAGGAGACGTACTAGGACCAATGAAATCGATGTCTAACAATTCCTGTAGTTGGGTTTTTAACTCCTGAAGTTCAATAGGAGCCATTTGATATGGGGCTTTGGAATGGGTTTAGTACCAGGTTCAAGGTCAATAAAAAAACTCGATTTCACGCTCCGGGGATAGGCTAGGAAGTTCTTCAGGGAATACGTCAGAAAATTTATTAACAATAGAAATATCATTCAAGACTGAAGTATTTTTATTTAAATCTGTGACATGGGCTAAGAAGGCTTGACATCCGTTTTTTAATAAATGAATGGCTTTATGGTTTGAGATGACGGTGATTGATTTTAATGGTTTGGTTGCTTGAATTCGCATTATAGGTTGGTTGGGAATATGAAAGCTAACAACCTTACGAAAAAAATCAATTTTTGCATGATGAGTAGTTAACCAATCAATCCTTAGAATCACATCAAATACAAGTATTTTCAAAGAAATAAGATCGACAGGTAACGTACGGGTGCTGATTTGAACTAAACAAGACTTATAAACAGTGGATGTAATGAAGGTTTCTCCCAACGGAGTTTCAACAGATAAGTCAAAGTCTAATTTCTCCGGAGTCAAATTTAAACGTTGAGCGCACGTAGGAGAAATAAAAGAATGGGTAGAACCGGTATCAAATAAGGTATAGACTTCGCTAGAGTTTATGATTAACTTACCCGTGATCACCTCGTTCGGATTCCTCGCTTTTTGGGAGGTTACGGCAAACGCTCTCCCTTTGATGCCTCCATCCCAACTGGACTTGACTTTAGTGCACGACAAAATCAGGCTTGGTGACCTTCTTTTTCACAATTGTAACATGCTTTGGACTGATGTGTCCCTCCTGTCTGCATTTGAAACATACGATCGGTGGTCGTTCTCCTTCTTTAACAACAGGTTCTGGTGCTGACGTCTTTCCATCATTATTAAATCTCCTCTTCTTGAAATTTCAACTTCTATTATCTTGGCCATGATTACCACCGAAGTGGTTACCATTTCTGGCATGTTGATTTCCTCCACGTTTGTTATCACCGCTTCGATGACTACTACCACTGGTATTATCGACTTGTCGACTGCTCTCTCTTGGTTGGGTTAACTCATTATTGCGCTCTAATAACTGAGCCCTATTTACAACATCTGAATACAAACACAGTTTATGAGAGATAAGATATTGATGTATCTCGGGTTTCAAACCTCTTAGAAATAGTCGCGTCATTCTTTCCTCATTATCAATCAAATGGAACGCAAACTGAGACAATTCGGCAAACTTGGCTTCGTACTGCGACACGGTCATATTGTTTTGCTCCAGCCTGATAAACTCTACCTCTTTCATGTGACGAATACTTTCGAGAAAGTACTTGTCGTTGAACAATTCTTGGAACTTCTCCCAAGTTATCTTTAGTGCGGCAGGTTGAGTACGCTTTACATATTCCCACCAGTAATCTGCCTCTGCTCGCAACATGAAGGTGGCAAAGGGAACCTTTTGCTCCTCGGAGCATCCCAGGACATCAAATATCTTGTTAATCTGGTTTATCCACATCTCTGCCTTAAGTGGTTTTGGCTCTCCAAAAAACTCTGGTGGTCCCAGTTCCTTAAACTGCTTGGCGGTGACCGTCCGAGAGTTGCCAGTGTTTCCACCTGCATTTTGGACAGGAGCCGCTCTCGCCTGATGTTACATGAATTGCATAAAGCTTCTGAACATCCCATCGTTCGTCATTTGACCGGTATTGTTATTTATATGAGGATTATGGTCTTCTTGATGCACATTATCCTGGGTATTGATCGTTGGTGACTCAACGGTCTCATGTGCTCTATTGCTTATCTCAACATTCTCGGATGTCATTTTCAAATACTGCCACAAAACAAATGTTAATTGACATGCCACATATTATCCCTATACTCTGACCGACCAATTAAATAACAAATAAGCTTAGGTAGGTCATACTAGCGAAGGAATTACCCATCTCTCCCCTCCTAGTTCTAGTCTCACATCTTAGCCAGGGATCATATCCCTAAGCTTTGATACCAACTATGACGCCCCCAAAATAGGGATACATCACCCATTCTGTGTCGTCAAATACATGGTACAAAATTCAAATACAATTTAAATAATACAACTGTCGTGTAAATACGACAGAACATATTCTGAGAGTTTAAATACGAATATTGTCTTCTAGACAATATTCATACTCAAATTCAATCTTATTACAATTATTATCACACTATTTCATAGAATAGTGAGGACTACTAAGACACCCATCTGGACCGTCACTCCGTTCCCCGACTAGTCCCAGCTATATTCTCATTTCCTGAATAGAACAATGAAAGAAAAGGGGTGAGCTCAACTAGCCCAGTAAGAAATATTATGACTAAGATAATGTAAATAAATTATCATTAGCCTTCAATAGTGTTAAACTGATAGAATATAACAACATCAAATTTAACTGCAGCGGAACAAGCAATCCATTAAAAGAGTCAAGTAGATAATAAAATCTACTATCTTTTATAATTTAAAAGGTTTTTCATCACTTTTATCGCTGAGACTCAGCTTAATAAATGAACTACATCACTGAATTGTCCATGCACTACAAGCCAAGGATATTCATTATTATCACTAGTTGGTCATGTTCATCTCAACAACTGTTCATCAATGCACTACGGGCCAATGAGGATTTTTACCACATCATTCATTACATTACTACCATGATTATACCGAAATAATCCTCGGTCATAATCATACCAAGTCCATCTATGCACGTAAGCCAAAGATGACTTTCATCACAATATAAGCATGAGGATGATGACAATGATATAAGAATTCAATAAAACAAGTTCAAGAATTAATTTATCTAGGAACCAATAACGCCCAAATTGTCAACATGATACTTCTTTTTCAGAGAGTAAAATTCAAGAATGCTCGTAAGAATATTTTCGTGAAAAGATACTCGGATGAAGAGCAAATATCAAGGATATTCCACTAATTTCATGGAGTATAGAAATCAAAACTTTAACCAACTGAGTATAATAAAGAATGGAATAACAAAAGAAATCACCAAGCATGCGATAGACCGAACAGACAGGTTATTCCAATAGAATAATAAATAATGGAACTGTGTCATGCGTAGAACTTATGCATGTGATATTCCAATGAATAAAAAATAATGGAACTAGGTCATGCGTAAAGCACAGATAGGTTGTTCCAACAAAATGATAAAGAATGGAATAATAGAAAAGTTTCACCATGTATGTAGTACTTCGCATATACTGGTTATTCCAACATAATGATAAAGAATGGAATAACAAAAGAAATTCACCAAGTATAGGGTAGCCCTCGTATACAGGTTATTCCAACAGAATAATAAAGAATGGAATAACAGAAGTTCTCTTCATAAAGACGAAAGAGAGAAATAATACCCCTTACCTTAATAGGAGATTGAATACTATAGTAGTGTAGTAACAGAATACTCTTCTTCTTTCTCTCTTATTCTCTCTATACTTTTTCTCTCTGTAGCTTGAATGAATTTGTGAAAAATAATGAAGAACTAGGCCTCTATTTATAGAAGATTTCTAGTTTAGCTCTTACAATGTTAAAAGGCAAGTGGCTTGATGACTAGTGATGTGAAAAGAAAAGTGGTTTGACTCCTGTAATGTGAAACACCAAGTTGGTTGACGCCTGTAATGTGAAACACCAAGTGGTTTGACGCTTGTAATGTGAAACAACAAGTGGTTTGACGCCTGTAATGTGAAACGACAAGTGGTTCGACGCCTGTAATGTGAAACGACAATTGGTTCAACGCCTGTAATGTGAAACGACAATTGGTTCGACGCCTGTAATATGAAATGACAATTGGTTTAACGTCTAGTAAAGGCAATTACTATTGGTGAAGGAGACTCTTAGATGATGACATATGGGCCCACATAGAATAAACCAAACTTACCACAAACGTCTCATAATAGACTTCTTATTTACTTCAAGGATTGAATAAATATTACCACAAATCATTTTATTTTTAATCAACACATATTTAATCTTTCAACAATTATTCATCATTAATATTATAACGTGTCGTCTCAATTATTGATTTAATAATATAACATATTATACAGATGATACTGTGACAATAATTGAATCAATAATATAAGAGATATGATGCAACAATTACTGTAGCAATAATTGAGTATAACTGAGTGAATTCTTACGTAAGCATTAATAATTAATATCGTGTGCTACTATGTAACCACGCGTATTACTGTACCTTTATTACCGGGTATTTCAACAGTTAACGGTAAAATTTTCGCCATTATTTTTATAAAAAGATAATTTTGTCATTTTCTAACTCCGACAATAATTCCGTTATGGGGTCCACCAATGATTAAGTCGTCGTACGAATATTTCCCGACAAAAAGAATATTCCCCGACCAAACGAATATTTTATAACAACTTGTTTACTTTACAAAATTTATAAATATTACCCACAACTATATCATTATATCAAATCCACACCATAATATTCAAAAATAATATTTTAGAGAAAAATTAATCTTTATTCATAAAAGTTGGGGTCTTACAATAAGCTTCACTGTACGCGTCTTCGGCTCTTGCCCTTTTTGTAGATTCTTCTTTCAGCTTATTCTCCAGTTCTGCAATCTTCTCCATCAGTTGCTCGTTTTCCCCTTCTGTGTGAATCAACTTTTCTTCAACGTTGTTTAATCGTTCTTCTCGATCCTGGATCTCATCGTCTTTCTGTGCCATCGAGGTTTGTTGTTCAGCTACTATCTCCTGCAACTCCTCGACGGTGTCTTGAAGTTCCACATTGCGGTCATACACCTCGTCGTAAATACGGGCAGCTATCGAATTGAGTGGAAGCTCTTCCTCCTCGTCCTCCTCATCCTCCGACTATAGCAGCTCCACGAGGTCCTCCTCATCCGTCTCTATCTCATCATCCTTGTCAGGTACCCTCTCCTTCTCAACTACTATGACCGACGGAACTGTTTCCTGTGGCAGTAGTTGTTCCCAAATCACCTGAATATCCTGAGGCTCCTCCTCTCTAGCCTGACTGGATCCTTCTATAATAGTCATTCTGTCAATCAAAGTTTTAAGTTTTAATTACTAATCATTACTACTCGACACTCACGAGCACATAAGTTGTAATCACATAATCACATAAGTGTTTTATTACTTTCTCTTTCCTAAAACTCGATAAGAGTTCATCAACACTATCTTTTCAAAGGTTACTTCCTAAGGCTTTTCGCCCCACCTACAGTTCATAACCTAAGGCTTTGATACCAACCCGTGATACCCCCAAATCTAGGTACTTTATTCCCACAAGATTTGGTGCTCACTATCCATACAATCATACTATCTACCCAAATAATATATTATTTAAACCATAATCCTCCCTTCAAATAGGGTTACATCAATTACTTCAAAATCATCCCAGGTTATCTAACCTTAAAACATCATTCAAAAGCGGAAAATAAATTATTTCATAACATCATTAAGATAGAGTCTAAGATCATCATAACCAATAAAAGTCTAATATCATATTCATAATCAAAATTACAAGTCTTCATCACTTGTACAATTTTCCCTTTCCTTTGCTAGTCGAAAGTTTATCTACCTTCTCCACTTTAGCTACAATGAGTTTATAAATATGCAAGAGTGAGCAAAACAATTGCTCACTGGATATAACAATGAATCAACATGAGAATAACAATAATAACTGCCAACGAAGGCTCATCAAAACTGAATAGTACTCTAACAATGATAATCAGAAACTAGAATCCAAAATATGGAATAAACATAACTAAGGGTCATAAGACCATGAACTCTATTCTAGGTTTTCAAGTATTTCTACTTTAACCTTTAACAGTCTAGAAGACTATAATCATCATCTATGTCCTAGGTTCACAGGTGTTTTTACTGTAACCTTTAATAGTCTAAACGACTATATGTACCATCATTCCATACTCTAGGTGATCAGCCCTTTGTACTATGTATTGCGCAAACATTTTAACGCTGTTGTGTAGCTCTAAAATAATCCCCTGATATAGGGTTGTTCATCTCAGTATTTAGAGTACAAGTCCGCACCAAAGAAAGTTTGGTTTGGATAAGCTTTCATGGGTAATTTGAAGTTTAACGAACATCAACTAGAGGACTAGTTAAATCAATAGTGTTTCATAATACAACAGTTGATCAATAATAATATGAAACAATGAATAAGTGTAAGCGAACTGTCTATACTTGACCCCATGCTTAGAAACAACTACAAAGCATAAGTATTGAATGACAATAATAAACCTTACTTGAATAAAATTAAGCTAAGACTATGAATTATTGAATAAACATTAAGTAATAGCAAGCTGAAAATAAAGCTCACTTATCATGAAAATGACTTGTGTCAAGTAATTGAACTATAATGATTCAACATTTGAAATTAGAATTCAAGAAAACTGCATTCATAATATCCAAATAACAATAATGAAACTTATCTAACAATAAACAAGTTAGAATGCATCAATAAGTATTGGACTTCAAACTTGGTTGAATACAATAATCTCATAGCTAGATTGTTCAAATCATGATTAAGAATACAATAGTTCGTTTAGTGAAACTTTAAAATAATAACTAGCTCAACAAAAATGTAAGGATAAAAGGCTTGCTTAGTGTGAAAAAGAGAAGTTTAGAAACTTGCTCATTGTAAATATAGAATCAGAAAACTTGTCTTGAGCGTAAGCTATAAAATTATACTCACGATCACCTACATATAATTTTAGAACCACAATATCTATTAGATATGCTAACATACCAAAACATGTTCATTACCATTCACATTTCAGAAACTCTAAGTGTTCTACTTTGCAACACTTAACTAACGTTCATTAGGTATACTAAATTATCACATAACGCATTCTCGACTTACTAATCATTTTTGCAACTTTGAACTTACTAACCACAATTCACTATGTTGTGTTAACCTTAACATTACCCATTTAACATACTAACATAATTTTAGGCCATACTATGATGTTATCCCAAGTCTGCAGTAACAATGTAAGTCGAGAATCTCAACCAAGGTATGGTGGCAATTGCTGCCCATACAAAGGCTTCGGGACCCAAGGCAAATTGCATCACAGTCAATGCCTCTTTTGCCTTGGACAAGTTCGTTGTAGTGTTTATCGATGATATTCTAGTCTATTCTAAGATGCCAGAAGATCATGTTGAACACTTAAGAATAGTGTTGGAGACACTAAGGAAGGAGAAGTTATATGCAAAGTTCACTAAGTGTGAATTTTGGTTAGAAAGGGTACAAATTTTAGTATATGTTATCGACCGAGAGGGGATTTCAGTGGATCCAGCGAGGGTGAAAGCAGTGGTTAATTGGGAACAATCGAAAATGCCGACTGAGGTGCGGTGTTTCCTAAGGTTAGCGGGATACTATCGGAGATTCATCCCGGATTTTTTGAAGATAGCTACACCGTTGACAAACTTGACAAGGAAGATAGTGAAGTACATATGGACTGAGAAGTGCGAAGACAGTTTTCATGAACTGAAGAAAAGGTTGAGTGAAGCGCCTGTTTTATCATTACCCGTGACACAAGAAATTTCGTAGTTTATAGTGATGCTTTGCATAGAGGACTTGGTTGCGTGCTCATATAGCATGGCAAGGTCATTGCGTATGCATCACGGTAGTTGAAGGATTATGAGAAAGTTTACCCTACATGATCCGAATCGGCCGTAGAGTGTTTGGCTTTAAAGATATGGAGACATTATCTTTACGGAGAGAAATGTGAGATATACACGGACCATAAGAATCTAAAATATATCTTCACACAGAAGGAGTTGAATATAAGACAAAGGAGATGGCTGGAGTTAATAAAGGATTACGACTGTGAAATCATGTATCATCTGCGGAAAGCCAATGTAGTGGTCGATGCCTTAAGTAGAAAGTGTCGGGAAAACTTGTCTATGTTAACGGCTCAAACTGAGTTAATAACAGAGATAGCTAGGATGGGGATAGAGGTGAAATTACTGAGTAAGTCGGGAAAGAGACCGTTTACAATAGAGATTCATCTACCATTGTAGAGAGAGTCAAGGAGGTGCAGCTCAAAACTGATGAGCGTGACCAGATGAAGAAGCGGTTAACCAATGAAAAAGATTTAAATTATAGTCTTGATAATGAAGGGTTATTAAGATTTGAAGGAAGAATTTGGGTTTAGAATGAGACGGAAATAAAGGAGCATGTGTGATGAGTGAGTTTTATACCCATGAATTGGATACATTCGGGCTTAATTTATTGTTATTCTTAAGTCTTTTAGGATGTTCTTATGTGTTTGTGTCTATTCAAGCATGTTTTATATTGTTTTGTAGGATTTGGGACAAAAGTTACATGGATCGATGTTTGGGGTGGCTAGATTCGCGTTTTCGGCTTGCCATTTACACAGCAGTCACTTCAGAGCCAATTTGACTATAGCTCCTGTCATTATTTCGGAAAACTCAAAGAATGAAAGTTGTAGATCTACTTCTCCTCTTTTCGGAACATCTTGAATCATCGAAATCGGAGTTCGGACGAAGAAGTTATGGCCATTTTCCCAAAGGATGTCGGAGCAGAAAATGTAATGTTTTTTGGGCTGCCAGCGGGCCTACTTCTAGTAAGCTTTTTTCCAGTGGCCGGGCGCTTAGGGGCGAACTCAATGTAGTTTTCAGTATTTGGGTACTGGGGAAGGGTTTAGTGCGGCACTGGACGCGTTTGGGGCTTAATTTTGACACCTTTTGACTCCAAATAGGATTGGGTTTGTTCTAAGCTAAAAATTGGACTCAGAACCTATAAATACATGATGTAAGACATAAAATAAAGGGAGATTGCATAGCTTAGCCTAGATTAAACACTCCTTTAGATTAGAAAATAACCCTAGTTCTTATTAGTTTTGGGGATTGAAGCAACTTGGAGACCATTGAAGATCAAGAGCAAAGAGCAAGAGGGAGCATCGATTTGGTCGACAACAGCATTCTATTCTCTTCTCTCATCTTACTTTTATCTTTTGATGTCTATTCAGCCATTTGTGGATTCTTGGTTTTAATTCATTAATTATGAACTAACTCTTTTATTAAGATTTCAATTGAACTTTTATGGCTATGAATTAGTTATTCATTATATTCCAATTATTTGTGTCAAAGTGAGTTGTTTATCTTGCCTTATGCTTATTGATTAATTATCGATCATGTAATTACTTTGTTACTCTAGAAGGAATTGGAAGAGGATTTCTAGGGTTAGAAGCGGGCATGATATCATGTGACTTAGTTATTTGCACAAATGAATAATTAGGTTTGTGAATAGAATGGAAATATCTTTCACGCATGTAACACGTAAGGAATTGGGATTGGAAAGAGTTTAATTCAATTGTTTTGCATAGGAATATAGCAAAATTAATCTGGATTAAATAGAAGGCAATTGATCACTTGGAAAAGGGCTCTTGGCAATTGAGAATTCTCATTAACAATTCGAAGAGGGCATAATAATTGGGATAATTGGATAATTGATTTATAGTTCATAATTGGGGATATTGAAGTCTTAATCTTTATTTATTTGAATTCATTCGTTAAAATCTTAGTTTTAATTAGTTAATTTAGTTTTCTTAATTAGAAAAAATACGATTTGAGATTGTTTAAATAAAATTAGTTTGGTTAAGAATTAGTACTTGGTGATTTTTATTAAATAATTCCTCGTGGGAACGATACTCTACTTTCACTTTATTACTTGTTGACCGTGTATACTTGCACGTATTCATTGATTGCTAAATCGATCAACAATGTGTTACAAGAGGCTCATAGTTCTAGGTACTCGATTCATCCTCGTAGTACTAAGATATATCAAGACCTTCGACAGAGTTTTTGGTGGCCGAACATGATGAGAGAGATAGCCGAGTAAATTAGTAGGTGCTCGACTTGTCAGAAAGTTAAGGCCGAACATCAACGACCAAGTGGCTTGTTACAGTCATTGGAGATTCCTGGATGGAAGTGGGATCATATCACGATGGACTTTGTTATGGGACGTTCGATTACAATCAAAGGGTATGACGCAATTTGGGTAATAGTTGACCGATTGACAAAGTCGGCTCACTTTTTGCCAATTAGGGTCAATTATAACTTACACCAGTTAGCTAAACTTTATGTTAAGGAAATTATTTCCACATATGGAGTACCACTTTCGATTGTGTTAGATTGTGATCCACGATTCACGTAAAAATTTTGGAGGAGTTTACAATAGCAGTTGAGAACGCAATTGAAGCTGAGTACAGTGTATCATCCACAAACCGATGGACAGAGCGAGAGAATAATTAAGACGTTAGAAGATATGCTGAGATCTTACGTCATGGATATTAAAGGTAGAGTTTGCGTATAACAACAGTTATCATGCAAGCATATGCATGCCGCCTTACGAAGCTTATACGGAAGGAAGTGCATAACACCATTGTGTTGGGATGAAGTGGGAGAACGTCGAATGCTAGGACCAAAATTGGTGCAGCAAACAGCGGATGTAGTGAAGTTGATTCTGATGCATCTCGTAGCAGCTCAAGACAAACAGAAAAAGTATGCAGACTCGCATCGAGTGAATAGGGAGTTTGAAGTAGGCTCGTATGTATTTCTAAAGGTATCTCCCTGGAAAAAAAAGATATCATTTGGAAAGAAGGGAAAGTTAAGCCCGAGGTTTATAGGACCTTTTTAGGTATTAAAACGGGTAGGAGAGGTAGCTTACATGGTATCGTTACCTCCAGACGTAGAACGAATACATAATTTATTTCACGTATCCGTGTTACGTCCTTATAAGCCGGATTATAAGCACGTAATAGAGTATGAGACTATTCATATCGAGAAGGACTTAATGTACGAGGAGATGCCGATTCAAATCATCGATAGAAAAGAACAAGTTCTGCAGAACAAAGTGATACCTTCAGTAAAGGTGTTATGGAAGAACCACGATGCCGAAGAAGCAACGTGGGAACTGAAGAAAAGATAAGGAAGGATTACCCTCAGTTATTTTTATAATGTAAAATGAGATTCTAGGGACAGAATCTTTATAAGGGGGGAAGGATGTAACGACCAACAAATTTGAATTCATTGTAAAATAATTTTATTTAATTAAATAATGAATAAAATTATATTATATGTTATTATTATGTGTTAGCAACTTGGATGACGTTCTATAACCTAATCCTATTAGAATGTCGTAGTATTTTAACTACGTGAAGGAATTAAAGTGTTTGAACTTCTAAGAAGAAAATAAAAGCTTTCCGAGAAAGTTTTTAAAAAATACTATTCACTAATTTCTGCTCGGGAATTATTTTTGAACTTCCGAAAAATACGTAACGATAGAATATCAAGGTAAGATGGATTATGTAATAATAATTTGAGTGTGGAAAACGTAGTTTTTCGCCTATGGACTTAATTCGAGAACGTTAGGGAAAGTAAATCGTTAACAAGTTAAAGCGATGATCGTATAATATGTAGGTATTGTACAAGGTAATGAATACGAGTATGATACGAAGTATTATACGAGTATGTATGAATGATGGTATGTCGTATATGTTGAATAAGTATACGAGTTAGAATACGAGATTAATACATAGACAATACGTTCTAAGGCTTTAAGCCATATGTAATGGACTTGTAGGATTATGGAGGAATTCGTAAAGTCCAATTGGAATTCTGATAAAGCCCAATGCTAATCTATGTGAAGGCCCAAATGGTTGTTAAGATATAAGCCAAATGTTTTTTTAATGCAAGCCCAAAGTGTGACGCCCCCAAAATAGGTATACATCACCCATCTTGAGTCGCCAAATACATGGTACAAAATACAAATAAAAACTTAATTATACAACTGTCGTGTAAAATATGACAAAATATATGCTATGAGTTTTAATACAAATATTATCATCTAGACAATATCCACACTCAATGGAGTCCTCATTACATTTATTATCACACTATTTAACAAAAAGTGAGGACTACTAATGCTATCATCTGGACCATCACTCCGTTCCCCGACTCGTCCCAGCTATATTCTCATTTCCTGAAGAGAACAGTGAAAGAAAGGGTGAGCTCAACTAGCCCAGTAAGAAATATTATGACTATTTGGTCGATAATGGTCGATAACTCCCTAAATTTAGCCTCGTATTGCGACACGGTCATATTGTTTTGCTCCAACTTGATAAACTCCAGCTCCTTCATGTGATGAAACCTTTCAGGAAGTACTTGTCGTTGAACAGCTCTTGGAACTTCTCCCAAGACATCTTGAAAGCGTCGAGGTTGGAGTGCGTTTCTGATTCCCACCGATGAATCGCCTCTTCACGCAACATAAAGGTGGCGAAGGGAACCTTTTGCTCCTCTCGAGCATCCCAAGATATCAAATATCTTGGTGATCTCGCTTTAACCACGTCTCGCCTTTAAGTGGTTACGCTTTCCCAAAACTCTAGTGGTCCCAGCTCCTTGAACTGCTTAGCGGTGACCGACCATGGGTTGCCATTGTTTCCAACTATATTTTGAACAAGAGTCTCTCTTACCTGATGTTGCATGAATTGCATAAAGCGTCTGAACATCCCATCGTTCATGATCTGATCGGTATTGTTATTTACCTGAGGATTATTATCTTCCTGTTGCACATTATCTTGGGTATTGATTGACTCAACGGTCTCATGTGCTTTATTGCTGATCTCAACATTTTCAGATGCCATTTTCAAACACTGTCACAAAACAAGGGTTAATTAACATATCACATATTATCCCTATACTCTGACCGACCAATTAAATACCAAATAAACTTAGGTAGGTCATACTAGCGAAGGAATTCCCTGTTTTTCCCCTCCTAGTTCTTGTCTCACATCATCTCACCGAGGATCATATCCTAAGCTTTGATACCAACTGTGATGCCCCCAAAATAGGTATACATCACCCATCTTGAGTCGCCAAATACATGGTACAAAATACAAATAAAACCTTAATTATACAACTATCGTGTAAAATACAACAAAACATATGTTATAAGTTTTAATACAAACATTGTCATCTAGACAATATCCACACTCAATAGAGTCCTCTTTACATTTATTATCACACTATTTAACAGAATAGTAAGGACTACTAATGCTATCATCTGGACCGTCACTCCGTTCCCTGACTCGTCCAAGCTATATTCTCATTTCCTGAAAAGAACAGTGAAAGAAAGGGTGAGCTCAACTAGCCCAGTAAGAAATATTACGACTAAGATAATGCAGAATAAATTATCATTAGTCTTCAACGATGTTAAACTGATAAAAAACAATAGACATCAAGTTTAACTGCAGCGGAATAAGCAATCCATTAGAAGAGTCAAGTAGAGCATGATATTTCTATGATTTAAAATGTTTTCATCAATTTTTTTATTATCGCTGAGACTCGGATTAATAAATAAACCACATCATCGAATCATCCCTGCACTACGGGTCAAGGATATTCATTAAATCATCAATGGTCATGACTATACCGAATAATCCCTAGTCATAATCATACCAAAATGCGCCCATCAACGTACTCTGCCCCAATGAAGACTTTTACCACATCATTCGTTACATTACGGTCATGATTATACCGAATAACCCCTTGTCATAATCATACCAAGTCCATCTATGCACGTAAGCCAAAGATGACTTTCATCACAATATAAGCATGAGGATGATGACAATGATATAAGCAATAATCAAACGAAATCAAATCAAACAAAATCAAGGATAAATATTAAAAACTTTAAATTTATCCAAATATTATCAATCACTTAATAAACTCATAATCTAATATTATAATAATATTTTAATCACTTCTTAAACATATAAATAATTTATTTCAATTGTTTACACTTTACCAAATAATGCATTTTAATCATTCAAAATGTCATACTCATAAGATTTCATCACCAATGATCAAATCCTCATCAAAAATCAGATATACCCTATATAGGATTCCCAAGCCATAAAATCCTATTTTCCAATTTTGTTACTTCACATAACATATTTAATTCATTTACTCATAACTAGTTCATTTTATGAAAAATACCAAATCGGTCCCAAAATATTTCTTTTTCCGGGATTTAGAGAATATAGTCCCATATTGAAAACATATTTTTCTCAGAATTTTTAAAATTCATTTACTAATTTTCATATGGCCAAACTGCCGAATATTTAGACATTTATCATAAATTGTACTTTTGTCCAAAAATTCCAAAATTTATGAGGGTATACTCTGTATATATACATGTACTCCCAATAAAAATTTTACCAATTTTGGAGTTAACCACAAGGAGTTATTAGGGTTTACTTTTAAAATAGTCTTTTCCCATAAAATCCATAACTCTTAATCTATACATCCATAAATCGCCATCTTTGGACACAATATAGAAAACTCATCAAATTATCATTTAAAATTTTTCCAGAATTTTTGACGGTCAAAAAAATTATGAAACTGCCCATGGCAGAAACCCCTTTTGAATGAAAATACTATTCATATGAATACAGAGGATCATTCACCATGCATGCGGTAATCCACACAGATAGGTTATTCCAACAGAATAATAAAGAATGGAATAACAGAAGAATTCACCATGCATGCGATAGACCGATGCATATGAGTTATTCTCAACAGAATAATAAAGAATGGAACTGTGTCGTGCGTAAATCGCATGCACAAATGTGATATTCCAACAAAATAATAAAGAATGGAACTGTGTCATGTAAGAAACCTTACAGACGAGTGATATTCCAACAGAATAATAAAGAATGGAACCAGTCATGCATAAACCGCATGCATGTAATATTCCAACAGAATAATAAAGAATGGAATAACAAATGAATTCACCTGTGCATGTGATAGATCGCATGCAGATAAAAGTTATTCCAAATGAATAATAAAGAATAGAATAATAGAAGAATTTCACCATGTATGCAAAAAGATTGAATAGGCAAAGTTATTCCAACATAATAATAAGGAATGGAATAAAATAGCTCTCTTCATGAATACGAAAGAAATAATACCCTTACCTTAGAAAGAAACCGGATCTTTGGATTAGAGGTAAGGACTTTCTTCTTCTTTCTCTCTATAATTTCTCTCTATAATAATTACTCTAAAGCTTTAGTGAATTGGTGAGAAATGAAGGAAGAATGAGCTTCTATTTATAGGAAAATATAGTTTCGATAATTGCATGTTTTGGGGTTCGAAATATTACAGTATAATACTGATGATTGGGTAATATACCCATGAATTAATTATGTTTAATCTTAATTTGTTGTGTGTTCAAAGCATTTTTAGAACTATTTTACTCGTTTTAAACTATTTTACTCGTTTTAGTGTGTTGTGGCAGGATGGTGCATTGTTGGAGCAATTGGGAGCAATTAGGCTGGAAAAAAGGGGCAAGATTCGGTTTACATTCAATAGCGTCGGCGCTTATTCCTGAGACTATAAAAGCAGTCACGAGGCGCTTAGTCCTCGATTGACTCGGGAAGAAGTAGCGTGAGAACAGGCGTAAAATCCCTATTGACTTGCTGTTGACTTTATTTAATGAGTATTGGAAGCCTAATTGAAGAAGGATTGTTGGAATTGGAGAGAAATATATAAATTGATTTATTTTTATTGAATTGGGGGGGTATTCTGCACAATAAAAGAAGGGAGCAAGGAAGAAGAGCAGATCTAAAAAAAAAAAAGCTACACAGGATTACTTGGAGATTAAGGATTGATTCCAGAGTTTCTTCTTCTTCTCCTTATTTTAAATTTGTAATTTTTTTTAGGATGATTTGCCAACAATTAGTGGTTTTTATTTCCATTATGAACTAATTTCTTTTATTAAGATTCCGATGGAACCTTTTATGGTTATGAATTGATTATTTAATTTATTCTAATTATTTATGTTGAAGTGAATTGTTCATCATGTCTTGGATTTATTGATTAATTATCTGGCCAATAATTACCTTGTTACTCTAGAAGGAATTGGGAAAGGAATTTTAGGGTTAGAACTGGGCATGATGACATGTGACTTAGTTATTTGCACAGTGAATAATTAGGTTTGTGAATTGAATGGAAATATCTTTTCACCGCATGTAACACATAAGGAATTGGGATTAAAGGAGTTTAATTCACTTATTTTGCATAGGAATATAGCAAGATTAATCTGGATTAAATAGAAGTCATTTGATCACTTGGAAAAGGGCTTGTGACATTTGAGAATTCCTGTTAACAATTCAGTAGACATAATAATTAGGATAATTGAATAGTTGATTTAATAATCATAATTGGGAAAATTGGAGTCTTAATTATCATTTATCTGCATTCCAATAATTGTCAATCTGTTTTTGCTTTCTTTTAATATAATTTCTTAAGTACAATTGCAATTAGTTTTCTTAGTTTTAGCACAATTTCTTAATAGCTATAATTTTTGGTTGTTTAAATAAAATTGAATTGGTACAGTACTAGTAATTGGAATTTATCAATTAGAATTCTCTAAGGGATCGACACTTTAATTTATCACTATATTACTTGTTGACCGTGTATACTTGCACGTATTCATTGATTGCGAAATCAACAAACAAGTTTTTCGCGCCGTTGCCGGGGAATTCTTTGTTAAAATTAATTCTATATTAGTTATAATCAATTCGGTCTTAATTTAAACGTTACTTAATTTTTCTTTTTGTTTTCGCAGGAATTCTTTGCAAGTGTATGCACACTAGATCAAGGGCAAGAAGGGAACTTTTTCCTTATATCGACGAGATTGAAAGGAAATTCCGGAAAGGGCAATCGATTAGTGTGTTATCACCTGAGGAAGAAAAACTGGGGGAACAAGAAATTCCAGTGAATATGGCAGGGAATGATCAGAAATCACTTTGGGACTATGCCATGCCTAATGTCACGGATATACAGTCAAGCATAAGGAGACCGACAATCAACGCTAATAATTTTGAGATTAAACCAGCAACTATTCAAATGCTTCAGAATCAATGTCCGTTTGGGGGTGGCCCATTAGATGATCCGAACGAGCATATCTTGAGTTTTTTGGAAGTTTGCGACACTTTTAAATTCAACAATGTGTCGGAAGATGCTACAAAATTGAGAATGTTCCCATTTACTTTGAAAGACAAAGCACGCAGTTGGTTATATGCTCAGCCTCCTGACTCAATCCACACTTGGGACGACTTGGCTCAAAAATTTCTAGCTAAGTTTTTCCCACCAGCCAAATCAGCAAAACTACGGAATGACATTCATACGTTCGCACAGTTTGATTCGGAATCACTGTATGAGGCATGGGAAAGGGTTAAGGACATGCTCCGTAAGTGCCCACACCATGGTATTCCACAGTGGATGCAATTAGCAATATTCTGCGATGGTTTAAAAGCATCCACAAGGGCAAGTATTGGACGCAGAAAGGTGGGGATCGATTATGTCTAAAACCTTGAAGATGCATTTCGATTTGTTAGAAAGCGATGGCCACCAATAATTACCGGTGGCCCATGGCGAGGTCTAATCCTCCAAAGCTTGCGGAAAGTATGATGTGGATGCAATAACATCTTTACAAGTGCAAGTGTCCGCGATAGCTAAGCGGATGGAATTAATGCGCCCACAATCCACTCAAAGAGTAGCTATGTCTGTGAAATTTGTCTTTGGGGATCATACTACGGATCAATGTGCCATCAATGTAGAAACTGACACAATATGTGGGGAGTTATAGTAAGTCTACGTGACCTTATCCGAACCAAAATACATATAATGCGGGGTGGAGAAATCATCCGGATTTTCATGGAGCAACAACCAAGCTGCAGAACAAGCACCGAGACAGCAAACCAACTCCGGATTTCCAAACCAGACACAACAACCCGCGCGAAAAGCAAGCTGGGAGGAAACTTTGGAAAGATTTATTAAGGCATCCGATAAAAGGCACGATGCGAGTGATAAAAGATTGGATCAAGTGGAGATGAGTATACAAAGTCAGACTGCATCAATTAAAAACATAGAAAATCAATTGGGACAACTGGCACATGCATTGAATAATCGACCACTTGGAACACTTCCGAGCGACACCGAGAAAAACCCGGGCAGAGATGAGCATTGTAAAGCGGTAACTCTACGGAGTGGGAAAGAACTACAAGACTCGGTTACGGACAAGGAAAAGGAGGACAAGGCACAACTCGAAATAGAGAAAGGGCTGGATACCAAAAAGCATCCCGAGGAGATCTCACAGCAGAAAAATTCAGAACCAACCAGTACAATGCCTCCCATACCGTATCCGCAGAGATTTCAGAAATCCAAGTTAGATAAGCAGTTCTCACATTTTTTGGATATCTTCAAGAAATTGCACATCAACATCCCCTTCGCCGAAGCCTTGGAACAGATGCCAAATTATGCGAAGTTTATGAAGGAGGTGTTGTCAAAGAAGAGGAAATTGGGTGAGTTCGAGACCAGTAGCATTGATGAGTAAGAATGCAAGCATATCATTCGTAATAAGTTACCGCCAAAGCTCAAGGACCCAGGTAGCTTCAATATACCATGCGAGATTGGAAATCAGTTTTCTGGACGAGCGTTATGTGATTTGGGGGCCAGTATTAATCTAATGCCATTATCCGTCTACAGTTAGTTCGGACTCCAGGCTCCACGCCCAACAAATATTAGTTTACAGTTACATATCCACGAGGTATAGTTGAAGATGTGCTTGTAAAACTGGATAAATTCATTTTCCCCGCGGATTTCTTTATTCTTGATTGTGAAGTGGACAGTGAGATTCCCATCATTCTCGGGCGACCATTCTTAGCAACGGGAAGAACGTTGATCGACGTGCAGAAAGGAGAATTGACGATGCGAGTTGAAGATCAAAAAGTCACGTTTAATGTGTTGAAATCAATGTCTTATCCAAAGGAAAAAGGTGAGTGTTTGCGGGTGGATTTAATAGATGAGATAGTTAATCACAAGATTTACGGTAATTACTCAGATGATCCGATAGAATCCATGTTTCTCGGAATAGACGACTATAGTATTGATGAGGATATTGAGCAGATCAAATGGCTAGAAACATCATCATTCTGCTTGAAAAATAATCAATCCTTCGACACCATAGAGAGACCTGAAGCTGAAGGTAAAAAGTTCAAACCGTCAATAGAAGAACCACCGGTGTTGGAATTAAAGCCACTCCCCTCTCATCTTGAGTATGCTTATTTGGGGAAAGATTCGACCCTACCAATTATTATTTCCATGGAATTGAACGATACCCAAAAGGAAAAATTGCTACGGGTTCTGCGCGAGTTTAGAACAGCGATTGGGTGGACTATAGCGGACATTCGAGGTATTAGCCCATCTTTCTGTATGCATAAGATTTTAATGGAGGAAGGGGCGAAACCAACCATCGAGATGCAAAGAAGGCTAAACCCCATCATGAAGGAGGTAGTGAAGAAGGAAATAATAAAGTGGTTAGACGCTGTCATAATTTACCCAATCTCAGATAGTTCGTGGGTAAGTCCTGTACAATGCGTACCAAAAAAAGGGGGTATGACAGTGGTGAAAAATGAAGCAAATGAACTCATCCCTACTTGAATAGTTACAGGATGGAGAGTGTGCATGGACTATCGCAAGTTAAATAAAGCCACACGTAAGGATCATTTTCCTTTACCATTCATTGATCAGATGCTGGATAGGCTAGCGGGACATCAGTTCTATTGTCTCTTGGATGGTTATTCGGGATATAATCAAATTGTTATTGCAACGGAGGATCAAGAGAAAACGACATTCACATGCCCTTACGGTACATTTGCATTTCGACGAATGTCTTTTGGTCTATGCAACGCACCAGCGACCTTTCAGCGATGCATGATGGCGATCTTCTCCGATATGGTCGAGAAAAATTTGGAGGTATTTATGGATGATTTTTCCGTGTTTGGTGATAGCTTTGATCTTTGCTTGAAAAATCTGATGTTAGTATTGAAACGATGCGTGGAGACTAATCTAGTTCTTAATTGGGAAAAATGTCACTTCATGGTAAAGGAAGGGATTATTCTTGGGCATAGGGTTTCTGCAGCCGGACTAGAGGTGGATAAAGCAAAGATTGAGACTATTGAGAAATTACCACCTCCATCATCCGTGAAGGAATCCAAGGAGCTTTTTGGGACACGCGGGTTTCTACCGACGTTTCATCAAAGATTTTCAAAATCTCAAAACCCTTGTGTTCTTTGTTAGAGAAAGATGTGCCTTTCAAATTAGATCGACCCTCAGATCGAGGCATTCGAGATTCTAAAGAAGAAGTTAGTATCCGCTTTCCGATCATTATGGCGCCCGATTGGACTTTACCATTTGAATTGATGTGTGACGCCAGCGACTATGCAGTGGGAGCAGTTTTGGGTCAACGTCACAACAAAATCTTCCATACAATCTATTACTCAAGCAAGACGTTGACAGATGCTCAGTTGAACTACACAACTACCGAAAAAGAACTACTTGCAGTCGTGTTCGCCTTCGACAAATTTAGAGCATACCTCATCGGAACCAAGGTCATTGTCTACACGGACCATTCCGCAATCAAGTATTTGATCGAAAAGAAGGATGCCAAACCAAGGTTAATCCGTTGGGTTATTCTTCTTTGCAGGAGTTTGATTTGGAGATCCGGGATAGAAAGGGTACAGAAAATCAAGTAGCGGATCACTTATCGAGGCTGGAAAATGATGAGGTGCAGAAGAAAGAGAATGCATTGATTAACGAAAAATTTCCAGACGAACAACTTCTACGAGTGATCACAACACTGCCGTGGTATGCTGATTATGTGAACTATGTGGTAGCTAAGGTGTTACCTCCGGATTTGAACTCGCAGCAACGAAAGAAATTCCTACATGACGTGAAGCAATATTATTGGGACAAACCGTTCTTGTTTAAAGCCTGTGCGGATCAAATGATAAGACGTTGTGTACCTCATGAAGAGATGAATAGTATAATAGGCCATTGCCACTCCTCAGATTACGGAGGACATTATTCCGGAAATCGAACTGCGGCCAAGGTGTTACAATCTGGATTTTACTGGCCTTCGTTATTCAAGGATGCATATCTCTATGTCTTTGAAGTGTACGTGATGTCAACGCATTGGTAATATCTCCAAGCGAAATGAGATGCCACTCAACTCTATTTTGGAGGTAGAATTATTCGACGTTTGGGGCATCGATTTCATGGGACCGTTCCTTCATCGTTCAAGAATCGCAAGATATTCATTGGCGGTGGATTATGTTTCCAAATGGGTAGAAACCATGAGTTTGCCCACAAATGATGCTAACGTAGTCCTCCGCTTCTTGAAGAAAAGTATTTTCACGCGTTTGGGACTCCTCGGCAATAATAAGTGATGAGGGAACACATTTTTGCAACAAGCAGTTCACAAAGTTACTGGTGAAATATGGGGTTCGACATAAAATCGCCGCTGCATATCACCCTCAAACCAATGGCCAAGTTGAGGTCTCAAACAAGGAGATCAAGAGAATTCTGGAAAAGGTGGTCAATCCATCACGGAAAGATTGGTCTTTACGTCTTAACGATGATCTATGGGCATATCGGACAGCATATAAGAACCTGATTGGTATGTCCCCTTATCGTATGGTTTATGGAAAAGCGTGTCACCTCCTAGTCGAACTAGAACATAGTGCATATTGGGCCATTCGGAAGCTTAATTTTGATGAACAAGCAGCGGGTGAGCAAAGGTTACTACAGTTGAACGAGATGGATGAATTCCACTTCAACGCCTATGAAAACGCAAAACTCTATAAGGAAAAAGTCAAGGCTTGGTATGATAAGAAAATTCTCGATAAAACATTTGAACCCAGCCAACAAGTTTTACTTTTCAATTCGAGACTGCGTTTATTCCCGGGAAAATTGAAATCGGTGGTCCCGCCATTCATTAGTGATTATATCGTCGCCCACACACCGGAAACGTTGAGGTCGAGGAACCGAACTCAGAGCGTGCATTCAAGGTCAATGGTCAACGTCTGAAACATTATTGGAGTGGACCAATCGAACGTCAAGCTACGGTCCAGTACCTCTCCGAACCAGTGGACAACTGAGCAATACCGAAAAGTCGGGCCGTCGACAGTAAACCAAGCGCTTATTGGGAGGCAACCCAATCAATTTTATTTTATTTTATTTTATTTTTCTTTATTTCATGTTATTTCATAGAGTAATTTATTTTATTCTTCTTATGTATTGCTTAAATTATCTTTAGCACGGAACAAAAGAAGGTTAGCAAGTGAAGTTACTCATCATGATGAACAGAGGTATAGACGCGAAAGTCTTGAGGTCGCCGCCTAAAGCGCCAAGCTACCGTTTCTATAATAAGAAAGATAAATACTTCGCTGGCGCTTAAGAGGTTTCACCATTTTCGAGCAATAGCATACCTTATTTGAATTCCTAGGCAAATATAGCGCCCCGGCGCTAAAGGTCTCCTACACCTATCGCTTAATAAGCGCCCTTGCCATTGCTTTTCCCATTATATAAACCTAAGCGCCCATTGGCTGGGGTGACAAAAGTCCTAAATGTTCTTCAATTGTTGAACGGTAACATACTCCCCTTCTATTAATCATTACGCATCTTCTCCTCTATCACATACACGATTTCATTCTCCTTTTCACTGGGTTACACGACTCAATTTTCGTCTTTCTTTCAATCATCTACCAAGGTATGATTAATGTTTTTCTTTCATTTTCATGCAACAACCATGGGTGTTAATTTGTTTGGTACGTGTTCTATACTCAGATGTGTCTCTTATCTATAGATACACGTTTTTTGTTGTTCTACCTTGCATCATGGCTATAAATTGCTTATGTGAAAGTAGATGTTGCATCAATGGGATATTTTTGATTAATAAAGGGTATGAGTTGCTAGTAACTTGGTGAAAATTTAAGTGATTGATGAGTTGCTTCTTAGATGTTTGATGAAATGCCTGAACCATTGATCTTACCCACATGCACACTTATCACTATGTTCAAGCATTATCACTCTAGACCCATGTGTTACCACACTGAGTCAATCCACTGTAGCACTTGTTCTTGGTTACTATCACACATAGTGAATGAGAGTAGAGAGATTAGACTCTATTGATTCAGGCATGTCACCCAAGGCATGTCCATATATCTTTCAAAGTCTGGGGGTCGAGTCATACATAAGTTTTTTTTTTTTTTTTTTGAAACTCAAAAATTTGTTCACTCCTAATATATACGTGCTTGTACTTGCAGATTCTCGATATGGCATCGAAACGTCAACGTGGGGAAGGCTCAGGAACCGCCTCGACTCCACCTCCAAAATTTGACAGCCGACATTTTGTTAGCCTTACGGCCCAGGAAAGATACAACCGCATGGCTACTCGATCATTGGTTCCGGAACGTGGGTTGACCCCGGATCCGGCAAAGGATGGCGACATGGCAGTCATGATAGTCGAGAGAAACTGGTTCATACTCACTGAGCAGCCCGACCCAGCAGTGATTGCAGTGGTGAAAGAATTTTACGCCAACGTGCCCGAACATAATCATTACGGAGTATTTGTAAGGGGAAAAGTAGTGGAAATTGGCGAAGAGGACTTCAATGGATGCTATCAGCTGCCACTAGAAGGATTTGATGATGAATATGCACGGTTAGTGAGTGATGGGCCAGATTATGAGCAGATAATTCGGGAGTTGTGTCAGCCGGGCACCACATGGACAGTACACGAACACGGTAACATGACTTTCCCACTTTCCAACCTCAGCTTATATGGGAAAGCATGGTATGCATTTCTATACGCAAAACTCATGCCATGTACCCATGTAAGTCATGTTACCAGGGAGCGTGCTGTGCTTCTATACTCAATTATCAAAGGATTCAAAATTGATATGGGTCATCTCATTTTGCAATCCGTTTTTCGCGCATCTCGAGGAAGTACCACTAGAGGATTACCACATCCGTCCCTCATATGCGTATTATGTGCTAAGTTCGGCGTCAAATGGAAGTCAGACGAAATGATACAAAAGCCTATGCCAGTGCTGGACCATAAGTTAATCAGCAGGTACAAAGTGTGGACTAGGGGAGCTAATCACCCTAAGGGATTGGGTTTCATACTTCCCCAAGCTAAGCAATCTGAAGTACCATCCTCCCAGGCTCCACCTACTTACGGTCCCTCGTCTGCAGACTCATCGAGGTGTGGTCCCCAAGAAAGTCATCCCAATGGAGATAGACTACCGGTTTTACAACATGGAGTCTCGAGAATGTGCTTTATCGGAGGCGCCAAGACGTGATTTTCAAGTTTTAGTTGACCAATTTGTTTGACAGAATGCATCGACCAATCCAAACCCATCCTAAAGGCGTTCAACTTAGCCACTTCCCAACGGCTCCGGTTCTGCCAGTATTTCCCCCTTCCGATCAAGAGATGAGTGAGGACGATGATGCTCCAACAGAGGAATAAGCTCGTCAGGGAAGTTTTCTGTGTTATTTTGCCTTATTTATCGCATGAGGACATTGCTCTAGATTAGTTTGGGGGTAGTTAATTTTTATTTCTAAGTATTAGTTTGTTATTAGTTTGTGGATTTGGTTTGTGATTGTTAGTTTATTATTGCATTTAGGAGTGCATATTAATTCCGATTTTTGATAAGGCGTATATTTGGGGCCAATGATGAAAGTAGAATTGCATGAACAAGTCTAGTAAGGATTGTTGAGTCAGTGATATGATTTTCTTGACATGAATTGAATCTTTATCTGTTTGACACTGATATTATAGGAAGGCACTTTGAAAAAACGACCATGTTGGCTATGATAGTTTAAATGGTTAGATAATAGAGTTCTAAAGGAGGATTGCTAGTGATATGGAAGAACAATTTGAATAGCTAGAGAAGACTGAATTTATGCATAAACTCGAGTTTGGGGGAAAAATATTTGGAATATATAAGCTTTAAAAAAAAAAAAAGGTTGAGTCTTGTGGTGGGTTGAGGAGAAACACTCACCATAAACACAAGCGTGAGATGGAGTATAAAACGCACTCACCAACCATCTAAATAAAAAAAAATATATACAAGGTGACTAGTCTTGTTTCGGGGCCTTTGTTACTTGAGCAAGTACGCCCGAAGGGGTATCTTAAAACCTAGCGCCCTAAGGTCTTATATGGTCTGGGAGTCGTTGGTCGAAAGCTCGCTAAGGGGTAGCACTGTTAGCCTAATGGAATGAGACATTACACAGTCATTGTTAAAAAAAAACAATAAAACGGGAAAAGAGCAAAATGCCCCCGTTTAGCAAAAATAAGCATGAGTATTCCATGTTGAATCCTGAATTTTGGTGATTGTTTAATTTCAGTTGAATTTAGTTTATTTAATGCGTTCTTGAGTTGAACTGTATGACGCTTATTAGGAACTTTAATATCTTTCAGATTTTTGCTTGTCATTGGTTAGCATGGTTGTTGAGCACACACTCACAATATCAGTAATAACAGATTTTGATTGATTGATTGTTGGGATATTGTTGATCTGTTTGAACATGAGGTATTAGCATGTTTTTGTGATTTTTCTGAGGCCTATGGATATTCGTTAACTATTGAATTGCTGGAATTAAGATCCTTTAGTTAGTTTGCATTTGCATGATGTTTAGTTAATCCTGTTTTGTGTTTTGTTACCTGAGGACATGTAACGATTTAAGTTTGGGGGTATTTGATGATTGGGTAATATACCCATGAATTAATTATGTTTAATCTTAATTTGTTGTGTGTTCAACTCGTTTTTAGAACTATTTTACTCGTTTTAGTGTGTTGTGGCAGGATGGTGCATTATTGGAGCAATTGGGAGCAATTAGGGTGGAAAAAAAGGGCAAGATTAGGTTTTACATTCAATAGCGTGCGGTATTATTCGAGCTACTATAAAAAAATGTCATGGGCGCTAGTCCTCGGTTGACTCAGGAAGAGGCGCGCGTGAGGAACAGGCGTAAAATCCCTATTGACTTGCTGTTGACTTTATTTAATGAGTATTGGAAGCCTAATTGAAGAAGGATTGTTGGAATTGGAGAGAAATATATAAATTGATTTATTTTTATTGAATTGGGGGGGTATTCTGCACAATAAAAGAAGGGAGCAAGGAAGAAGAGCAGATCTAAAAAAAAAAAAGCTACACAGGATTACTTGGAGATTAAGGATTGATTCCAGAGTTTCTTCTTCTTCTCCTTATTTTAAATTTGTAATTTTTTTTAGGATGATTTGCCAACAATTAGTGGTTTTTATTTCCATTATGAACTAATTTCTTTTATTAAGATTCCGATGGAACCTTTTATGGTTATGAATTGATTATTTAATTTATTCTAATTATTTATGTTGAAGTGAATTGTTCATCATGTCTTGGATTTATTGATTAATTATCTGGCCAATAATTACCTTGTTACTCTAGAAGGAATTGGGAAAGGAATTTTAGGGTTAGAACTGGGCATGATGACATGTGACTTAGTTATTTGCACAGTGAATAATTAGGTTTGTGAATTGAATGGAAATATCTTTTCACCGCATGTAACACATAAGGAATTGGGATTAAAGGAGTTTAATTCACTTATTTTGCATAGGAATATAGCAAGATTAATCTGGATTAAATAGAAGTCATTTGATCACTTGGAAAAGGGCTTGTGACATTTGAGAATTCATGTTAACAATTCAGTAGACATAATAATTAGGATAATTGAATAGTTGATTTAATAATCATAATTGGGAAAATTGGAGTCTTAATTATCATTTATCTGCATTCCAATAATTGTCAATCTGTTTTTGCTTTCTTTTAATATAATTTCTTAAGTACAATTGCAATTAGTTTTCTTAGTTTTAGCATAATTTCTTAATAGCTATAATTTTTGGTTGTTTAAATAAAATTGAATTGGTACAGTACTAGTAATTGGAATTTATCAATTAGAATTCTCTGAGGGATCGACACTTTAATTTATCACTATATTACTTGTTGACCGTGTATACTTGCACGTATTCATTGATTGCGAAATCAACCAACAAATACATTCCTCTTTTTCTTCATTTTTAATTTAGTCATGCAAGTATTATCAAACTTGCACCACCTCCTCTAATAGTAAATAATGTGAATCAATAGTTCAATCTTGTGAATCAATAGTCATAATCATGTGAAAATACAAATATCAGTATAGTACCTCCATCTATACCTCTATTTTTAACTTAGTCATGCAAGTATTATAAATCTTGCACCAACTCCCCTAATAGTACAAGAATGTGATTCAATAGTACACACATGTGAACAAATAGTTATATAAGCATGTGAATTAGTAGCAATTAATTGCTCATATATCCGATTAATTACCCAATTTATCAATATAACCCCCAGACATCAATTATCATCGGAATAGATGTCGATTTCCACTAACACTAATAATTCCAACACAATGGAACTATTAATTTCATCTTTAATCAACACGAACTTATTCATCATTAATATTATAACTCACAATATTTATCAACCAGGTCGTTCCCACGAAAGAGGGGGCTTTTCGATAAGGATTTCTCCTTATTGGCGCGCAATTAGATGACTAAACATCTCCTTGACAGAACTTCTAGACATTGTAAATATTGTAATTTAATAATATGAATAACTTTGTCGTCTCAATTATTGATTTAATAATATATCATATTATACGATGATACTATGACAATAATCGAATCAATAATACGAGAGAGATATAATGCAAACAATTTATTGTAGCAATAATTGAGTATAACCGAGTGACTTCAACGAAGCATCAATAACCAATACCGTGTGTTACAAATGTAACCACGCCAGACATCGTATTTTTTACTACTGGGGTAGTTCAACAATTTTAACAGTAACACTTTCGTAGTTATTTTTATAAAAAGATAATTATGTCGTTTTCTTACTACGATAATACTTCCGTTGTAGGGTCCACCAATGATTGTGCTGTCATACGGATATTCCCCGACCAATCGAATATTATATAACAACTTGCATACTTTGCAAAATTTATAAATATCACCCACAACTATAACATTATATCAAATCCACACCATAATATTCAAAAAAATATTTCAAGAAATTTAAATCTTTATTCATAAAATTTGGAGAAAGTTAATTAAAACCTAAAGCCCAAACTAAGAATCCAATGGGTAAGAATGTTCCATGGGGCAACTCATGTGGGCCCATGATCACATGGGTGATCTTGGTGGGCAAGCAAGGGATATGATTTGTGATGAGCAAGTAAACTTGATGACTAAGTAATGAATAGTAAGGAGGTGGTTTAAGGAGGTGGATTATGGAGGTGGAGTGGCTTATTGACCATTATGCCCTAACCTTGGAAATCCTATAAATAGAGAGCTAGATTATTCATTTGTTACTTGTTAAATTCCACCAACAACTTATAACTTATTGGTTAGAGAGAAAAAGCTAGAAAAGCTAAAGTTTCATAGTTGAAGGAGAAGAACAAAGTTGAACTTGAAAGGTAATGATCCTAGACTATTAATCTTCCATCTCTTCAATTGTAGGTTGATAAGAGAAGTGTTGATTAGTGGAGCATGTATGTTAAGAAGTGATAAGTATGGCTAATCAGTGGACTTAAACCTTAATAAGCCATAAATAAGTGATTCATACTTAGTTAAGTTATGAACTTATGAATAACATGTAAGAACTTGTCTTGTGTTTACCGTAATGAATTTTGTATGATAAGAAGAAATAAGGATGGTTGTTAGAAGACTAAAACCATGATAAATCAGGTGAAGTGAAATCATAAGTATAAAAGTTATAAACTCACGAAGAACAAGCAAGAACTTATCATCAATATAAGTTAATGAAATATGTATGTTAAGATGTTAGTATGATGGATTGAATCCATTTAAAACGGTTTAAAAATTTTAAGTAATGAAGTTATGGCAAAATTCACGAGTTCATACAATAATCATCGAAATTGTGAAATTCTCGGAATGGATGTCAAATTTTGATATTGAGCTCAAAAATGTTGATTTTCGATGGGGATAAGTCCTATGTGGAATTATAGAGTTACAGACTCGAAAATGACCAAATTCTGACTTAGAATGAAGAAACGAGCGTTGAACATTCACGAATGTTTATCATTTTCGTTAAAATGAACTAAAAGGTGAATTTCGAGTTAACAAAGTCGAAAATGTAAAATTCTTGCATAAACACGTAGAGTATGTGATTTGTGAGCTAATGGCTTATGAACAAGCCAATTCGGATTTAAAATGATCAAATTTGGAGTCCGAGAAGTTCACAAAGTTTAAAATCTATCAAAAGTTTTTTCAGACAGAGTCATGGCGTATGAACGCCACCTTCAAGGCCAAAACGTGATACAATGCAGTCACTGTACATGCCCAAGACCTTCTATAGTTTAGCTACCCAGAAAGCGCCAATCGAATCTAGGAAATCAAGCCAACATGAGTCCCGACTCGATAACCGCAGAGTGGTAATCGCAATACGGGCATTAAAGAGAGAAAGAAGTCAGCCATGGCCAAAGACTAGGGAAGACATAGAAAGGAAGGTTTTTGAATATGAAAGGAAAGATGTTTGATTAATGGAAATTCATATCCTTAATTAACTTAATTTAGGATGTTATAAACCTTAAGTATTACACTAAAGGTTGAAGATAAGTCAATTGAATGTGAACATAAGAACAATGTAAACTATAACGGCAAGCCAGAACAAATAATAACAAATCTAATAAATGGTTAGATTGCAAAGAAGGGTAAGATACATTAGGTACCATACATATCTGATTATGACCTAATGTTGTGACGCCCCCAAATTCAGGTACTTGAAACCCAAACTTTGTGCTTCACGATACCATTTCTATGAGCGGAATAATACTAATAATAATAACAATAATATAGATACCAAATTTAATTTACATAAATCAGAGTCTAAATCCTAGGCACGCGACCTTTAAACATTCATTACATCATAGATAGTAAATATCATTGTCTTAATAAACTTTAACTATTACACAGAATATTATAAAACTCATTCGAACAACTTTCCTTTCCCGTTGTTCTTGCCTGATCCTTCGGGTTAATCATACTTAGCTGAAAACATTTAAATTTAAAGCAAGAATGAGCATTAGATTTCCCAACAAGTAATAACAACAATAGATATTAGCTGAAAGAATTAAAAGTTTTCTTTAAATGACACTTCTACAATAAATCAACAGTTGTGAAGTAAGCTGAACCAATAATAACAACATATCAATTCTATATCAAATTTTTGAAACTACGTACTGACTATAACTGGAGATTAGTCGACAGACTATGAACATTGTTTTTTATTTTCGAAAAGGTTAAACAGAACTTCACTTGTAAACCATCATAACTTACAAGCATGGGGGGTGATCAGCCCGTTATGCCCTGTATTGATCAATACGACATGCAAGAATGATATTATCGTTCATCTTATTCACCTTAGATGCACAAAAGTTTTCCCATGTTTGGGATGTTCATACTTAGTCGGGAATCTAAACCAAAATAATTCGATTGGATAACAATAAAGTTCTATCTTGTTCAATAATATTTCTAAGTTTGTGTCTAGCCAAAGCAAATAGCTTAGACGGCTTTGAAGTCAACGTATACATACTGGAAATTAATAAGTATGTATCAACATGTGATTAAATACAATGATTATCCAAGTGAGGACACTTGTATAACCATATTTAGAAATTAACGAATAGAATAAATATCTGGATTATGCAATAATACTGTGTTGAAAAATAATGATCGGATAATTTAAGAACTTATATGAATATGAATGATTGGATACATAATTGATAACAATAGAATTAATAATCTGGCATAATAATATGATTCTGAAATTTTCTTACTCGAGTCCATTGCATAAAGTAAATGCAAAGGTATGATACTTACCTGGTCTGCTGCTTACAATACGCAACTTAGTTTTATCTTTTATATAGCGACCTATCAGTAATAAAATCATTCGTTTGATTAGAATATTATATCATAATATATAGTACTGCTATTTGCAGTCAGCTCATTACCTAATCACATTGTTACATAGGTTTAGCAGTTATTGGATCACAAACAGACACGTATCTAGTCAAATTATCTAAGTCCAGATCAATTTCTGAAACATGTCAGTGTACCGATGACTTTATCGGGTAATTATCGAGTCTAAGACTTTATCCTGTAGTTCAATGACTGAAAATATCAGTCATGTTATTTTTAATTGACTTATAATAATTTTTAATTAGTTATTATAATTTATCATGATTTTTCAAACACCAGAATCATTATTAGATGATTTAAATATTAAATAATTATATTATCATTAATATTTAATTAATATTAAACTATTAATGGTATGACACCCCCAAATCCGGGCACTTCGATCCCAGAGATTTGGTGTTCACTGTCCAATAAAATCATAACTAACTACCCATAAATAAAGGATATAATTAAACTCAAAAGTTTAAACAATGAATCTCCCCTTAAAGGGGTTACATAATCTAAAATAAATCCCATGTAATCTAACCTTTATTACATCATCGGCAGAAAATTAAAACATGATCATAAATAAATCTATTACATAAGCTTCATAATAAAAGATAAATTAAACGGCGTCGTCTAATCAAGCACTTTGTCCTTGCCCTTGCTTGTAGAAAGCTCTTCAAACTTATAAACTTCATCTGCATTGTTTTGTGCAAGAGTGAGCAAAATATTTCCCACAAGAAGGATAATATACAATAACGTTTTATGAATGACAATTAACTGAGCTTTCAATGGTAAAGTATTCTTATCGGAACAATAAACTTTAATTCAACAATTATGAGTTCAAAGGAATAATGAACGTTCAAGTTAACAATAGATAACAACATCAAAGAATACACTGAGGGTCACAAGACCACGAACTCTATTCTAGGTTTTCAAATATTTCTACTTTAACCTTTAAAAGTCTAAAAGACTATAATCATCATCTATGTCCTAGGTTCACAGGTGCTTCTACTATAACCTTTAACAGTCTAAACGACTATATGGACCATCATTCTGTACTCTAGGTGATCAACCCTTTGTATTATGTATTGCGCAAACATTTTAACGCTATTGCGTGACTTTAAAATAATCCCCTGATATAGGGTTGTTCATCTCAGCTTAGATTATCAGGTTCCGAACCAAAGGAAGTTTGGTTGGGAATTAGCTTCAAAAGGAAGTCTAGATTTTTAGAACGCTCATCAACCAAATACTGGTTGAATCATATAGAAATCAATAACTATTCAAGGGTTTGATTATAATGTCTTCACGAACAAGGTATATCATAGAATCAATAAGAGTTAGAGTATTAACAATTTCTAAGTTGAACAAATGTTATCATTGGCAACATGCTTTCAAAAGTGTGAGTACATAAACAAACAAAAGGAAGTTTGGTTTGGGTTGACTTCAAGGGTAATTTAGAGTTTAGAACACTCATCAACTAAGGATTAGTTAAATTGGTAAAGAATCTCTAAGCAACTTAGAGTTCGGTACAATAATGTAAGATAGTACAATGATATTGAAGAATAAAGATTAAACAACAAACCATTAGTAAATTTGAATAAACACACTTTTACAAAGAAAATTACAGACTTTGAATAACCAAGGTAATCTCGATTGGAATAAAGAAACAAAGATTAATTAACTTGCTCAACAATAAATGAGGGTTAAAGACTTGCATGATAATAAATCGTTAAACAAGAGATTAGAGATAGAGAATTTGCATAAGTATAACATAACAGAGAAAAGTAACCTTGCTGAATAATAAAGTAGCAAAGGTTAGGGAACTTGCCTCTTGTGTAAGCTATACAATTACAACTCACGTACTCTAATATCCTACACATAGGTTTAGAACCACAATACCTGTTAGATATGATAACATACCATAACATGCACATTTCTTGCTAAACTTATCATTTTAGCACAAGTCTTCTGCTACTATACAATTATCACGAATTTCAAGTGTTAACCTTCACAACACCTGTTTACTAATCATTATATATACTAAGTCCTAACATATCGCGCTCATAACTTACTAATAATTTTCAACCTTGAAATTATCAATGACATGATACGGTTCTGTTTTAACCTTCATATTCCTTATTTATTAAGTTAACACATCATTAGACCAAGTTATAGTGTCGTTATCCCAAGTCTGCAGCAACACCAGAAGTCACTGCCTCAGATCAGTGTATGGCGCAGCTGCGCCATACATAAGTTCAGGACCCAAGCCCAGCTACTGCTTTTTGTTTTCAAGCATCTACCAAATTGCGTCAAGTGTACTGCACAGAGGCGTAAACGGCATGAACAGTAGCTGACTTTAGCCCAACTAACACGAATTTCACCCACCAAACACTAAAATCAACACAAACAAATGATATAAAACTAACACAAACATGTTTCCTCACATAATCAACCACTTAAAACAATTTGACAACAACTTACACAAGTTTAATTTCTCAAATTCTATATTTATATATGAAAACTTCATTTTTGACATAGGTTTACAGGTGTTTCTACTGTAACCTTTAACAGTCTAAACGACTATATGGACCATCATTCCGTACTCTAGATGATCAAACCTTTGTACTATGTATTACAAGAAACATTTTAACGCTTATTAGTAACTTTAAAATAATCCCCTGATATAGGGTTGTTCATCTCAGCTTAGATTATTAGGTTTCAAACCAAAGGAAGTTTGGTTTGGAATTAGCTTCAAAGGAAGTCTAGATTTTTAGAACGCTCATCAACCAAATACTGGTTGAATAATATAGAAATCAATAACTATTCAAGGGTTTGATTATAATGTCTTCACGAACAAGGTATATCAAAGAATCAATAAGAGTTAGAGTATTAACAATTTCTAAGTTGAACAAATGTTATCATTGGCAACATGCTTTCAAAAGTGTGTGAGTACATAAACAAACAAAAAGAGTTTGGTTTGGGTTGACTTCAAGGGTAATTTAGAGTTTAGAACACTCATCAACTAAGGATTAGTTAAATTGGTAAAGAATCGCTAAGCAACTTAGAGTTCGGTACAATAATGTAAGATAGTACAATGATATTAAAGAACGAAGATCAAATAACAATCATTAGTAGCTGAATAAACACACTTCTTACAATAAAATTACAGACTTTGAATAACCAAGGCAATCTCGATTGGAATAAAGAAACAAAGATTAACTAACTTGCTCAACAATAAATGAGGGTTAAAGACTTGCATGATAATAAATCGTTAAACAAGAGATTAAAGATAGAGAATTTGCATAAGTATAACATAACAAAGAAAAGTAACCTTGCTGAATAATAAAGTAGCAAAGGTTAGGGAACTTGCCTCTTGCGTTAGCTATACAATTACAACTCACGTACTCTAATATCCTACACATAGGTTTAGAACCACAATACCTATTAGATATGCTAACATAGCATAACATCCACATTTCTTGCTAAACTTATCATTTTAGTACAAGTCTTCTGCTACTATACAATTATCACGAATTTCAAGTGTTAACCTTCACAACACCTGTTTACTAATCATTATATATTAAGTCCTAATCATTTTCAACCTTGAAATTATCAATGACATGATATGGTTCTGTTTTAACCTTCATATTCCATGTTTATTAAGTTAACACATCATTAGACCAAGTTATAGTGTCGCTATCCCAGTCTACATGCAGCAATAAGATAAGTTATGCCTCAGAGATCGTTGTATGTGCGTAATTGGGCCATATATAAGCCTAGACCAAGCAGAGTAGCTACGCTTGCTTTTTTGCACGGCAATGCATAGCTATTGCTTTACTGCATAGACAGAGGCAGAAACGACATGAATAGTAGTCGACTTTAGCCCAACTAACACAAATTTCACCCACCAAACACTGAAATCAACACAAACAAATGATATAAAACTAACACAGACATGTTTCCTCACATAATCAACCACTTAGAACAATTTGGAAACAACTTACACAAGTTTTATTTCTCAAATTCTATATTTTCATATGAAAACTCCATTTTTGACATCCTTTACAAAATCCATCACTGTAATTTCTATACTTGACCAAATCACTTCGTTTAAACTACGTTATCTACATTTCTTAATACACTAGCATAATCAAGACTCAATTAACAAATTAACATACAAACTGACCACTAAAATTGGTACTTTTACAAGCCACAAGCAAATATATACTGTAATTTACTTTTCTTCCTTTTTAACTGTAATTAGCATACGAATTCTTGTTTACATACAAACTCAAACATAACCAATACATATAATCACAATTACCAGTTATATATCAATAATTCAATAAATTTGATTTCACATGTAACATAAGAAAATTTTGTTGTAATTTCATATATATATATATATATATATATATATATATATATATATATATATATATATATATATATATAAAGGTTAGACAAAATACCTTCAATTGGCTTGTTAATTCTTGCTAAATACTAAAGATGCTTTGAAATCCTCAGAACCTCCTCTCAATTCTCTCAAGCTCTTTGTAGTCTTAAGCTTAGCAAAACTAGAATGCGTATAATCCCCCAAAACTGATAACCATGTATGCGTAATAATAAAAGAAAACCGATATGGCCATAATAAGCCTAATCAGGTTATAACATATAACGATAGATTATAAATATATTATATTTATTATTTTAATTTATTTTATTTATATTATTATAATTCAAATATTAAGAAATCCAAAAGTCATAAGGCTTTTTGTTTGGCAAAAGTCTTTAAAATATAAAGACTTAATATTTTAAGCCTTGTTTGGGTTAAATCAATTTAAAACTAACTTAATTATTTTAATAAACAATTTAGTTTATAATTTATAATCACATATTATTTATTTAGATTTCTATATCCATATTAAATCAAATAAATTAATTACACATTCTATATTTTAAATAAATACTCCACTTAAATAAATATTAAAAATTATAATTTTATTATAATTTTATTTAATAATTTAATATACCACTATAATTTATTAAATTAAAACAACAATATAACATCTCAAGTTATATTACAATTTACCAAATTAAATATTTAATTCATAAATATTTAATAATAATAATCACATCAACATCAGCTAAAATATTTATTTAATTTCATAAATATACCACATTAACATCAATTAAAATATTTATTCAACAATAAACACGCCAAATAAATATTTAGATAATTCAATAAATATTTAAAATTTAAATTTAAAATTTTGGATTGTTACAAATGATACTATTGCTAAAATATTAAAGTTATTTATAATAACTTAAAATATTTTTAAAGTACTAATATTACTCTTAAATGATTTTAAAGCGAGCTTAAAATCATTTTTTAAATAATTATCATTAATATTTAAATATTAATGTACTATTTATCAAAACATTATAAGTTATTAATTATAACTTAAAATATGTTTAATTTTATATCCTTTTAAAATGATTTTTAAATTAATAAAACCATTTTAAAAATATTTATTTAATATAATTATTAAATAAATTTAATATCATTAATATTAAATTATTAATGAAATTATCCTTTAAATATTAAAATTTATATTTTATAACTTCAAATATCTTTAAATACTTTATTTTCATTTAAAATGATTTTTCTAATATTAAAATTATTTTTAAATTAATTTATTTAATATAATTATTAAATAATTCTAATATCATTAATATTGATTTATTCATGAGAATTCTCCAAAATATTGAAAATTAAATTTTATGATTCAAAATATTTTTAAACACTTTATTCTTATTTAAAATAATTTTTTATAATATAAAAATCATTTTCTCTAATTTAGTTAATACACTAATTAAATAAATTAAATATCATTAATATCCAAATAATTATAAATATTAATGACAAATATCCCAATTTGTCAAAAGTTATTTTTCATAATTTAAAATAACTTTTAAAACTATTTTTGGTAATTTTTATAATTTATTTTCTAATTTTAATTATTTTCCAGAAATTCAGAAAATAAAATTATCAAAACCGTCGCCATAGGCTATAGCGACACTTTTTGTCGCTATTGGTGTTCTTGAGCTCAAGAACACTGACAGCCGGCTAAGCAAGGGGTCAACTTTGACCGCTTATGATTCTCAGTATATAAATGATTTGGGCTAACATAAACTCTGATCGTGTAGTAGAAATATAACACTACAATATACAACCAGCATCTTAGTCATACAACAAACAAACAAATAGATCTGAGCTTCTAAAGACACTGTCAGAGTGTTCCTGGATTTTCCAAAAACCCAGGCAGTTCGTGGTGCCTTATTGTGGCTCGATTATTATAGTATTCTGGTCATGATTCATGTTGTTTAATGGTTCAAATTTATAGTCCATATATCAAAGAACATTACTAAAGCAACAGATCGGTCCAACAACAACAGAATCATAATATACAGTTCGGTCAAACATGGTCAGAAAGTTGTTCATACCCTTTTCTGGAAATTCCAGAAAACAAACATTTAGTTCGAGTAGGCTAGTTTGACCAGCCACTCCATTTGATACGTTGATGGTTTGAATTATCTAAAACCATGCATCTAAAGTCCACATTACAGACTACAAACTGGATACAAACACTGTGACGCCCCTAAAATAGGTATAAATCACCTATTCTGAGTCGCCAAATACATGATACAGAATACAAATACAATCTTTAATATACAACAAGAGAGCTGTGAATTTTAATACAAATACTGTCTTCTAGACAATATTCACTCTCAGAATAAGTCCTCATTACATTTATTGTCACACTATTTAACAGAATAGTGAGGACTACTATTACTATCATCTGGACCGTCACTCCATTCCCCGACTAGTCCCGGCTACGTTCTCATTTCCTGAAGAGAACAGTGAAAGAAAGGGTGAGCTCAACTAGCCCAATAAGAAATATTATGACTAAGATAATGCAAAATAAATTATCATTAGTTTTAAACAATGTTAAATTGATAAAATACAATAGACATCAAGTTTAACTACAGCGGAACAAGCAATCCATTAAAAGAGTCAAGTAGAGAATAGAATCTACTATCTTTTATGATTTAAAAAGTTTTTCATCACTTTTAATGATGGGACTCAACTTAATAAATAATCCACATCATCAATTCATCCCTGCACTACAGGCCAAGGATATTATTTAGTATCACGACCACGAATTATCCATGCACTACAGGCCAAAGATAATTGTGATTTCATCAACGGTCCTGATCATGCCATAAAACAATTCATCTTTGCTCCCTTGGCCGAAGAGAATCCATAGCCATAATCACCAAAAACTATCCATCAATGCACTACGGGCCAATGAGGACTTTTTCCACATCATTTGTAACATTACGGTCATGATTATACCGAATAATCCCTGGTCATAATCATACCAAGTCCATCTATGCACTACAGGCCACAGATGACTTTCAACATAATATAAACATGAGGATGATGACAATGATATAAGAATTCAATAAAAAAAGTTCAAGAATTAAATTATCCAAGAACTAATAACGTCCAAATTGTCAACATGATACTTCTTTGTAGAGTAAAATTCAAGAATGCTCAGAAGAATAATTCCATGAAAAGATACTGTATGAAACACAAATATCAAGGATATTACACTAATTTCATGGAGTATAGAAGTCAAAACTTTAACCAACTGATAATAATAAAGAATGGAATAACAAAAGAAATCACCATGCATGCGATTGCCCAGAGCAGCAGTTATTCCAACAGAATAATAAATAACGGAACCAGGTCAGGCGTAAACGCACAGACAGGATGTTCCAACAGAATAATAAAGAATGAAATGACAGAAGAATTTCACCAAGTATAGGGTAGTCCGCCTATACAGGTTATTCCAATAGAATAAATAAGAATGGAATAACAGAAGTTCTCTTCATGAATACAAAAGAATAATACCCCTTACCTTATAAAGAAGAATACTTCGACGGTAGGGCAGGGATATACTTGAAGAAACTTGCACTACGCTCAAAGCTTTCTTAAACGCTAAAGAAATACGCTCAAGATAGAAGAATAATTCTCTCTACAGTTTCTCTCTCTAGAGTTTCAGTGAATTCGTAAGGAATAATGAAGGAATGAGCTTCTATTTATAGAAGAATGGACTGTATAGTAACTAATTCATGAACGCTCCAGATTGATTTACTTTTAATCGGACGGTCCATATTTAAAGCAAAATCTTTTAAATAAAATATACTATATTCTATTTATAATCTAATAGAACGAATTACTTTATAAAAGTATTCTGTTTTATATAAAAAGATTTTACTATGCAAAATACTATGCAGACACTATGCATAATAAAATATAATATAATCTAATTATTGTCTAATAAAATAGATAACTTTATAAAAGTATTATGTTTTATATAAAAAGATTTTACTATTAGCCTAATAAAACGAATAACTTTATAAAAGTATTCTGTTTTGTATAAAAAGCTTTTTCTGTTTTATTACAATAATAATACCAATAAAACAAAACTAAGTGACTTATCAAATAAGCATCAATAATCAATACCGTGTGCTACTATGCAACCACGCGTATTAATGTACTTTTACTACCGAATAGTTCAACAGTTTTAACGGTAAAACTTCCGCCGTTATTCTCATAAAAATATTTTTATCGTTTTCTCAATCCGACAATAATTTCGTTGTGGGGTCCACCATAGATTGTAACGTCGTACGGATATTCTCCTATAAAAAGAATATTCCCCGACCAATCGAATATAATATGGCAATTTGTATACTTTGCAAAATTTATAAATACTACCCACAACTATAACATTATATCAAATCCACACCATATTATTAAAAAAATTATTCCGAGAAAATTAAATATTTATTCATAAAATCTGGGGTCTCACAAATACATAATCAAAACACCTAAAACCTGACAGATCTGGATGTTACAAAAGCTTGTCAGATGCTGGAAAATGCTTTCTAGGTTACCTAGAATTCGTCTGGTCATGCCCGGTCAACGGGTTTTGACCGTTTATAATTCATAATCTGGACATCTAATAGTTATGATTCCTGAGTGCGGCAGGTTGAACAGCTGTTGGAACTTCTCCCAAGACATTTTGAGTGCAACAGGTTGAGTATGCTTTACAGATTCCCACCAGTAATCTGCCTCTCCTCGCAATATGAACGTGGCAAAGGGAACCTTTTCCTCCTCGGAGCATCTCAAGACATCAAATATCTTGTTGATCTGCTTTATTCACGTCTCCACCTTAAGTGGTTTTGGCTCTCCAAAAAACTCCGGTGGTCCCAGCTCCTTGAACTGCTTAGCGGTGACCATCTGAGAGTTGTCAGTGTTTCCACCTGCATTTTGGATAGGAGTCGCCTTCGCCTGATGTTGCATGAATTGCATAAAACCTCTGAACATCCCATCGTTCATTATTTGATCATTGTTGTTTACCTGAGGATTATTGTCTTCCTGTTGCACATTATCCTAGGTATTAATCTGTGGTGACTCAACGGTCTCATGTGCTTCATTGCTTATCTCAACAGTTTCGGATGCCTTATTCAAATACTGCCACAAAACAAGGGTTAATTAACATATCACATATTATCCCTATACTCTGACCGACCAATTAAATACCAAATAAACTTAGATAGGTCATACTAGCGAAGAAATTCCCCGTCTCTCCCCTCCTAGTTCTTGTCTCACATCTCAGCCAGGGATCATATCCCTGAGCTTTGATACCAACTGTGATGCCCCCAAAATAGGTATACATCACCCATCTTGAGTCGTCAAATACATGGTACAAAATTTAAATACAACTTAATAATACAACTGTCGTACGTGTAAAATACGACAAAACATAAACTGAGAGTTTTAATAAGAATATTGTCATCTAGACAATATCCACACTCAAAGGAGTCCTCATTACATTTATTGTCACACTATTTAACAGAATAGTGAGGACTACTAATGCTATCATCTGGACCATCACTCCGTTCCCCGACTAGTTCTAGCTATATTCTCATTTCCTGAAGAGAACAATGAAAGAAAGGGTGAGTTCAACTAACCCAGTAAGAAATATTATGACTAAGATAATGCAGAATAAATTAACATTAGCCTTCAACAATGTTAAACTAATAAAATACAATAGACATCAAGTTTAACTGTAGCGTAATAAGCAATCCATTAGAAGAGTCAAGTAGAGCATAAAATCTGCTATCTTCTATGATTTAAAAAGTTTTTCATCAACTTTAACACTGAGACTCACCTTAATAAATAAAATCGAATCATCCTTGCATCACGGCCAAGGATATTTATGTAATCATCAATGGTCATGACTATACTGAATAATCCCTGGTCATAATCACACTAACAACTTTCCATTAATGAACTACAGGTCAATGAGGACTTTTAACACATCATTCGTCACATTACGGTCATGATTATACCGAATAATCCCTAGTCATAATCATAACAAGTCCATCTATGCACGTAAGCCAAAGATGACTTTCATCACAATATAAGCATGAGGATGATGACAATGACACAATAATTCAATAAAACAAGTTCAAGGATAAATTTTAAAGATTTATAATTTTAATTTATCCAGAAATCAATAACGTCCAAATTGTCAACATGATACTTCTTTGTGGAGTAAACTTCAAGAATGCTCAGAAGAATATTTCCATGAAAAGATATTGGATGAAGTGCAAATATCAAGGATATTCCACTAATTTCATGGAGTATAGAATCCAAAACTTTAACCAACTGAGTATAATAGAATATATGAAACCGCAAATGGATTTTTTTCCATCCACGTAGACAGATCATTTCCACAATTTAATAAGGAATGAATACAAAGGATCCTTCACCATGCATGCGGTAATCCATATGGACAGGTTATTCCAACAGAATAATAAAGAATGGAATAACAAAAGAATTTCACCATGTATACGGTACTTCACATAGACAGATTATTCCAACATAATCATAAAGAATGGAATAACAACCCTTGCGAGTATTGAAAGAAAATAACTATCTTCATGAATACGAAAGAATAATACCCCTTACCTTAGAAAAAACTAGATACTGGAATAGTGAGGTAGTAGACTACTCTTCTTCTTTCTCTCTATAATTTCTCTCTATAATAATTGCTCTATAGCTTTTGTGAATTGGTGAGAAATGAAGGAAGAATGAGCTTCTATTTATAGGAAAATATAGTTTTGATAATTGCACGTTTTGGGACTCGAAATATTACAGTATAATATCTTCCTCTTTTTCTTCATTTTTAATTTAGTCCTGTAAGTATTATCAAACTTGCACCACCTCCCCTAATAGTAAATAATGTGAATCAATAGTTCAATCATGTGAATCAAAAGTTAAAATCATATAAAAATACGAATTACAGTATAGTACCTCCATCTATACCTCCATTTTTAACTTAGTCATGCAAGTATTATCAATCTTGCACCAACTCCCCTAATAGTACAATAATGTGAATCAATAGTACACACATGTGAACAAATAGTTATAATCATGTGAATTAATAGCAATTAATTGCTCATTTATCTGATTAATTACCCGACTGGTCAGTATAACTTCCAGACATCGATTAATATCGAAATAAATGTCGATTTCCACTAACACTAATAATTCCAATACAATAGAACTATCAATTTCATTTTTAATAAACATGAACTTATTCATCATTAATATTATAACTCACAATATTTAACAACCAGGTCATTCCCAGGAAAGAAGGGGCTTTTCAATAAGGATTTCTCCTTATTGGTGCGCAATTAGATAACCAAACCTCTCCTTGACAGAACTTCTGGACATTGTAAATATTGGAATTTAATAATATGAATAACTTTGTCGTCTCAATTATTGATTTAATAATATAACATAATATGAGAGATATGATGCAGCAATTACTGTAGCAATAATTGAGTATAACTGAGTGACTTCTCACGTAAGCATCAATAATCAATGTCGTGTGCTACTATGCAACCACGCGTATTAATGTACTTTTACTACCGGGTAGTTCAATAGTTTTAACGGTAACACTTTCGCCGTTATTTTTATTAAATGATAATTTTGTCGTTTTCTAACTACAACAATACTTCTGTTGTGAGGTCCACCAATGATTGTGCCGTCGTACGAATATTCTCTGTTAAAACGAATATTCCCCGACTAATCGAATATTATATAACCACTTGCTTACTTTGCAAAATTTATAAATAGTACCCACAACTATAACATTATATCAAATCCACACCATAATATTCAAAAATATATTTTGAGAAAATTATTCTTTATTCATAAAAGTTGGGGTCTTACAACATCCCCTTCTTATGAAACTTTGTCCTTGAAATTAGGGTACGTACCTAGTATATCGAAGAGATGAGGATATCTTGACTTCATCTCATATTCTAACTCCCTGGTCATTTCTTCCACATCGTGGTTTCTCCACAAAACTTTGACTTGAGATATAACCTTGGAGCGTAGAATATGATCCTTCTTATCCAAGATTTTAACAGGTAACTCTTCATACGTTAAATCTTCCTCTATCTCGTCTGGTTCTAGTTCAATAATATGGTTCTAGTCTTTCACATATTTACGTAACATAGATATGTGAAAAATGTTATGAACACGAGACATACTTGGTTGTAAGGCAAGTCTATAGGCCACAGTTCCTACTTGATCAAGGATTAAAAATGGGCCAATGAATCGAGGATTGCTTTCCTCTCTTTCCAAATCTTGTAACTCCTTTCCATGGAGCAACACGTAATAACACATGGTCTCCAATATTGAATTCCACGTCCTTTCGATGAAGATCAGCATAACTCTTTTGTCGATCTTGTTAGGTTTTTATACATTGTCGGATCGTTTGAATCTTTTTCGTAGTCATAAGTACCAAATCTGGTCCCAACAACGTTGCTTCACCCAAAATCCTGAAGTGAATCTTGGGTCTCGATCAGAAACTATGGATACTGGCATACCATGCAATCTTACAATCTCGTTTATGTACATACTAGCAAGACGTTCAAGTGTAATACTATCAATAATGACCCAAATAGCATCTATGCCTTGAGAAACCTTGGGAAGACCAGTGACGAAATCCATGGTAATGTGCTCCCACTTCCATTCTGGAATTTCAAGTGGTTGCAATGGACCTTTTGGCACTTGATGCTCTACCTTAACTCGTTGACAAGTTAGACAACTTTAGATAAACCCCACTATCTCTCTCTCTTCATATTTCTCCACCAAAATGTATGTCAAAGATCACAATACATTTTGGTACTTCTAGGATGGATTGCAAACGGTGTGTTGTGCGCCTTCATCATGATTTTATACTTCAAGTTAGAATCGTTAGGAACATAAATTCTGGAGTTGACTTGAAGTATTCCTTCTTCATCGATTCTTGCTTAGGAATAAGCGCCTTCGTGTACTTTCTTCCTCATACGATCGCTCCTCCAGTCGTAGCTTCGAAAGCGACTTTAACTTTATCAATTAAAGTCAGTTCTACTCGTATATTTGCCATCATCATATGGGTCCCTGGAGTCTTTAACTCTATCTCCATCCTTTGTAAGTCATACAAAATGGGCCTTTGCGTTGATTAATATTGCAGACGCTGCAGACCAAGATATGATCTTCTACTCAATGCGTCAGCTACCACGTTCGCTTGATTAGGATGGTATTGGATGGTATGATCATAATCTTTCAACAGCTCAAGCCATCGTCGTTGTCGCATGTTGAGTTCCTTTTGAGTGAAGAAATATTTGAGGCTTTTATGATCCGTATAAATCTCCACCTTCTCTCCATACATGTAATGCCTCCAAATTTTAAGCGCAAAAACGACTGCTGCCAACTCTAGATCATGAGTAGGATAATTTCTCTCATATTCTTTGAGTTGTTGTGAGGCATAGGCTATGACTTTTCCATATTGCATGAGAACACATCCTAACCCTTTGCCCGAAGCATCACTGTAGATGACAAATCCCTCCGAGCCAGATGGTATTGTCAGAACAGGTGCTAAAATAAGTCTCCTCTTGAGTTCTTGAAAACTCTTCTCACATTCCTCGCTCCAACCGAATTTTATATCTTTTCGAGTCAGCTGAGTTAATGGAGTAGCGATTCGAGAAAACCCTTCTACAAATCTCCAATAATAACCAGCTAAGCCGAGAAAGCTACGTACTTCGGTCACTGACTTAGGTTGCTCCCAGCTTTGAATTGCTTCAATCTTTGTCGGGTTAACAGATATTCCATTATTTGATATTATGTGCCCAAGGAATGCAACTTCCTCAAGCCAGAACTCGCATTTCCTTAACTTGGCATATATCTTGTTTTCACGAAGCTTTTAGAGTATCAGCCTCAAGTGTTTCTCATGGTCTTCACGGGTTTTAGAGTATATGAGGATGTCATCAATAAAGACGACCACAAAGTGATCCAAATATTCCTTGAATACTCGGTTCATCATGCCCATGAAGGCAGCAGGAGAATTAGTCAATCCAAAAGACATGACTAGGAATTCATAATGCCCGTACCTAGTTCTAAAAGCAGTCTTTGGAATGTCATCAGTTTTAATCTTCAACTGATGATATCCGGAACGAAGATCAATCTTTGAAAATAATTTGGCAACGAGTACCTATTTTTGATGGTGACATGATTCAACTACCGATAATCAATACAAAGTCGCACACTTCCATCTTTCTTCTTCACGAACAGAACAGGAGCACCCCAAGGAGACGTACTAGGATGAATGAAACCGATATCTATATGCTCCATTAGATTTCCAGATGACAAGAATAACGAATGAAGAGCATCTTAATTCGCAATAATTGAAAAACACATCAAATCATACCTTTGTTACTTCTAAAGAAGTTGGAGGAGTAGAATTCGGCACACAAGATGCAGACGACCAATATGAAAGGAAGGGATTGATGCGTGGTGGATGAGTGGAAGACAATTATCCAAAGTTTAATGACTTTGTGCTATGAAGATGGAGAGAGGGTGACTGACCTGCTGTGCCGGCGTGTGGAAGGAATTTGGGGTAGAAGGGCACGACAAGGTTTTAAAGTACAAGGTCTAACTCCGACCTCAAATGTCGGGGCTTACTGGGTTATAGCAGGAGAGCCAAGGCCAAGGCGTGCAGAATCGAGTGGGATGCCCAGTCACGGGCGGCTGGGTTTGAATCGAAGAAGGCAATGGCCGGCCTGGGCCTTTTTCGCTGAGTTTGGAGCCTGGGCCGGCAAGGCTGTGAATGAACTAGAATCAGTAGGCCAAGGCTGGGCCTTTTGTGATGGTATTTGGTAATTCATCGTATGCGTGCATACCGACCAGGTAGGAATTAGTTTAGTAATCTTGGATTCTCTACTACGTAATAACGGTGAAAATAAGAAAAGTTTAACTCTAAGAGGCATAAAATCAAATAAAACGAAAAAGTTATGGAAGCGCATGGGTTGCCTCCCAAGAAGCGCTTGGTTTCTGATCGTCGGCCCGACTTTGCGGTGTTGGTCATTGTCCATTTGGGTCTCGAGAGGTCTTCGACCGTAGCTTGGCGTTCGATTGGTCCGCCTCAATAGTGTTTAGACGTTGACCGATTGACCTTGAATGTACGCTTTGAATTCGTTCCTCAACCTCAATGTTTCCGTGTGGAGTGACAAATATGACTACAAATGGTCCGGACCACTGGATTTCAATTTTTCGAAATAGACGCATAGCGTGAGTTGAGCAAAGAGTACTTGGTGGCCCGGTGCATGTAATGTTCTATCGAGAATTTTTTATCGTGCAAGATTTGACTTTCTCCTTGTATAGCTTAAGCGAGGGCGTAGGCGTTGAATTGAATTCATCTCTGCTCGTTCAAGCAGCGATGCTTTTTCACCGCTTCTTCTAGATCAAAGTTTAATTTCCGAATGGCCCGATGTGCCTTGTGTTTCTAGCTCGACCGCAGATGACACGCCTTTCCAAAGACCATTCTCAGACGGGGACATGCCGATCGGGTTTTTATGCATACTATTCGATAAGCCCATAGAGCGTTGTCAAGACGTAACGCCCAATCTTTTCGCGTGACGGATTGACTACTTTTCCCAGATCCTCTTAATTTCCGATTCGACACCTCTGCTTGGCCATTGGTTTGTGGGTGATATGCATTGCAATTTTGTGACGAACTCCATATTTTACAAGCAATTTAGTGAATCGCTTGTTACGTAAATGCGTTCCTCATCACTTATTATAGCCCTTGGTGTCCCAAATCTGGTAAAAATGTTTTCTTTAAAAATCGGGTGACAACGTTGGCATCATTCGTGGGTAACGCCGCGGCTTCTACCCATTTGGAAACATAATCATCGCTAATAAGATATAACGATTATTCAAATAAGATGGGAATGGTCCCATAAAGTCGATACCCCTACACGTCGAAAAAAGTTCCACCTCTAAAATTGTGTTAAGTGGCATTTCATTGCGCTTGGAGATATTACCCACGCGTTGGCATCGATCGCATTTTAGCACAAAGAGATAAGCATCTTTGAATAAAGAGGCCGGAAGAATCCCGATTGTAGTAGTATTTGGTCACCGTGACGATCATCGGAATAATGACCTCCGTAATCGAGGAGGAGCGGTGGCCTAATATACTATCCATTTCTTCGTGAGGTACACAACGCCTTATCATTTGATCCGCACATGCTTTAAAAGTAAATGGTTCATCCCAAAAGTATTGTTTCGCATCGTGGAGAAACTTCTTCCGTTGTTGTGATGTCAAATCCGCCAGAATAACACCTTGGCAACCACATAGTTGATATAGTCAAGATACCAAGGCGGTATGGTAGTTACCCTAAGCAGCTTGCTCATCCGGAAATTCTTCATTAATTCATGAGTTGTCTTCTTTTCTGTTCCTTTTATTTTCCAACCAGAGATGATGATCCGCCACTTGATTTTCTCGTACCTTTTCTCATTCGTATCTCCAGATCAAATTCTTGTAACAATAAAGATTCCACCGTGATTAATCATGGTTTAGCATCTTTCTTCTCAATCGATATTTAATAGCCGAATGATCGGTGTAGACAATTACCTTAGTGCCGAGGAGATAAGCTCCGAATTTGTCAAAAGCAAACACCACCGCAAGTAATTCCTTTTCGGTTGTTGTGTAGTTCAAATTGGGCATCCGTCAATGTCTTACTAGAGTAATAGATAGTATGAAAAATCTTATCATGACGTTGTCCCAATACGGCTCCCACCGCGTAATCATCAAGGCGTCAGACATCAATTCAAACCAGAAAGACCAATCGGGCGCTACTACAACGAGTGCGAGAGACCAATTTCTTCTTTAATACCTCAAATGCCTCGATGCATGCATGATCCATCTTAAACGTTACATCTTTCTCCGTGAGTGAGCATAGGGGTTTGAGATTTTTGAAAAATCTTTAATAAAGCGTCTATAGAACCTTCGCATGTCCCAAGAAACTCCAATACCTTTTTATGGATGAAGGAGAGGGTTTTTCAATTGTATCAATCTTCGCTCTATCCACCTCCAATCCGGACGCGAAACCTTATGTCCCGTAATAACCCCTTCTTGTACCATAAAATGACATTTTTCCCAATTAAGTACTAGGTTAGTCTCCACACATCTTTTAACACCAAGATCGATTATTCAAACACGAGTCAAAACTATCGCGAACACCGAGAAATCATCCATGAACACCTCTAAATTTCCGCTTCGACCATATCGGAAAAGATTGCCATCATACAGTGAGCGTTGAAAGGTCGCCGACGCATTACATAAACCAAAGGACATACGCGGAATGCAAACGCATCAGTATGGACATGTGAACGTGGTCTTTTCTTGATCTTGGAGGTGCTATGGCAATTTGATTGTACCTGTAATATCCATCTAACAGACGAAGAGAATTGATGTCCCGCTAACTCGTCCAACATCTCGATCAATGAACGGCAAGGGAAAGTGATCTTGCGTGTGGCTTTATTCAACTTGCGGTAATCCATACATACTCTCCAAATTTGTAATAGATTCTAGTCGGGATAAGCTCATGCGCTTCATTTTTACCACGCTTATGCCCTTTTTTTTCGGTACACACACCGCATGTGACTTACCCATGAACTGTCCGAGATTGGGTAGATAATACCAAGATCCAACCATTTTATAATTTCCTTCTTCACCACCTCTTTCATAATGGGATTTAACCTTCGTTGTATCTCAATGGTTGGTTTTGATCCTCTTCCATTAAAATCTTGTGCATACTGAAAGAGGGGCTAATACCTCGAATGTCCGCTATAGTCCACCCAATCATTGCTTTTGAACTCGCGTAACTCGTAGCAATTTTTCTTTTTGGGTGTCGATTAACGTTGTCGTAAACAATAATCGGTAGAGTCGAGTCTTTTCCTAAGTAAGCATATTCAAGATGAGAGGGGAGTGGCTTTAATTCCAACACGGTGGCACTTCTATCGAGGGTTTGCACTTTTTTTCTTCCGCTTTAGGCCTTTCAAGGGTGTCGAATGGTTGATTATTTTTCGGTAGAATGATGGTGTGTCTAGCCATTTGACCGCTCATTATCTCGCCTCCGCACTATCGTTGTTTTCGGTTCTAACCATCATGGATTCTATCGGATCCTCTCGAGTAATTACAAACAAATCTTGTGATTCACTTTCTCCTCCATTACATCCACCGCAAACACTCACCTTTTTTCCTTTGGATATGACATTGCTTTTAAACACATTGAAAGTGACCGTTGATCGTCAACTCTCATCGTTAATTCTCTTTTTGCACGCCGATTAACGTTCTCCCGCTTGCTAAGAATGGTCGTCCGAGAATGATGGGCGCCCAGATCCGCTTCACAATCCAAGATAACGAAGTCTCTTTGGAAAGATGAATTTATCCACCCTTACTAATACGTCTTCAACGATACCTCGTGGATATGTAATCGATCGGCTCGCTAACAAGATGGCGATATTTGTTTCGGTTTAGGTGCTTGGAGCCGAATTGACTGAGAGATCGATAATGGCATCAAATTAATATCGCCCCAAATCTCACAAGCGCTTTCAAAAAACCGATTACCAATGTCGCATGGAATAGAAAAGCTACCGGATCTTTCAACTTAGAGGTAACTTGTTCTCAATAATTGCGCTACATTCTTCGATTAGCGCAATGCTTCAAAATCCCCAGCTTCCTTTTCTTTGATAAAGACATCCTTCATGAACTTAGCGAATCCCTCAGCTTGTTCTAAAGCTTCTACGAATGGGATGTTGATATGCAATTTTTAAAATATCCAAAAATCTTAAAATTGCTTATCTAACTGGATTTTGAAATCATGGATATGGTATGGGTGGCATTGTTGTAGATGACCCCGATGCATTTTCCTCTCCTATTTCCTCTTTATCTTTCCCTGCTTCCACAACTTCTTTTTTGATTTGTTCATGTTATCCCCTTGTCCTTATCCTTAATCGCTTGCAGCTCCTTCCCACTTTGTAAGATTACCGCTTGCAGGTGCTCATTTCTGCCGGATTTATTTCGTATCACTGGAAGCGTTCCTAGTGGGATTCGGGTATTCAATGCATGTGCTATTTGTCCCAATTGATTTTCCAGATTCTTTAACGATGCCCCATGGCTTTGCAACGTCATATCTAATTGATTCAATTTCTTGTCTTGTTCTCGTTCTTTTTGTCGGAGGCTCTAATAAATTTCTCTAAGGTCGCTTCCCAACTTGATACCCTCTCCTGGTTGTTGAGGTTGATTTTGGAATCCGGAGGTGTGTTGTTGTCTCAGGTGGTTGAGTCCGACTTGATTGTTACTCCATGAGAACCCCGGATGATTCTTCCAACCCGGATTATAAGCATTTTGGGTAGGATACGGTTGGGTTGAACGATTATAATTTCCTACGAATCGCGGCCGATTCCGAATTTATGGCACATTGATCCGTAGCATGACCCCCAAAGACACAACTCACAAACCATCGCTATTCCTGCAGGTGGCTTGTGGAAGCCATATTTCTATATGCTTAGCTATTGATCCTTGTACTTCAGGTTGTTAATCGTGGCATAAGCAAGGCCCACTTCATATTTTCTCGATGCTTTTGGGTGGTTGGTCCTCGCCATGGGCCCTTTGAAAGTTGTTGGTGGCCATTGTTTCTAACAATTGATACGCCTCATCAAAATTTTTGGACATAATCGCTCCTCCCGTCAACAAGATCAATACTAGACTCGTGGATGCGTGCAAACCATCACAAAATATCCCTAATTGCATCCATCGGAATTCCATGATGAGGGCACTTACGAGCATATCCTTAAACCTTTCCCACGCCTCATATAACGATTCCGACTCAAGTTGTGCGAAAGTATGAATGTCGTTCAGTAGTTTTGCCGATTATTTGGTGGGAAGAACTTAGCTAAAATTTTTGAGCTAAGTCATCCACATGGTGATTGAACCAGAGGCAAGGAGTGTAGCCACTTTCGTGCTTTATCTTTTAAAGTAAACGGAACATCCTCAACCTTATAGGTCTTCCGATACATTGTTAAATTTGAAGGTATCGCAAACTTCCAAGAAACTCAAGATATGTTCATTAGGATCGCTCATCGAATTACCCCCAAACCGGCATGTATTTCAGAAAGATCCGAATTGATCCGCTTTTATCTCAAACTGCTCGCGCATTGATCATTTACCTCTTAATACTTGATCAGAATCAGTAACATTTGGTATGTAATCCCTAAGTGATTTCTGTTCGTTCTCTGCCATGTTCACGAGTAATTCTTGGGTTGTCAGTTCTTCTTCCAAATGTATCACCTCACTATTCAACTGCACTGTCTGGAACTCCTTCTCAAGGTTGTCTGTATACGTAAGAAGTTCCTTTCTAGCTTTCGATCTAGTGTGCATACACGAATTCCTGCCAATCCAAGAAGAAAGATTAAGTAGTGTTCAAATTAAAATCGAATTGATTATAACTAATATGAAATTAATATTAATAAAAGAAATTTTTAATCGGCGCCAAAAACTTGTTGAGTAAAATCTAGTTACACACAGCACGCAAGTATACGTGGTCAACAAGTAATAAAGTGATAAGTTGAGTATCGTTCCCACGGGGAGTTCTAATTAATAAATTTCAACTACTAATACTATATCAATTCAATTTTATTCAAACAACGAGAAATTGCGATTTTCTGAATTATTAACTCAAAATTAAACACTTAAAGATACTGTACTAAGATAAACAATTAACTAAGCTATTACTTGAGTGAATGACTTAGGTAGAGGTAAATATTAAGACTTCAATATCCCCAATTATGAATTATAAATCAGTTATCTAATCATCCCAATTACTATGTCTCATGGATTGTTAACAGGAATTTTCAAATGCCAAAAGCCCTCTTCCAAGTGATCAATTGACTTCTATTTAACCCAGATTAACCTTGCTATATTCCTATGCAAAACAATTGGATTAAACTCTTTCCAATTCCAATTCCTTATATATGTTACACGCGGTGAATGAGATATTTTCATTCAATTCACAAACCTAATTATTTACCGTAAATAATTGAGTCACATGTCATCATGTCTAGTTCTAACCCTAGAATTCCTCTCCCAATTCCTTCAGAGTAACACACTAATTATTGGCCAAATAATTAATCATTAAAATCAAAACATGATAAACAATCCACTTCAACATAAATAATTATAATGACAAAATAACTAAGTTATAATCATAAAAGGTTCAATTGAAATCTTAATTAAAGAATTAGTTCATCACGGAAATAAGAATCATTAATTGTTGACAAATCATCCTTAAAGAATTACAAATTAAAATAAGAGAAAAATAAGAAACTCAGAAGCCAATCTTGAAGCTCCAAGTAATCTCCCGTAATCTTCAATGGAAAAGCTCCTTCAATACTCTCTGCCAAAAAAATCCAATCCCCCTTTTAACTAGCAATTAGTTCCTTTTTATAGTCCCCCACAATCCTCCTCCAATTAGGTTTTATTATTAGCCCTTAATAGGCAACCAGAAGTCAAACGCGCTAATCCTATCAACGCCAACCGTTGAGGCTCAAATTTTGCCGAGAGGATATAATTTTCAATACCTTGCTACTGGATTTCATTGAAATTACAAAATTGCCATTCAATGCTTGAAATTCCCATAATTGCCCTTCAAGCTTCCAAATCTGCCAAATAAGATATAAACACAATAAAAATGCTACTAAATAACTTAAGAATGCAATAATTTAAGTCTAAATATATCCGAATTATGGGTATACTACCCATTCATCAGTGACATGATTCAACTACCGATAATCAATACAAAGTCGCACACTTCCATCTTTCTTCTTCAATAATGTAACAGAGCACCCCAAGGAGACGTACTAGGATGAATGAAACCGATGTCTAACAATTCATGTAGTTGGGTTTTTAACTCCTAAAGTTCAATAGGAGCCATTCTGTATGGGGCTTTGGAAATGGGTTTTGTACCAGATTCAAGGTCGATACAAAATTCAATTTCACGCTCTGGGGGTACGCCAGGAAGTTCTTCAGGGAATACGTCAGGAAATTTATGAACAATAGAAATATCATTTATATCTGATGTATTTTTATTTAAATGACATGGGCTAAGAAAGCTTGACATTCGTTTTTCAATAAATGAATAGCTTTATGACTTGATATGACAGTGTTTGATTTTAGTAGTTTGGTTGCTTGAATTCGCATAATAGGTTGGTTAGGAATATGAAAGCTAACAACCTTACGAAAACAATCGATTTTAGCATGATGAGTAGTTAACCAATCAATTCCTAAAATCACATCAAATGCAAGTATTTTCAAGGAAATAAGATCGACAGGGAACGTACGATTACCGATTTGAATCAAACAAGACTTATAAACAGTGGATGTAATGAAGGTTTCTCCCAACGGAGTTTCAACAGATAAGTCAAAGTCTAATTTCTCCGGAGTCAAATTTAAACGTTGAGCGCAAGTAGGAGAAATGAAAAAATGGGTAGAACCGGTATCAAATAAAGTATAAACTTCATTAGAGTTTATGATTAGCTTACCTGTGATCACCTCATTCGGATTCCTCGCCTTTTGGGAGGTTACGACAAACGCTCTCCCTTGAACTACCAGTTTTGTCTTATCTGGGACACCCTTTGATGCCTCCATCCCAGCATGACTTGACTTTGGTGCATGACAAAATAGGGTTAGGTGACCTTCTTTTCCATAATTATAACACGCTTTGGACTACATCGCGCAGTTTGGACAGATGTGTCCTTCCCCTCCACATTTGTAACATATTACCAGATACAAATGTTTCTCCTTCCTTAACAACAGGTCTTTGCCGACGCGTCTTTTCATCATTGTTGAATCTCCTCTTCTTGAAATGTCGACTCTTATTGTCATGGCCATGATTACCACCGGAGTGATTACCATTTCTGGCATGTTGATTCCCTCCACGTTTGTTATCACCGCTTCGATGACTGCTACCGCTGGTGTTATCGACTTGTTGACTTCTCTCTCTTGGTTGGGTTGACTCATTATCGCGCTCCAATAACTGAGCCCTATTCACAAAATCTGAATATAAACACAGTTTGTGAGAAATTAGGTATTGATGTATCTCGGGTTTCAAACCTCTTAGAAACATTCGCGTCATTTTCTCCTCATTATCAACCAAGTTTGATGCAAACCGAGACAACTTGGCAAACTTAGCTTCGTACTGCACCATGGTCATATTGTTTTAATCAAGCTTGATAAACTCTACCTCCTTTATGTGATTTAATACTTTGAGGAAAGTACTTGTCGTTGAAACGACTCTTGGAACTTCTCCCAAGACATTTTGAGTGCTGGAAAGTTATACGCTTACTGATTCCCACCAAGAATCTGCCTCGTCACATAACATGAAGGTGGCAAAGGAACCTTTTCTCTCGGAGCATCCCAAGACATTAAATATCTTGTTGATCTGCTTTATCCACGTCTTCGCCTTAAGTGGTTTTGACTCTCCAAAAAACTCCGGTGGTCCCAGCTCCTTGAACTACTTAGCGGTGACCGTCCGAGAGTTGTCAGTCTTTCCACTTGCATTTTGGACAGGAGCCGCCCTCGCCTGATGTTGCATGAATTGCATAAAACCTCTGAACATCCCATCGTTCATCATTTGATCGTTGTTGTTTACCTGAGGATTATTGTCTTCCTGTTGCACATTATCTTGGGTATTAATCTGTGGTGACTCAATAGTCTCATGTGCTTCATTGCTTATCTCAACATTTTCGGATGCCATTTTCAAATACTGCCACAAAACAAGAGTTAATTAACATATAACATATTATCCCTATACTCTAACCGACCAATTAAATACCAAATAAACTTAGGTAGGTCATACTACCAAAGGAATTCCCCGTCTCTCCCCTCCTAGTTCTTGTCTCAAATCTCAGCCAGGGATTATATCCCTAAGCTTTGATACCAACTGTGATGCCCCCAAAATATGTATACATCACCATCTTGAGTCGTCAAATACATGGTACAAAATTTAAATACAACTTAATAATACAACTGTCGTACGTGTAAAATACGACAAAACATAAACTGAGAGTTTTAATAAGAATATTGTCATCTAGACAATATCCACATTCAAAGGAGTCCTCATTACATTTATTGTCACACTATTTAACAGAATAGTGAGGACTACTAATGTTATCATCTCGGACCATCACTCCGCTCCCCGACTAGTTACAATTTATATTCTCATTTTCAAGAGAAAAGGGTGAAAGAAAGGTGCGCTCAACTAGCCCCAAGAAGAAATATTATGATTAAGATAATGCAGAATAAATTATCATTAGCCTTCAACAATGTTAAACTAATAAAATACAATAAACATCAAGTTTAACTGCAGCGGAATAAGAAATCCATTAGAAGAGTCATGTAGAGATTAAAATCTACTATCTTCTATGATTTAAAAAGTTTTTCATCAACTTTAACGCTGAGACTCAGCTTAATAAATAAAATCGAATCATCCCTGCATCACGGCCAAGGATATTCATGTAATCATCAATGGTCATGACTATACTGTATAATCCCTGATCATAATCACACCAGCAACTGTCCATCAATAAACTATAGGTCAATGAGTACTTTTAACACATCATTCATCACATTACGGTCATGGTTATACCGAATAATCCCTGGTCATAATCATACCAAGTCCATCTATGCACGTAAGCCAAAGATGACTTTCATCACAATATAAGCATGAGGATAATGACAATGACATAATAATTCAATAAAACTAGTTCAAGGATAAATTTTAAAGATTTATAATTTTAATTTATCCAGAAATCAATAATGTCCAAATTGTCAACATGATACTTCTTTGTGGAGTAAAATTCAAGAATGCTCAGAAGAATATTTCCATGAAAAGATACTGGATGAAGCGCAAATATCAAGGATATTCCACTAATTTCATGGTGTATAAAAGCCAAAACTTTAACCAACTGAGTATAATAGAATATATGAAACCGCAAATGGATTTTTGCCCACCATGTGGTAATCCACGTAGACTGATCATTTCCATAATTTAATAAGGAATGAGTACGAAGGATCACTCACCATGCATGCGGTAATCCACATAGACAGGTTATTCCAACAGAATAATAAAGAATGGAATAACAGGAGAATTCACCGAGTAATGCAATGCAATCACATGCATGCAAAAGTTATTCCAATGTAATAATAAAGAATAGAATAATAGAAGAATTTCACCATGTATGTGGTACTTCATATAGATAGGTTATTCTAACATAATCATAAAGAATGGAATAACAACCCTTACGAGTATTGAAAGAAAATAACTCTCTTCATGAATGCGAAAGAATAATACCCCTTACCTTAGAAAAAATTGGATACTGGAATAGTGAGGTAGCAGACTACTCTTCTTCTTTCTCTCTATAATTTCTCTCTATAATAATTGCTCTATAGCTTTTGTGAATTGGTGAGAAATGAAGGAAGAATGAGCTTCTATTTATAGGAAAATATAGTTTCGATAATTGCACATTTTGGGGCTCAAAATATTACAGTATAATACCTTCCTCTTTTTCTTCATTTTTAATTTAGTCCTGCAAGTATTATCAAACTTGCACCACCTCCCCTAATAGTAAATAATGTGCATCAATAGTTCAATCATGTGAATCAATAGTTATAATCTTGTGAAAATACGAATTACAGTATGGTACCTCCATCTATACCTCCATTTTAAAATTAGTCATGCAAGTATTATCAATCTTGCACCAACTCCCCTAATAGTACAAGAATGTGAATCAATAGTTCACACATGTGAACAAATAGTTATAATCATGTGAATTAATAGCAATTAATTGCTCATTTATCCGATTAATTACCCGACTGGTTAGTGTAACTTCCAGACATCAATTAATATCGAAATAAATGTCGATTTCCACTAACACTAATAATTCCAACACAATGGAACTATCAATTTCATCTTTAATCAACACGAACTTATTCATAATTAATATTATAACTCACAATATTTAACAATCAGGTCGTTCCCAGGAAAGAGGGGGCTTTCCGATAAGGATTTCTCCTTATTGGTGCGCAATTAGATGACCAAACCTCTCCTTGACAGAACTTCTAGACATTGTAAATATTGCAATTTAATAATATGAATAATTTTTTCGTCTCAATTATTGATTTAATAATATAACATATTATGCAAATGATATTATGACAATAATTGAATCAATAATATGAAAGATATGATGCAGCAATTATTGTAGTAATAATTGAGTATAACTGAATGACTTCTCACGTAAGCATCAATAATCAATGCCATGTGCTACTATGCAACCACGCGTATTACTGTACTTTTACTATCGGGTAGTTCAATAGTTTTAACGGTAACACTTTCGCCGTTATTTTTATAAAATGATAATTACATCGCTTTCTAACTACTTATAATACTTTTGTTGTGGGGTCCACCAATGATTCTCTGTAGAAGATACTAATATTCCTCGTTAAAACGAATATTCCCCGACCAATCGACTATTATATAACCACTTGCTTACTTTGCAAAATTTGTAAATATTACCCACAACTATAACATTATATCTAATCCACACCATAATATTCAAAAATATATTTCGAGAAAATTATTCTTTATTCATAAAAGTTGGGGTCTTACAGACTTCTCTTCTTCTTTCTCTCTATAATTTCTCTCTATAATAATTGCTCTATAGCTTTTGTGAATTGGTGAGAAATGAAGGAAGAATGAGCTTCTATTTATAGGAAAATATAGTTTCGATAATTGGACGTTTTGGGGCTCGAAATATTACAGTATAATACCTTCCTCTTTTTTTTCATTTTTAATTTAGTCCTGCAAATATTATAAAACTTTCACCACCTCCCCTAATAGTAAATAATGTGAATCAATAGTTTAATCATGTGAATCAATAGTTATAATCATGTGAAAATAGGAATTACAGTATAGTACCTCCATCTATACCTCCATTTTTAACTTTTTCATGCAAGTATTATCAATGTAGCGCCAACTCCCTTAATAGTATAAGAATATGAATCAATAGTACACACATGTGGACAAATAGTTATAATCATGTGAATTAATAGCAATTAATTCCTCATTTATCTGATTAATTACCCGACTGGTCAGTATAACTTCCATACATCAATTAAAATCGAAATAAATATCGATTTCCACTAACACTAATAATTCCAACACAATGGAACTATCAATTTCATCTTTAATCAACACGAACTTATTCATCATTAATATTATAACTCACAATATTTAACAACCAGGTCGTTCCCAGGAAAAAGGGGGCTTTCCGATAAGGATTTCTCCTTATTGGTGGGAAATTAGATGACCAAACCTCTCCTTGACAGAACTTCTAGACATTGTAAATATTGCAATTTAATAATATGAATAACTTTGTCGTATCAATTATTGATTTAATAATATAACATATTATGCAGATGATACTGTGACAATAATTGAATCAATAATATGAGAGATATGATGCAGCAATTACTATAGCAATAATTGAGTATAACTGAGTGACTTCTCACGTAAACATCAATAATCAATACCGTGTGCTACTATGCTACTATGCAACCATGCGTATAACTGTACTTTTACTATCGGGTAGTTCAACAGTTTTAACCGTAAAACTTTCGCCGTTATTTTTATAAAATGATAATTCTATCGTTTTCTAACTGTGACAATACTTCCGTTGTGGGGGTCCACCAATGATTGTGTCATCGTACAAATATTCCCTATTAAAACGAATAGTCCCTGACCAATCGAATATTATATAACCACTTGCTTACTTTGCAAAATTTGTAAATATTACCCACAACTATAACATTATATTAAATCCACACCATAATATTCAAAAGTATATTTCGAGAAAATTATTCTTTATTCATAAAAGTTGGGGTCTTACAACCTCCCCTTCTTATGAAATTTCATCCTCGAAAATAGGGTATGTACCTTGTATATCGAAGAGGTGAGGATATCTTGACTTCGTCTTAGATTTTAACTCCAGGTCATTTCTTCCACATCGTGGTTTCTCCACAAAACTTTAACTTGAGGTATAACCTTGGAGCGTAGAATATGATCCTTCTTAACCAAAGATTTTAACAGGTAACTCTTCATACGTTAAATCTTCCTCTATCTCGTCTAGTTCTAGTTCGATAATATGGTTCGGGTCTTTCACATATTTACGTAACATAGATATGTGAAAAACGTTAAGAACATGAGACATACTTGACGGTAAGGCGAGTCTATAGGCCACAGTTCCTACTCGATCGAGGATTAAAAAGGGGCCAATGAATCGAGGATTGAGCTTTCCTCTCTTTCTAAATCTCATAACTCCTTTCCATGGAGCAACACGTAACAACACATGGTCTCCAATATTGAATTCCACGTCCTTTCGATGAAGATCAGCATAACTCTTTTGTCGATCTTGTGAGGTTTTTATACGTTGTCGTATCGTTTGAATCTTTTCCATAGTTATACGTACCAAATCCGGTCCCAACAACGTTGCTTCACCCACCTCATCCCGACATCTTTGGAGAGAACTACTTTCTTTCTTCCATACAACGCCTCAAATGGAGCCATGCCAATACATGCTTGATAACTATTATTGTAGGAAAACTCCACCAACGGTAAGAACTTGTCCCAACTTCCCTTGAAGTCAAGGAAAGAGAGTCTTAATAAATCTTCAAGAGTTTGAATAGTCCTTTCCAACTGCCCATCCGTTTGAGGATGATATGCCGAACTAAATCATAAATCCATGCCCATAGCCTTTTGCAAACTAACCCAAAATCTTGAAGTAAATCTTGGGTCTCGATCAGAAACTATGGATACTAGCATACCATATAATCTTACAATCTCGTTTATGTACATACTAGCAAGACGTTCAAGTGTAAAAGTTTCTCGTATCGGTAACAAATGAGTAGACTTAGTCAATCTATCAACAATGACCCAAATCGCATATATACCTTGATAAACCTCGGGAAGACCAGTGACAAAATCCATGGTAATGTGCTCCCACTTCCATTCTAGAATTTTAAGTGGTTGCAATGGACCTTTTTGCACTTGATGCTCCGCCTTGACTCGTTGACAAGTTAGACACCTTGAGATAAACCCCGCTATCTCTCTCTTCATATTGCTCCACCAAAATGTATGTCAAAGATCACGATACATTTTTGTACTCCCAGGATGGATTGCAAACGGCGTGTTGTGCGCCTCCATCATGATTTTATACTTCAAGTCAGAATCGTTAGGAACATAGAGTCTGGAGTTGACTCGAAGTATTCCTTCTTCATCGATTCTTGCTTCCAGAATAGCGCTTTCGTGTACTTTCTTCCTCATGCAAGATCACCTCCGTGTCTCAGTAGGCGACGACTTTAACTTTATCAATTAAAGCCTCGGGTTCTACTCGTATATTCGCCATCATTATATGGGTCCCTGGAGTCTTTAACTCTATCTCCATCCTTTGTAAGTCATATAAAATGGAGTAGCGATTCGAGAAGACCCTTCTACGAATCTCCGATAATAACCAGCTAAGTCGAGTAAGCTACGTACTTCGGTTACTGACTTAGGTTGCTCCCAGTTTTGAATTGCTTCAATCTTTGCCGGGTCAATAGATATTCCATGATTTGATATTACGTGCCCAAGGAATGCAACTTCCTTAAGCCAGAACTCACATTTCTTCAACTTGGCATATAGCTTGTTTTCACGAAGCTTTTGAGAGTATCGACCTCAAGTGTTGCTTCATGGTCTTCACGGGTTTTGAGTATATGAGGATGTCATCAATAAAGACGACCACAAACTGATCCAAATATTCCTTGAATACTCAGTTCATCATGTCCATGAAGGCAGCAGGAGCATTAGTCAATCCAAAAGACATTACTAGGAATTCATAATTCCCGTACCGAGTTCTGAAAGTAGTCTTTGGAATGTCATTAGTTTTAATCTTCAACTGATGATATCCAGAATGAAGATTAATCTTTGAAAAGAATTTGGCTCCTTGCAATTGGTAAAACAGGTCAATAATGCGAGGCAACGGGTACCTATTTTTGATGGTGACATGATTCAACTCTCGATAATCAATAAAAATTCGCATACTTCCATCTTTTTTCTTCACGAATCGAACAGGAGCACCCCAAGGAGACGTACTAGGATGAATGAAACTGATGTCTAACAATTCCTGTAGTTGGGTTTTTAACTCCTGAAGTTCAATAGGATCCATTCGATATGGGGCTTTGGAAATGGGTTTTGTACCGAATTCAAAGTCGATACAAAATTCAATTTCACGCTCTGGGGGTAGACCAAGAAGTTCTTCAGGGAATACTTCAGTAAATTTATTAACAATAGAAATATCATTCAAATCTGACATATTTTTATTTAAATCTGTGACATGGGCTAAGAAAGCTTGACATCCGTTTTTCAATAAACGAATAGATTTATGACTTGATATGATAGTGATTGATTTTAGTGGTTTGGTTGCTTGAATTCGCATAATAGGTTGATTAGGAATATGAAAGATAACAACCTTACAAAAACAATTGATTTTAGCATAATGAGTAGTTAACCAATCAATTCCTAAAATCACATTAAATGCAAGTATTTTCAAGGAAATAAGATCGACAGGTAACGTGCGGTTACCGATTTGTATCAAACAAGACTTATAAATAGTGGATGTAATGAAGGTTTCTCCCAATGGAGTTTCAACAGATAAGTCAAAGTCTAATTTCTCCGGAGTCAAATTTAAACGTTGAGCGGAAGTATGAGAAATGAAAGAATGGGTAGAACCGGTATCAAATAAAGTATAAACTTCACTAGAGTTTATGATTAACTTACTTGTGATCACCTCATTCAGATTCCTCGCTTTGTGGGAGGTTACGACAAACGCTCTCCCTTGAACTACCGATTTTGTCTTGTCTGGGACACCCTTTGATGCCTCCATCCCAGCTAGACTTGACTTTGGTGCATGACAAAATTGGGCTAGGTGACCTTCTTTTCCACAATTGTAACACACTTTGGACTGCATCGCGCAGTTTGGACTGATGTGTCCTTCCCCTCCACATTTGTAACATACGACTGGCGGTCGTTCTCCTTCCTTAACAACAGGTGTTGGTGCTGACGTCTTTCTATAATTGTTCGATCTCCACTTCTTGAAATATCCAATCTTATTGTCACGGCCATGATTACCACCGAAGTGATTACCATTTCTGGCATGTTGATTCCCTCCACGTTTGTTGTCACCGCTTTGATGACTTCTATCGCTGGTGTTATCGACTTGTCGACTGCTCTCTCTTGGTTGGGTTGACTCATTACCGTGCTCCAATAACTTAGCCCTATTCACAACATCCGAATACAAACACAGTTTGTGAGAAATCAGGTATTGATGTATCTCGGGTTTCAAACCTCTTAGAAACATCCGCGTCATTCTCTCCTCATTATCAACCAAGTGGGACGCAAATCTAGATAACTCAGCAAACAAAGCTTCGTAATGTGCCACGGTCATATTGTTTTACTCAAGCTTGATGAACTTTACCTCCTTCATGTGACGAATACTTTCAGGAAAGTACTTGTCATTGAACAGCTCTTGGAACTTCTCCCAAGACATTTTGAGTGCTGGCGCAGTTGAGTACGCTTACTGATTCCCACCGAATTTTCTCTCTGTCATGCAACATGAAGGTGGAAAAGGGAACCTTTTGCTCCTCGGAGCATTCCAAGACATCAAATATCTTGTTCATCTGCTTTATCCACGTCTCCGCCTTAAGTGGTTTTGGCTCTCCAAAAAACTCTGGTGGTCCCAACTCCTTGAACTGCTTAGCGGTGACCGTCCGAGAGTTGTCAGTTTTTCCACCTGCATTTTGGACAGGAGTCGCCCTCGCCTAATGTTGCATGAATTTCATAAAACCTCTGAACATCCCATCATTCATAATTTGATCATTGTTGTTTACCTGAGGATTATTGTCTTCCTGTTGCACATTATCCTGGGTATTAATCTGTGGTGACTCAACGGTCTCGTGTGCTTTACTTCTTATCTCAACATTTTCGGATGCCATTTTCAAATACTGCCACAAAATAAGGGTTAATTAACATATCACATATTATCCCTATACTCTGACCGACCAATTAAATACCAAATAAACTTAAGTAGGTCATACTAGCGAAGGAATTCCCCGTCTCTCCCCTACTAGTTCTTGTCTCACACCTCAGCCAGGGATCATATCCCTAAGCTTTGATACCAACTGAGAGTTTTAATAAGAATATTGTAATTTAGACAATATCTACACTCAAAGGAGTCCTCATTACATTTATTGTCACACTATTTAACAGAATAGTGAGGACTTTTAACACATCATTCGTCACATTACAGTCATGATTATACCGAATAATCCCTAGTCATAATCATACCAAGTCCATCTATGCACGTAAGCTAAAGATGACTTTCATCACAATATAAGCATGAGAATGATGACAATGACATAATAATTCAATAAAACAAGTTCAATGATAAATTTTAAAGATTTATAATTTTAATTTATCTAGAAATCAATAACGTCCAAATTGTCAACATGATACTTCTTTGTGGAGTAAAATTCAAGAATGCTTAGAAGAATATTTCCATGAAAAGATACTGGATGAAGCACAAATAACAATGATATTCCACTAATTTCATGGAGTATAGAAGCAAAAACTTTAACCAACTGAGTGTAAAAGAATATATGAAACCGCAAATGGATTTTTGCCGCCATGCAGAATCCAATGCATGCAGATCATTTCCACAATTTAATAAGGAATGAATACTAAGGATCATTCACCATGCATGCGGTAATCCACATAGACAAAAGTTATTCCAATGTAATAATAAAGAATGGAATAATAGAAGAATTCACCAGCGATATGTAATCCGTATGCATGATGATTATTAGAAAAAATAATAAAGAATGGAACCGGTCACGCTAAGAATCCGCAGAAAGACAGGATATTCCAAATGAATAATACTGTAATGGAACCAGTCATGCGTAATCCTCACAGATGGGATATTCCAAATGTAATAATAAAGAATGGAATAACAACAGAATTCACCAGGCATGCGATAAACCGCAAAGACAGGTCATTCCAACAGAATAATAAAGAATGGAATAACAGAAGAATTTCACCATGTATGCGGTACTTCACATAGACAGGTTATTCCAACATAATAATAAAGAATGGAATAACAACCCTTATGACTATTGAAAGAAAATAACTCTCTTCATGAATGCGAAAGAATAATACCCCTTACCTTAGAAAAAATAGGATACTGGAATAGTGAGGTAGCAGACTTCTCTTCTTCTTTCTCTTTATAATTTCTCTCTATAATAATTGCTCTATAACTTTTGTGAATTGGTGAGAAATAAATGAAGAATGAACTTTTATTTTTAGGAAAATATAGTTTCGATAATTGCATGTTTTGGGGCTCGAAATATTACAATATAATACCTTCCTCTTTTTCTTCATTTTTAATTTAGTCCTGCAAGTATTATCAAACTTGCACCACCTCCTCTAATAGTAAATAATGTGCATCAATAATTCAATCATGTGAATTAATAATTATAATCATGTGAAAATACAAATTACAGTATAGTACCTCCATCTATACCTCCAGGTCGTTCCCAGGAAAGAAGGGGCTTTCCGATAAGGATTCTCCTTATTGGCGCGCAATTAGATGACCAAACCTCTCCTTGGCAGAACTTCTAGACATTGTAAATATTGCAATTTAATAATATGAATAACTTTGTCATCTCAATTATTGATTTAATAATATAACATATTATGCAGATGATACTGTGATAATAATTGAATCAATAATACGAATATTCCCTATTAAAACGAATATTCCCCGACCAATCGAATATTATATAACCACTTGCTTACTTTGCAAAATTTGTAAATATTACCCACAACTATAACATTATATCAAATCCACACCATAATATTCAAAAATATATTTCGAGAAAATTATTCTTTATTTATAAAAGTTGGGGTCTTACAAGGAGGATGTACCAAAGACGACATTCAGGACTCGTTATGGTAATTACGAGTTTCTGGTAATGTCATTTGGGTTGAATAATGCACCAGCTGCATTTATGGATATTATGAATAGAGTGTTCAAATAATATTTGGACAAGTTCGTCGGGACAGAGACTGTTTACAACAGAGATTCAATCTAACATTGTAGAGAGAGTCAAGGAGGTGCAGCTCAAAACTGATGAGTGTGACCAGATGAAGAAGTGGTTAACCAATGAAAAAGATTTAAATTATAGTCTTGATAACGAAGGGTTATTAAGATTTGAAGGAAGAATTTGGGTTCCAAATGAGATGGAATTAAAGGAACATGTGTTATAAGAGGCTCATAGTTCACAAAAAGTTAACCACCAAGTGATATACTCATGAATGATACATGAGTAGGTGCTTGACTTGTCAAAAAGTTAAGGCCGAACATCAACGACCAAATGGCTTGTTACAGTCATTGGAGATTCCTGAATGGAAGTGGGAGCATATCACGATGGACTTTGTGGTGGGACTTCCGATTACAACGAAAGGGTATGACGCAATTTGGGTAATAGTTGACCGATTGATGAAATCGACTCACTTTTTGCCAATTAGGGTCAAGTATAACTTAGACCAGTTAGCTAAACATTATGTTAAGGAAATTATTTCCACATATGGAGTACCAGTTTCGATTGTGTTAGATCGTGATCCACGATTCACATCGAACTTTTGGAGGAGTCTGCAAGAGCAGTTGAGAACGCAGTTGAAGCTGAGTATAGCGTATCATCCACAAACCGATGGACAGAGTGAGAGAACAATTTAGACGTTAGAAGATATGCTGAGATCTTGCGTCATGGATTTTAAGGGTAGTTGGGATGATCATCTACCGTTAGTAGAGTTTGCGTATAACAATTGTTATCATGCAAGCATAGGCATGCCGCCTTACGAAGCTTTATACGGAAGGAAGTGCAGAACACCATTGTGTTGGGATGAAGTGGGAGAACACCGAATGCTAAGACCAGAATTGGTGCAGCAAACAATGGATGTAGTAAAGTTGATACGGATGCGTCTCGTAGCAGCTCAAGATAGATAGAAAAAGTATGTGGATTCGCATCGAGTGAATAGGCAGTTTGAAGTAGGCTCGTATGTATTTCTAAAGGTATCTCCCTGGAAAGGAAAGATATCATTTGGAAAGAAGGGAAAGTTAAGCCCGAGGTTTATAGGACCTTTTGACGTATTAAAACGGGCAAGAGAGATAGCTTACATGGTAGCGTTACCTCCAGACCTAGAACGAATACATAATGTATTTCACGTATCCGTGTTACGTCCTTATAAGCCAAATTATAAGCACGTAATAGAGTATGCGCCTATTCATATCGAGAAGGACTTAACGTACGAGGAGATGCCGATTCAAATCATCGATAGAAAAGAACAAGTTCTGCGGAACAAAGTGATACCTTTAGTAAAGGTGTTATGGAAGAACCATGATGCCGAAGAAGCAACGTGGGAAATGAAAAAAAGATAAGGAAGGATAACCCTCAATTATTTGTATAATGTAAAATGAGATTCTGGGGACAGAATCTTTATAAGGGGGGAAGGATGTAACAACCGACAAATTCGGATTTATTGTAAAATAAATTTATTTAATTAAATAATGAATAAAATTATATTATATGTTATTATTATGTGTTAGCAAGTTGGATGACGTTCTATAACCTAATCCTATCGGAATGTCATAGTATTTTAACTACGTGAAGGAATTAAAGTGTTTGAATTTATAAGACGAAAATAAAAGCTTTCCGAGATATTTTCTGAAAAACACTATTCACTAATTTCTGCTCGGGAATTATTTTTGAACTTCCGAGAAATACATAACGATAGAATATCAAGTTAAGGTGGATTATGTAATAATAATTTGAGTATGGAAAATGTAGTTTTTCGCCTGCGGACTTAATTCGAGAACGTTAGGGAAAGTAAAGCGTTAACAAGTTAAAGCGATGATCGTATAATATGTAGGTATTGTACGAGGTAATGAATACGAGTATGATACGAAGTATTATATGAGTATGTATGAATGATGGTATGTCGTATATGATGAATAAGTATACGAGTTAAAATATGAGATTAATACGTAGACAATACGTTCTAAGGCTTTAAGCCATATGTAATGGACTTGTAGGATTATGGAGGAATTTGTAAAGTCCAATTAGAATTATGATAAAGCCCAATGCTAATCTATGTTAAGGCCCAAATGGTTGTTAAGATACAATCCCAATGTTTGTTTAATGCAAGCCCAAAGTATAAGATAAGTTAATTAAAACCTAAAGCTCAAACTAAGAATCTAATGGGTAAGGATGATCCATGGGGCAACCCATGTGGGCCCATGATCACATGGGTGATCTTGGTGGGCAAGCAAGGGATATGATTTGTGATGAGCAAGTAAACTTGATGACTAAGTAATGAATAGTAAGGAGGTGGTTTAAGGAGGCGGAGTGGCTTTTTGACCATTATGCCCTAACCTTGGAAATCTTATAAATAGAGAGCTAGATTATTCATTTGTTACTTGTTAAATTCCACCAACAACTTATAACTTATTAGTTAGAGAGAAAAAGATAGAAAAGTTGAAGGAGAAGAACAAAGTTGAACTTAAAAGATAATGATCCTAGACTATTAATCTTCCATCTCTTCAATTGTAGGTTTATAAGAGAAGTGTTGATTAATGGAGCATGTATGTTAAGAAGTGATAAGTATGGCTTAAGTTATGTATGTTGATTAAGTTATGAACTTATGAATAACATATAAGAACTTGTCATATGTTTACCTTAATGAAGTTTGTATGATAAGAAGAAGCAAGGATGGTTGTTAGAAGACTAAAACCATGATAAATCAGGTAAAGTGAAATCATAAGTATAAAAGTTATAAACTCACAAAGAACAAGAAAGAACTTATCATCAATATAATTTAATGAAATATGTATGTTAAGATGTTAGTATGATGGATTGAATCCATTTGAAACGGTTTAAAAATCTTAAGTAACGAAGTTATGGCGAAATTCACGAGTTCGGTCGATAATCGTCGAAATCGTGAAATTCTCGGAATGGAAGTCAAATTTTGACATTGAGCTCAGAAGCGTGGGTTTTCGATGGGGATAAGTCCTATTTGGCATTATAGAGTTGCGGACTCGAAAATGACCAAATTCTAACTTAGAACGAAGAAACGAGCGTTGAACGTTCACGAACGTTTATCGTTTATTTTAAAATGAACTAAAAGGTGAATTTCAAGTTACCGAAGTCAAAAATGTAAAATTCTTGCATGAACACGTAGAGTATGTGATGTGTGAGCTAATGGCTTTTGAACAAGCCAATTCAGATTTAAAATGATCAAATTTGGAGTCCGGGAAGTTCACAAAGTTTAAAATCTGTCAAAAGTTTCTGGTGCACACAACTGGCACCGTGGCGCCAGCCCAAGGCCAAAAGGTGGCACTACAATGCCATGCCATGCCCAGTACCTTCTGTAGTTTTGCTCAGTAGCGCTTAATCTGAATTAGGACTCACACTTAACGCCGAGTCCCGGACCACGACCATCTGCAGAGAGGCGCCAAAATTTCATTTAAAGAGGAGAAGGCAGCATCGGCATCTTGAAGACTAGGCAAGAGACATAAAAGGAAGGTTTTTGAATATGAAAGGAAATATGTTTGATTAATGTAAATTCATATCCTTAATTAACTTAATTTAGGATGTTATAAACCTTAAGTAGTACATTAAAGGTTGAAGATAAGTCAATTGAATGTGACCATAAGAACAATGTAAACTATAACGGCAAGCCGGAACTGATAATAACAAATCTAATAAATGGTTAGATTGAGAAGAATGGTAAGATACGTTAGGTACCATACATATCTGATTATAACCTAATGTGGTATGTTATGTGGTTATGTATTGTAGAGACCTTAAAGACTCAAAGGAAAAGTAATTATACAGTAGCAGACGTTGAAGACAAGTGTTCTAACCCTTATCTATGTTAAATCTAGACAAGCTTTGTGATTCATGTATTCTTACGCATGAATTGATGTATGATGAAGTCGAAGCCAATCCTTTCGGCTAGACTTAAGATGTTTTGGATTTCTTATAATCTATCGAACTAGGCTGAGTATGCTAAACAATTTTTTTATCGTCAAACGACAGGCACATGAGGTTGCCAAAACTTAAACGTACATACGTGTAAAGAAAGTAGTGTTGTACAACATAGAGTACTATAGGCTGATCACCTAGATGTGATCGTAAGTAATGTCGAACTTACGGACTTGGTGTCGGGTTGTCCTTTTTCAAAGAAAGTATGAAATGCTCAAGGTCTTGGGCTGGAAGTGATGTTTTACTTAATATTATTCATTGTGAAATGTTTTAAAGAAAAGTGAAGTGCTATTTTGACTTATCGATAGTACTTCATAACTATTGTTCAGTTATTAAAGATATACGATTCCTATGTTTCAAGCATACTGTTTAAATGAAATTGTTATACTTGTTGAGCTAGTTATGCTCACTATTAATAGTAGTTGTTTTTAGCTTCTAATCATGGTCGTTCTTGTATAGATGGTGTATGTCAATTTTTGGTTCATAATTAGTAATGGTTATGAATCATTCCCATATATATATTGTACAGGTCTGTACAGTCTGTGCAGATTGTACATACATTTTTTGGTATAGGTATCCAAATCACGCCCAAAACATTGTATTATGGAAAAATTCCAGTTCCATAAAATATTAAAAAAAAAATTAGTTGTTTTAAAAAAAAAAGCAAAAAAAAAAGGTCCGCATTTTAACAAAGTAAGGGAGCCCTCACCGACGGTTACCATATATATATATATATATATATATATATATATATATATATATATATATATATATATATATATAATTCTCTCTCAATTGAATCAAAACTAAAAATAAAAATTCAATTAACACTACACCAAAAATGGCCTCTAGTGAAGGACAAATCTTTCACTAGAGGCCCTATATCTCTCACAAGTGATTTATTGCGAAGAAATATTTCCTTCACACGAGTGTTCACATTAGACCTCCTCCCAATTGGGTATCCTTCGCTAAGTAGTAACTAAATGTTTTTTTGTGAAGGATATATTGTGAATAACCTATTCCTTCACAAATTGTATTTAGTAATGGAATATTGTTATTTAGTGAAAGATTAGTTTCCTTCACAAATAATATTTTAAGAAGGACTATTTGAAATTAGTGAATAACTTGATTCGCTCACAAATAATATATTGTGAAGAACAAATTTATTTAACGAGAGAATATTTTCCTTCACTAATTATAAATTGAGAATCTTTTTTCAAATTAGTGAGAGAAAAATTCTTTCACAAATTATAAATTTGTAAATAAAAAATTAATTGCTAAAAAATCAAAATTCATTGAAAATTATAATTAATTTTCAAATCAATGATTTCATATTTATTATTATTACTATTATTTTTATTAATTGCTATAATAAATATTAAATTTAATATTTCAAGTTAATATAAATATCATACCTATTTCAAACTAATTGATAAAGTAATGCATAAAGAGCCAATAATTAAAACTAATACTCCATATATAAATAGATAATGCTCAAGTCACGATAAGTACAAAATTTGTTATGTCTTTATCTCCCAAAGATCATAGTACTTACAATATTTAATAACTAACACAAGAAAATTGAATGAAGTGTACATCATGTTAGGTCCACTTCATCATTATTTTCTTCAAGAAAATCAAGGTTGGACATGTAAATTTCCTGCTGCAAAAGAAACACCAAAATTCAATTTCAAGGAATAAGAAAAAATGAGCCTAGTAAACTTATGCTTTAGTGTGTTGAATGTGTACTGATCAATGTGTAAGTTACCTGCTTCAGGAAAAGAGCTGCAGTAATGGAAAAGAGCTGATCAATGTGACGCGAACTTTCCTCCCCTATTTCTAGCTTTTCCTCCTCAAAATCATCGAAGCTCTCCTCCAGTTCTAGTTCTTCAATATTTGTTACAATTTTAGCATCTTTTGTTACCCTTTGTTCTTGCTCTACCCTCATCAAGACCTATAAAAGAAGCCATAATGCCATTTACTGCGACAAAATCCTATTGTGTGGGAGAAGATCAACTACTGAGGTATAAAGTTTTTTGTAAGGAGCAGCAGTGGAACTCAAGCATGGCATTCTCTTGTTCTCGCTTATCGAAGAAGGGACTCTATCAAGCTCAAGAACATCTTACTCTAATTGCTCAACCTGAAGTAGTAGAGAATTAGTATGAACTATTGTTTAACATTATAAGCTATATAAAAATGTTGAAAGAAAGAATTCGGCCACAAAGCAATCATATGCTTTATTAACTTCTAATATTCATATCAAAGTATTTCCAGGAACATGCATGGATGAGATTAACATGGAGAAATACAAACTTTGTAGAAGATCTCTTTTTTCCTTTTCATAAACAAGAAACAAGAAATCTAGTTTGTTTTAGTAAAAACAAGAAAAAGAGATAAAATAATAGATCATTTAGAAGCACCATTACGAGAAAGGGTATACAATCTTAACCTACATATATAATCATAGTGGGAAAATATGAAATGACACCTATCTCAGAGTTCAAAACAATTCTGAAGTCACAGCCAGAATTGACATTCAAACAATATACTATAAACCACAAAATAACTCTCGGTTAGGACTACTACAAAAAAAAAGTGTTGCATGAAAAAAAATTTTAACACATTTATTGAAGAATAAACACCATCATCGTCTTGTTCATAAGAATATAAATGATAAACCCCCTCCTAAACATGCTATGTGACGCCCCCAAAAAAGGTATACATCACCCATTTTGAGTCGTCAATAACATGGTACAGAAACAACTACAACTTTATTAAAACAATATATAAATTGTGAGTTTAAATACAAATATTGTCATCTAGACAATATCCACACTCAAATAAGTCCTCATTACAATTATTGATACATTATTTTACAAAAATAGTGACGACTACTAAAACAACTCTCTAGAACCATCATTCCACACCCCAACTAGAACTCGCTACATTCTCGCCTCCTAAAAAGAAAAATAGAACAAAAAGGAAAAGGGTGAGCTCAACTAGCCCAGTAAAGAATATTATGACTAAGATAATATAGAACAAATTATCGTTAGTCTTCAACAAGGAAAAAAAATCTGATAAAATACAATAGACAACAAGTTTCAGATCAATATTCGCAGCGGAAATAATAATTCATAGATGAGTTACGTAGAGAATGAAATCTACTATAATCTATGAATTTAAAAGTCCATCATCAATATTTTATCCCTGTAACATCTATCAATATTCATCTTGAATCAAATATTCATCTTTGCACTACAGGCCAAAGATATTCATCAGTTGGTCATGTTCATCTCAACACATGTTCATCTTTGCACTACGGGCCAAAGATATTCATAAGAAAATCATTAATCTTTGCACTACAGGCCAAAGATACTCATAAGAAAATCATTAAATCTTTGCACTACAGGCCAAAGATATTCGATAATATCATCATTTAGGACTGAGGATGATGAAAAATATTTTAAAGAAAACGAATCCAGTGAAACAAAAGAACAAATATTAAGGATTCGTACTTTAAACAATCCGAGTTCAAAAATACTTTATAAATAATCATAGTGAAGTAAAATTCAAGAATAATCAAAACATGGATACAATCAAAGCTAGTATCCATAATAGATATTTTGGACAAAAAAAAAAAAATTTAATTTTTCTGTGAATAGTGTCGTATTCGTAAATAGTGTCGTATACGTGAATAGTAACCCCAACACTAAAAGACAAGAATTTCACAAGAAAAATTTTACAAATATTCTGGCATAATGATATTAAGAAGAAATAATATTATTTTTTTAAAAAATAACATCTCTTACCTCGAAAAGACAAGACTTAGTTGAAATACCAGGATATAGTCTTTGAAGAGAATTGCAGACCAGTATATAACAACACTCAAGGTATCAAAATACTCACAAGAATACGCTCGATAATATAGAGAGAGAAAAACTTTTGTTTCTGGTGTGATTTTCAATTCTAACCTAAGCACCCTATTTATAGGAAAATACTTAGAACACCAAAGCAGAAAATTTAATAAAATATTAATATATATATATATATATATACAAATTTCTTACGCCCACCAAAGCACCCTTTGTGCGTAGAACATGCTCCTTCCTATCCAAGATCTTAACAGGTACCTCCTCGTACGTTAAGTCTTCGTCTATCTCGTCCGGTTCTAACTCAATAACGTGGTTCGGGTCTTTCACATATTTACGTAGCACAGATATATGAAAAACATTATGAACACGAGACATACTTGTAGGTAACGCGAGTCTATAGGATACTTTTCCTACTCGGTCAAGAATCTGAAATGGACCAATAAATCGTGGATTGAGCTTTCCTCGTTTTCCAAATCTTGTAACTCCCTTCCATGGAGCAACACGCAACAATACATGATCCCCAATACTAAATTCCACGTCCTTTCGATGAAGATCCGCATAACTCTTTTGTCGATCTTGTGCCGTTTGTATACGTTGTCGAATTATTTAGATCTTTTTTGTAGTAATGCGTACCAACTCGGGTCCCAACTATGTTGCTTCACCCACCTCATCCCAACATATTGGAGAGCGACACTTTCTTCCATACAATGATTCGAATGGAGCTACCCCTATACTTGCCTGATAACTGTTGTTGTAAGAGAATTCCACCAATGGTAAATACTTATCCCAACTCCCTTTGAAGTCTAGGACATAGAGTCTTAATAGATCTTCAAGAGTTTGAATAGTCCTCTCTGATTGTCCGTCCGTTTGAGGATGATATGCCGAACTGAATCGTAAATCCGTGCCCATAGCTTTTTGCAAGCTAACCCAAAATTGTGAAGTGAATCTTGTGTCACGATCCAAAACTATGGATACTGGCATTCCATGCAATCTCACAATCTCATTCACGTATATACGAGCAAGACGTTCAAGGGAATAAGTCTCTCATATCGGCAAGAAATGAGCAGACTTAGTTAATCTATCAACAATAACCCAAATCGCATCTATGCCTTGAGAAACCGTGGGAAGGCCCGTAACAAAATCCATGGCAATGTGTTCCCACTTCCATTTCGTAATTTCAAGTGGTTGCAATGGACCCTTTGACACTTGATGCTCCGCCTTTACACGTTGACAAGTTAAACACCTCGAGATAAACTTTGCAATCTCTCTCTTCATATTGTTCCACCAAAATGTATGTCGAAGATCACGATACATTTTGGTACTTCCAGGATGGATTATAAACGGTGTATTGTGTGCTTCCATCATGATCTTGTACTTCAAATCAGAGTTGTTAGGAACACAAAGTCTGGAGTGTACTCGAAGTATTCCTTCTTCATCGATTCTTGCTTCTGGAATAGCACCTTCTTGTACTTTCTTCTTCGTACGCATTAGCTCCGGGTCTGTGGCTTGAGCAACTTTAACTTTATAGATTAAAGTTGGTTCTATGCATATACTTAACATCATCGCACTCGTTCCTACATATGATCTTCTACTCAACGCGTCAGCTACCACGTTTGCTTTTCCAGGATGGTATTGAATGGTGTGGTCATAATCTTTTAATAGCTCGAGCCAACGTCGTTGCCGCATGTTGAGTTCCTTTTGGGTGAAGAAATATTTGAGGCTTTTATGGTATGAATATATCTCCACTTTCTCCCCATATAGATAGTGCCTCCAGATCTTTAGCGCAAAAACGACTGCTGCCAACTCTAGATCATAAGTAGGATAATTCCTCTCATACTCTTTAAGTTGTCTCGAGGCATAGGCTATGACTTTCCCACGTTACATGAGAACACATCCTAACCCTTTGCCTGAAGCATCGCTGTAGATAACAAATCCATCTGAACCAGATGGTATTGTCAGAACAAGTGCCGAAATGAGTCTCCTTTTAAGCTCTTCGAAACTCTTTTCGCATTCCTCACTTCATACGAATTTTGTATCTTTCTGAGTTAGCTGAGTTAACGGAGTAGCAATTCGAGAAAATCCTTCCACAAATCTCCGATAATAACCAGCTAAACCCAGAAAGCTACGTACTTCGGTCACCGACTTCGGTTGCTCCTAACTTTGTATTGCTTCAATCTTCACCGGGTCAATAAATACTCCATGTTTTGACACCATGTGCCCAAGGAATGCTACTTCCTCAAGCCAGAACTCGCATTTCTTCAACTTGGCATATAGTTTGTTTTCACGAAGCCTTTAGAGTATCAGCTTCAAATGGTGCTCATGATCTTCACGGCTTTTGGAATATATGAGGATGTCATCAATAAAGACAACAATGAACTGATCCAAATAATCCTTGAATACTCGGTTCATCATATCCATGAAAGCCGTAGGAGAATTAATCAATCCAAAAGACATGACTAAGAATTCATAATGCCCGTCATGGAAGTTCGAAGGCGTCTTTGGAATATCCTCAGTTCTAATCTTCAGCTGATGATATCCAGAACGAAGATCAATCTTTGAAAAGAATTGTGCTCCTTGCAACTGGTCAAACAGGTCATCAATACGAAGTAGCGGATACCTATTCTTGATGGTGACATGGTTCAATTCCCGATAGTCAATACAAAGTCGCATACTCCCGTCTTTCTTGTTTACAAATAAAACAGGAGCACCCCAAAGAGATGTACTAGGACGAATGAAATCGATGTCCAACAACTCCTGTAGTTGGACCTTTAACTTCCGTGATCACCTCGTTTGGGTTCCTCGTATTTTGACCAGTCACGACAAACGCTCTTCCAGGAACCGTTGACTTTGACTTTTCTGGGACAGCCTTTTGAGTCACCATCGCTGCTGGACTTGGTTTCGCTACTGTACAACCTCTAGCGATATGTCCTTCCTTTCCACAATTATAACATACCTTGAACTGTTGTGGGCAGTTTGGACTGATATGTCCCTTTTTCTCGCATTTATAGCATACGACCGGTCGTCGTTCTCCTCCCTTAGAACCAGTTGCTGCTAGTGCTGACGTCTCCGCATTGTCATTGTTGAATCTCCTCTTTTTAAAATCTCCCCCCGACTCGCTTCTTCTATTTTCATGGCCATGACTACCACCAGAGTGGTTACCGCTTTTTTTCGTATTTTTCTTTCTCCGCTGGTTATCGTTGTTCTGATGACTGATGTCACCGGTATGATCCTAGTTGTGGTCCCTCGGTTGAACATACTCGTTATCTCGTTCTAATAATTGAGCCCCGTTAACAACATCTGAATAGAGAGAAAATTTATGAGAAATGAGATATTGATGTATGCCGGGTTTTAAACCTCTCAAAAACATCCGCGTCACACGTTCCTCATTCTCCACCAAATGAGGTGCAAACCTGGATAACTCTGCAAACTTTGCCTCGTACTGGGACACCGTCATGTTATTTTGTTCCAATCTAATAAACTCCACTTCCTTCATATGATAAATACTTTCAGGAAAGTACTTGTCATTGAACAGTTTCTAAAATGTCTCCCAAGACATGCTGAGTACAGCTGGATGGGTACGTTTCACAGATTTCCACCAGTAAGCTGCCTCATTACGGAACATAAAGGTGGCGAATGGAACCTTTTGTTCATCCGTGCATCCCAAGACATCGAATATCTTGGTAATTTGCTTAACCCACGTTTCCACCTTAATTGGATCCGGCTTTCCCTAGAATTCTGGTGGTCCCAACTCTTTGAACTGCTTGGCTTTGACAAACCGCGCGTTGTTATCATTTCCACCTATATTTTGAGCACGAGTCTCCCTCGTCTGATTTTGCATGAACTGCAAAAAGCTTCTAAACATCCCATCGTTCATTGTCTCAACAGTGGTGTTGTTTACAGGAGGAACATTGTCGGCCTGTTGCACGTTCTCCTCATTGGTGAGTAAATGAGTCTCCACGGTCTCATTTACTCCACTGTTAACATTCTCAGTCGACATTCTCAAATATTGCCATAAAACAAGGGTTAATTAAAGAAATCAACATATCACATAATATCCCTATATACTGACCAACCAACAAATAAGCTTAGGTAAGACACACTAGGGAAAGGTTTACCTCTCTCTCCCCTCCTAGTTCTATTCCTCGATCTCCGCCAGAGATCATATCCCTAAGCTCTGATACCAACTGTGACGCCCCCAAAATAGGTATACATCACCCATTTTAGGTCGTCAATAACATGGTACAAAAACAACTACAACTTTATTAATACAACATATAAATTGTGAGTTTAAATACAAATATTGTCATCTAGACAATATCCACACTCAAATAAGTCTTCATTATAATTATTGATACATTATTTTACAAAAATAGTGACGACTACTAAAACAACTCTCTAGAACCATCATTCCACACCCCGACTAGAACTCGCTATATTCTCGCCTCCTAAGAAGAAAAATGGAACAAAAAGGAAAAGGGTGAGCTCAACTAGCCCAGTAAAGAATATTATGACTAAGATAATATAAAACAAATTATCGTTAGTCTTCAACAGGGAAAAAAAATCTGATAAAATACAATAGACAACAAGTTTCAGATCAATATTCGCAGCGGAAATAATAATTCATAGATGAGTTACGTAGAGAATGAAATCTACTATAATATATAAATTTAAAAGTCCATCATCAATATTTTATCCCTGTAACATCAATCAATATTCATCTTGAATCAAATATTCATCTTTGCACTACAGGCCAAAGATATTCATCAGTTGGTCATGTCCATCTCAACACCTGTTCATCTTTGCACTACGGGCCAAAGGTATTCATAAGAAAATCATTAATCTTTGCACTACAGGCCAAAGATATTCATAAGAAAATCATTAATCTTTGCACTATAAGCAAAAGATATTCGGTAATATCATCATTTAGGACTGAGGATGATGAAAAATATTTTAAAGAAAACGAATTCAGTGAAACAAAAGAACAAATATTAAGGATTTGTACTTTAAACAATCTGAGTTCAAAAATACTTCATAAATAATCATAGTGAAGTAAAATTCAAGAATGATCAAAATATGGATACAATCAACGCTAGTATCCATAATAGATATTTTGGACAACAAAAATAAAAAATTAATTTTTTTGTGAATAGTGTCGTATTCGTAAATAGTGTCGTATACGTAAATAGTGTCGTATACGTGAATAGTAACCCCGACACTAAAAGACAAGAGTTTCACAACAAAAATCTTACAAATATTCTGGCATAATGATATTAGAAGAAATATTATCATTTTTTTAAAAAATAACATCCCTTACCTCGAAAAGGCAGTACTTCTAGCTAGAATATCGGACATAGTGTTGAAGGAAATTTGCACCATATAGCAACACTCAAGGTATCAAAATACTTACAAGAATACGCTCAATATTATAGAGAGAGAAAAACTTTAGTTTCTGATGTGATTTTCAATTCTAACCTAAGCACCCTATTTATAGGAAAATGCTTAGAACACCAAAGCAGAAAATTTAATAAAATATTATATATATATATATATATATATATACAAATTTCTTACGCCCACTTTAACCAACTGAATTCAGCATTCAACACATTTATATCACATGTGGGATACTCACCAAAAACGTTTTTCTTAAAAAAAATTAAAACTTCAAAAATTAATTATTCTGGAACTTCGGAACTTCAATAATTCATAATAAATAGCCCTTTTCAGAAAAATTCAAACCTTATGTCTTTCTCATAGGAAATTCCATTCTATACAACTTTGTAAGTTTAAGATTTTCCAAATTCCAAGCAGAAGTTGACCGAAATCCACAAACGGACGATTTTACGGGCTATAATCCAATTTCAGTCACAAAGTGGGGCCCACAAACATGTTTAACATATTTTAAGCATTTTTTGTAACAAAAATACTCTTTCTCCTTATTTATTCATATATCACACATTCATTGTAAAATACCACCATTATTATATTATTAAAATATAATAATATTTTTAAATGAATTATTTATTAGAAAAGATAAAATATCAATTTTTCAACAATTGTCACTTTAAAATTTTCTCCATCTATATCCAAATAAAATGAATATTTTCCTTATCATATGAATCAATAATTAATTATTCACAAATAATATTACAGAATCACAATACTGGCAACCAGACCGTTCCCAGGAAAGATGGGGCTTTCCAATAAGGATTTCTCCTTATTAGCGCGCAATTAGGTGACCAAACCTCTCCTTAGACAGAACTTTCTAGACATTGCCAATAATGTTATCTAATAATATTATTCAAATAATATGAATTATTGATCTGATAATGGAAAATATTATGTAGTGACAATTATTGAAACAGCAACAATATAAAATATCAACGTAGCAATTATTGAATCAATAAAATAAAATATTGAACAGTAACTATTGTAACAATTATTGAGTAGTGCCTTCTTACGTAAGAATCAATAATTGGTGCAATACGATTGTGCTTCGCGTGTTTTTAACCACGGTATTTTAACAATAATAATTAGTAATAACTACGCCAGTTATTTATAAACAACTTATACTTGTTGTTTTCTTCATCCAATCGCTTTTCAGTTATGGGGCACACACAAAATTTGCGTCGTCATAATGAAAATTCTCCGACAAAGAAGAATATTCTACGACCAAACGAATATTCTCCGATAAAAAATGAATATGTTATAACCACTTGCTTATTTGAAATATTTGCGCATTTTACCCATAACTAACCACATTAATCAAATCAACCCTTACTATTTTAAAATAATAAATAGAGGAAATTCAATTTCATTTAATAATAAGTTGGGGTCTTACATGCTATCTGTTTCATCGCTAAGCAGTTTCACACAAAACTTTAATACAAATATGCTAAGGGGATTAGTAAATGAGATGAAAACTGCACACTAACATTCTTGACATGGCAGTAGAGCATGCTGACAGAAATAGGCAGGTCCACAATAAAAATAAAAAGAGAGATAGAAAGATGTAACTAAAACTCCAAAGCCACATCACATCAAACTTTTTTCAATATGCTATGTTAGGTTAGTAAACAAGAGGTAAACACAGGAAAAACATCCAGGCCTACATAACAAGAAGATAACTACAAGAACTGTGCTAGAGGAAGTTCTGATATACCTTCGCACTTAATTGCCATCGATTATCCTACTTCACCATCTCCATCAAAGCAGTTTCCAACTCCTCAGCTCTAGAAAAAGACAAAAGCAAGTAAATTAAACATTACCACTGCATTGTTAAAATTACTGATATGATTGTCAGTTTGTCATGGTTGACTAAATAAATTATTCCATAGGGTACCTACATTTTCTGGAAGCGGCTAAATCATTTATGGAATATAGACCAACAAAACCACACATCAGAGTAAATATATTAATAACTTGAGTACAGCAGAGCGTTTATCCTCCAGCAACTTGCATAATTCAACCTTCAGCCACACCACCTATGTAGATTTTATATATTAAAACTACAAACAAGATTATAACTTAAGCAGATGCAGCCAATAAGAAACTAAAAATTATGTATACCACACCATTATAAATTTAATCTTAGTGTAACAGATATATTGTGCTTGAACTAAAGTGCCAGTATAAGAGACTTATAAACTGGAGTATGTAGTTTAAGGGGCAAAAGATGCATGAATGATATCATAACATAAAATTCAGGGAATGGTAGTGGATGGTGGTGGTGAGAAGAAAGGAATTGTTGGTATGGTTGGGATTGAAGGAATCATTGTTGGGATGGTGGGCAGTGCAGTAGCTAGAAGAGGGGGTAGTGTCACCTTTGGAATAGTAGGAATAGTGGGCAAAGATGGTATCTGGGTGCTTGGAAAAGGCAACAATGTGGCCTTTAGCGGAGAGTAAGTCTTTATTGGTAATGTTAGCAATGGTGGAGGTGTTAGGTTGTGGGTATAGAGGCAAATGTAAGCGGTGTAGGTGCGGCGGTGGAGATGTTTGCATTTTAGGAAAATGTAGGCACTTTTTCCTTTGGCTTTCATGATGTCTCAAATTGTGGTGCTTTCAAAACCATGCTCTTTTATATGCAAATTAAACCGACTCGTGGGCGTGAAAAGCGTAAGAGGTTGCATAATTGGATTCACCAAACGAGCTCGCTACAAAAAAGCGCATTCTTGAGGAAGCTCCCATGGGGACGGGATTGCTCGAAATCCTCCTTGCATTGTAGCTATTCTGAAGCAGTTTTTAGCCAGAATGCAAAATTTAATGTATTTCTAGAAGATTTAGCTTTGCCATTATACTGCCAAGCCACCAAACATATAGCTATTATAGAAACAAAATCAGGTAAGCCAACGGTACATTTTACTTAACAAAGATGGAAAACTTGACCGTTCTTCTTCATACAACAACAACAATAAAAACTGATTTTAGAGCCGCAAAAGACATTTAAAAACTAAGTTCCAAGGACATTTTGATGCCGCAGTGCACCAAGGGGTGATACAGTGGATGTATTTTAAAAAACATTTGGAAGACGAACTGACAAAGGGATAGTTGAATCCACAAAACTATTATTAGCTAGTTCCATATCTATTTGATAATGTACTTTGACTATGTTTTTTATGTTTTAAATAGTCAAGTGTTAAACACTGAGTACATATTTAAATGGGGCTCGATCTATATGACGCAAATCTAAAATAAAGAGATTCTTGTAGTGGACAATAGAACTGCTGCATCGTATTTGTCTGAACTCACTCATGCAACACAGTGAGGAAATTGGACATAATTATATATCAGCCTTCCCTAACAAAAATTGTACACTCGTCCCAACATTTGTCTGTTATATATGGCAAAAGCATTTGCTTTTTACACCTAGAACCTGAAGAACACATTGTTATAAAACTTAATGAAATCTAATTTGAATATTTTAATCATTCAAAATAACGATCTTCATATAGTTGGCATAATTAAAATATATGTTTCAAAAAGAATCTAGCGAGCAAAAGCCAATACAATAAGAAAAACAAAAACAGGTCACAAAAGGTACCCAAACTAGAATATTTCACATTCAAAGAGATCTATCCTAAAAAATAACATAAATTATCATGCATCGGTTTCCTTCCTCTCGGATACGTGTGTTCATGGGCTCAATAATTTTGGAGTTTGAGAAGGCTTACATATAAAGAGGTCCAGGAAGGCTCTAAATCTCAACTTTGAATACTATTCCATTACATATATAGGACATCCACTTAAAATCTTTCCAAGTATAGTCATTATTTGTTCATACCTCATAGATAATGGATAGCTTTGTTGATAAAGGAAAGAATTGGAAAAATGGATTGACTTCGATGTCAAGTTCAAACAGAACTTCTTTGGAGTTAATGAGAGCCTTTTTGAAAAAAAAGTATCTAGTGTCTTCATTTATTCATTTGAAAGTACAAAAGTTAAGTGGAGTGAGTAACATCAAAAGATTGTAGAATCAAATAAATGGTCCGCCAACCAATTAAAACCTTCCTTGTTACTATCATTAAAATTTTCTTTAGAGGCCATGTGACTGATCACTTACATAGTAGCACTATGATCAAAGCTTAAAGATAATGAATGTCAACTTAACATGAACTCATCATGTATAACCCAAAAAACAGAACAACTTTGGCAACATAAATTGGGCAACTTTGACCATTATTTTTCTACTAAAAAAAATGCGTAATTATATAAAAAAGCAGAATCAGAGGATAGATAACACCATTCAGAATCATATACAACTATATATAGAGTGAGTAAAAAACATACAGAAGCAAAATAAGAAGATACAGGCCGTCCACCATTTTTAGCCGTCGGACTGCGATCTCGGCGCGCCAAATCCAAACTCAATCTCCTCGGCTCCGAACCCTCAATCTTCCCATTCCCCAAAGAAACCCTTCTCAAATTCATCTCTGGTAGCTTCACCTTTGGCTTAAATTTCTCTCTCCTCCCCTTATTCCTGGCCCCAATCAGCAACGAATTGCTCCCAATCAAATCCTTTGGATCCTAAAGACATTCTCTCATCTTCGGCACCGGCTTCACCCCGTGAAACACTGGAACAGGGGACCCCGAGTCAATCTGAATCACGTGTATGAACTGCTCGAGTTGAATCTTATCACTCATTATCAAAATCCACATCACTCTCTGACACCGATACGTAAGCGAGTGAGCAAGAATCGAAAACCCTCAAATAAAACCCCTTGCTTCGCCATATATATAAATCGGCGTCATGACGATGACACAATCTTAGATCACTTGGAGGTGTGGTGTGGGTGTTCGCCAAGCAACCTTGGCGGTCTTGTTGTGAATGTTTTGGAGGGGTTTGGAGAGAATTCTTGGGGTTAAAGATGCCATTGATGAGAGAGAAATTGAATACTGCAATGGGGGATTACCATTCCAGAGAAAGAAAGGTGAGCTGGTATCGAATCTCAATAGGATGTCCGATTGGGATGTGGGTTTGTAAAAAAAGAGTTGATGTAGAGGGAGGGGGTAGGGGTAGGGGTAGGGGTAGGGGTAGGGGTTTGATTTAGGCCAGATTTCTGTTTGTGTGAGTTGAAATAAGAGAATTAATCTTTAGAAGAATTGAGAAAAATTTAGGTAATTGAATTAAAATTAGAATCCATCTAAACTGTTCTTGTCCTTTCTTAAATTTTAAAGTGGGAAAATATTTAAAATGAGTATTATTTTATTATATAAATTTTGTATGTTACAATTATTATAAATAAATTTAATACTGTAAAAAATTTAATGTACTTATATTATAATTTATATTCATCACAATTAATTCTAAAAAATTATTTAGAACAAAAGAGCGACCGATTTTATCTCCCGCAAAAAAACTATGATCAATAATATATATTGAGTAATAATTCCTTCACTAAATAGATTTTTTCCTCACAAATTTTCATCATGAATTGGCTCCAAAAATCTTTCTATCGCCCCAATTTTGCGAGGAAAAAAATATAAATTGTGAAGGATGTTTCTTTCACTAATAACTATATTGTCACTATACTTTTTTCCTTCACTGTTTCTTCGCTAAACAACTCCTCATGTGAAGGAATAAATTTCTTCACAAAATTTCCTTCGCTAGAGGCCATTTTTGGTGTAGTGTAAGAAAGTCTTATTAGGAACTTTTACAAAGTGATCCATACTTTTAAATCCCATTAGTTGTTAAAACTGTTTTGTCATTCATTCGCGATCTTATGAAGTGGCGTTGCACATGTAATTGAGATCTTAGGTTCAACCTTTGATCAGTTATGTTCATGCAAGTCAATTAAACCTTTCATCTAATCTATAAAGTCGGGTGACTCGACTGTTAACAAAATTTTGAAGGTTTTTGGCATTTTCAAAAAAAACCCAACGACATTTAAGATAATTCCTATTTTTGAAGGAATGACTGTTGCTTTATCTGATATCGTTCTTCTTTGTGACCTTCTTAGATATAATGACCGTAAATTTCAAGTTACTATATATGTATGTACATTATTGATATTTTAAAACTTTGTGTTATACAGTGATTTAATATGTGAACTGGTGTATGAATCAATAAACATATATACTATAGTTATGGATATATACATTTAAAGATTTCATTAAAAAATAAAACCTTCATAACCTAATTATACATTAAGTGAGACAATTAAATAACCTAAGGGTTATGGTAATAAGGAAAGGTTAGTATTTAATATGTATACTAACTTAATTGGATAATTTTGTTATTTCAAGTGACTAATAATTTTAAACCTATTTCTAGTAAACCTAATTAGGTTATGAGCTAAAGTCACATGTATAAGTAATTAAATTTCATAAGTTTGGGAATAGAAACCCTAAATAAACAATTAGGGTAGCATATATTAAAATTGTTAGACTATGTATATTACATGACCCAAAACAATTAAAGGAGAAGCCCAAAAGAAATTAAATGCAAGCCCAAACTTAGCCAACTTGATTAAGGGTATTTTAGACATTTGATTTATCTAATTTATGCATTAAAATTAAAACTAAATGAAGGAATTAGTGGGCATATATATATCTGGCCACATTAGCCTTTTTAAGGAAAGAATATTAAGATAATCAAGTTCCATAACTAGAAGTTTTACATACAAGGACAAGTGTGTCATGCTCCCATTGGTGTAAAGCTTAATTAGCAACCTTAATGGCATGATTAGGCATGATTAGGAAGGGATAAGACTAACCCTTTTGTCCAAGGGGCAAAAGAAACATGGAGGATATTAGAATTTCACTCCAATTCACCAACATAATATCTATCTCATTTCATTTTACTCCTCCACCATTCTTCTTCTTCTTCTATTTTCTCCCAACCCATCAAAACACAAAGCTTAGCAAGAGAGAGAGGAAAAGTTCATATTCTAGAGAGGGAGAGGAGTTTATTATTCATGCATCCTAAATTCATAACCTACTTTGGAAGAACAAGAAGGATAGCAAAGAAAACTAGGTGAGGTTCGCTTCCATTCTTTTTCTTATTCTTCTTCTATTTTGGTTTTTACCTCAAAATATATGAGGGTTATGGTCTAATACTCAAAGTATCCTATTTCTACATGTCTCATGTGTTGGACTAAGTATCTTATGTATTAGAATATAGATTTAGAGGAAGGAAATGAGCATATGTTCCAAGGGGTGAAACTCTTGTTTTTCTTCCACTAAATCTTGTGTAACTCAAGTTTTACAATTTGAATTTGTGATCCATCGAAGGAGGGTGCTAGATACATGAGCTATCTAGTAAACCCAAGTGGTAGAACACAAATCTAGCAAGTATTGAAGCCATGGGGGTTGTTTTCTCCAAAACAGCCCACATAGAGAATTAAAGCTTTAAACCCTAAAAAAAGATACTTTCCCCGTTTTTCTTAAGGTTGTTTCGGACAGTTTCAAATCTTTTAAAAATCTGGAAAAAAATCACAGAGGTACCTTGAGAAGTTATCTACGTACAGGAAAAAGAAAGGACACGTTTCGATGTGTAGGTTGTGCGTAATGGCTTTTTAAGTAAAGGACTCCTAAATATTAACACTGGATTTCTCACGGTGTATACACTTTGGAAAAATCAAAAATTTTACAGTATGTTCATATATGTTATGAGAGTATACCCTGAACGTTTCACAATTTTCTGAGCAAAGCTTGATTTATGAAAAATGAAGCAAGATCTGAGTGTTTTAGGCACTTTAAAATTAGTAAATCACATTCTAAAATTCCAAAATAATTTAGGGATCATTGTTAGGTCATATACTGTCCAAATCCAGAAACGAAGAATTTTTGGAATCAATTTGGTATTTTTCCTAAAAATGATGAAGTTATGAATAAAAGAAAATAAATAGTTAAATGATGTCATAAATAAGAAAAATGTGATTTTAATGTTTGAATACTCCTAATATATAATATTACGACTATTTTAGGGTATTTTTGTAATTTATAATAAGAATATTATTTATGACCTTTTATGGATATTAAATAAGTGGTTTAATAAAGGGTGAACAATTAGAATAAATTGTTTATTGATCTAATAAATTATTAAAATGTTATTATGATATTAATAATATTAGAATTTGATATTGTTAAGTAAATAAAAATATTAAGATTAAAACTTTATTAAAATATTATTAAATGGTTAATAATATTTGATTTAAGCATTAATAAATGATTAAAGTATTATTAAATGATTAATAATATTAGATTAAAATATTAATCTTAGATTAAAATATTATTAAAAGATTAATAATATTAGATTAAAGTATTATTGGATGATTAAAATATTATTAAGTAAATAATAATATTTGAGATTAAATAAAATATTATTAAAAATGTAATAACATTAGTAAAGGAATAAAATATTATTAAATAATTAATAATATTAGTAAATGAATAAAATATTATTAAAAGGTTAATACTATTAGTAAATGAATAAAAGTATTATTAATTGATTAATGATACTAAAGCATAAGTAAGATATTATTAAAGTAATAATATTAATGCATGATTAAAATATTATTAAGAGGATTAATAATATTAGTAAAGTATTAAAATATTATTAAGATGTTAATAATATTAGTAAGCGAATAAAAGTGTTATTAGTGAACTAATAATACTAAGAGGTGAATTAAATATTATCAAGATTAATAATATTAAGTGAATTAAAGGTATTTTTGTTATTTAATAGTAATATTATCGAGGTATGATAATATTTCTAAGAACTAAATGTAATATATAATATCTATGTGATTGCATAATCTAATGTTATGCTATGGCTAATTGAAAGATTAACTATAGGTCTCTCAAAGGAAGATAATTAAACTGCCTAGCGGATATAATTTAATTGCGTAGCCGTAGCCTACAAACGAGGCAAGTTCCCTAACTCAAACTCGAGTTATTATTTTCAAAACATGTTAGTGAATAATTATTGATGATTATTCACATCTATATTGATTATTGAGATTCGCACTTGGTGCAATTGAATTCATGTTCTATTATTATTGAACTGCGAATTAAATTAAAGTTCTTCATTCATTAACTGTTTTATGAGATAGATCTATGCTAATTGTATCGACTAGATCAAGCATGTTTAAATTTGTTAAATCAAATGTGTTTTAAAAAGTTGTTCTTATTAAATTGATATGATAAGAACTCTTGATCGAGAAAAGGACAAATTTGATTAAGGCATGATATCGATCTTTGGATTATTAAGTGTTTATGCATAAATCATGGGTTATGAAAGGTTGATCTCTTGAATACCAAAACTTATTAAGAGGTCCTGTTTAAATGATTGAGAACCTTGGCAAATGTTCATGGTTATTTCAAAACCACTCGATTCATGTTATTCAATTATTGAATATTCAATTGTTGATTATTAATTCATGTTCCTTCACAATCTTATATTATTGTTGAACATTGAAAGCAAAACTTCTTTCTAGTTATGATATATCTCCTTGTATATAAACTTGCTAAGTAAATTAGTTGCTTACCCTTGCTATATCATGACATTTATTTTAGTTAAGCTGAAGGATCAATACGAAAAGACAAAGGCAAAGGCAAGATCCAAGAATAGTTTAGAATGAATGTTAGTTATTATTATCTGATGGAATTACTTATGTAAACCTTTTGTAATATGAATGGTGTGTTTAAGTTAAGGTTAAGAAGACCTTGGGACTATGTTATGAAACTTTATTATAATGAACAATGTATGTTTATCATTCCGCAATCGTTTATAGAATGCTTATGATGATGATAGATCGTGAGAACCAAATCTGAGGTTAGAGAACCTGGATTTGGGGGCGTCACAGGTTGGTATCAAAGCCATAGGTTATAAACATTAGGAATGTGAAACCTAGGTTATAACCATAGTAGAAAACTCTTATAGAGTATGTTAGCTAGGTGATGGATTGAGGAGATCCATCAAGTTCTAGTTATCTTGAATAAAATATCATTTCATTTTATCAATGAATATATTTTATTGTGGTCTTGATGTTGTTTTGATTTTTATTGTGGTCATATGATGGTGACGAGAGTCAAGATAGCTATTCAAGTGAACTAAGAGTCGAGGGACTCTAGTAAGGAGTCCATGGAGCATGAGATGATAGGAGAGAGACCCCATGATGAGACGATAGGAGATTTGTTGGAGAGGAGGAGAGGTTGGGTTGAGTGAGTGGAGAGCTTTGAACCACACAGATTTTGAGTAATGATGACAACGAGGAGTTGCAGAGAGAGTGGAAGTTAGGGAGATGAGAGAGCTATATATATATACTTTGGAAGCTAAAGATGTTTAGACATCGCCTTTGCGCTTGATTCGATATTTGAGTGGATGGAGGCGCCTCCAGATAGTGAGAGCGAGGCATTGATTTGTATTCATATTCGATATAGTCCCACTTTTTGTTTCTAATAAGGATTGTTTAGTTGTTGTAAATCCTTATGCCTTGATGTATGCATAGGATGGCGGTTAGACCCCAACTTTTATTTTGATAGAGGGGTAGATGGTAGTGAATCCTCACTTTTTGTCCATTAGAGGATAGTTGGTGGTGGGCAGTTTATGCCTTGAGCGTTTATTTATAATAAGTATGCGGATGTTTAGTCATGTCTCGTATTAAAACATTGGTATATGAATATAAATGCATTATTATGATATGTGTTTAAAAATTTAAAAAGCAAATTGTCTATTTAATGTTATGTGAATCCGATGGAAATTGAATTGGAAATTTTAATCAAACTTAACCCACTAATCGGGGAGAAAGACTTCCAAATCTTGGTAATTTAAAACTCTCACATAATGATCATCGATTGTTTGAATACGATAGCGTATTACATGCTAAGTACTTATATGATAATAAAACCCGAAGTAACATGTTAGAATTTTGTTTAATTAGATAATGCCGCCCAGACGTGTACTAAGGAACCAAGAGATCGAAGAGTCAGTTAATAATGCATGTGGAGCTCACCCAAACCCAATGCAAGACTTTATCAACATGATGGTAATTTGAAGCTATGAGGAATCAAGCTCAACTATAGGAAATCGGAGGAAACCAACTAGCCAACTTTAAGGACTTCAAGGCGGTGGGACCACCGGAGTTTAGAGGAGCATGAGAGACCGATAGAGGCCCAGGACGTGGATAAAGGAGATTGAGAAGGCCTTCATTATTACTAGAGTAGTAGAAGAAGTAGAAAATAATTTTTTTGCTACCTACTTAATGAATGGTGAGGCTAACTATTGGTGGGAGGCCAACGAACAAAGCCGGACTAGAATCGTGACTTGGGAAGCGTTAAAGACGTTGTTCTTTGAGAACTACTTCCTTGAGAGTACATAAGCGAGAATGGAGATCAAGTTTTTGGAATTGAAATAGAAGAATATGTCAGTGTCAGAGTACGTTACAAAGTTCAATGAATTGGCCAGATTCGCTCCACATCAGGTGGACACGAAGGTGAAGAAAGCAAGAAGGTTCAAAAATGGACTAAAGCCGTGGATTTACAGTAAGGTAGCGATTTTACAAATCACGTCATTCTCAACTCTCATGGAGAAAGCTCTCATAGCGGAAGGTGGAAGCGAAGCGGTCTCAAAGTATAATCGGGAGAAGAAGAAAGAAGAAAGTAGAAGGTGGGAATCAGAATGTTAGCAATGGTGGTAGCAACAACAAGAAGCGGAAGTGGAGCAGTGGGGGTAGTAATTTGGAGAGTCAGCAAGGAAGTGTGCAACAAAAGAAGTCGGTGTGTGGAAACTGTGGAAAGGGTCACTCGGGAGAGTGCATGAAGGGAAAAATGGTATGTTATACCTGTGGACAAGAAGGGCATACCTCACCCAATTGTCCTAAGGTGAAGAAGGGAGGTTGTTTTAACTGTGGTGAAGTGGGACATCGGATCAAGGATTGCCCGAGGAAGAAAAGCACGGATGGCAGAAACGACAACAGGGGCAATAACACTAGGACAACCAGTGGAGGACCAGCCCAGCCAAACAAGCCAACAGCGAGGACATTCAATATGACAGTGCAAGATGTCGTGGCATCCAGGGAGGTGGTGTCAGGTATAATTCCGATCAACGATATAAATGCCTATGTGTTATTCGATTCGGGAGCTTCATGTTCTTTCGTATCTGATGAATTTGCTCAAAGATTAAGTTTACCTCGCGAACTATTAGAACACCCAATGAATGTAGAAGTAGAAAACAAAGAAATTATCCTATAAACTACATCCATAGGAATTGTTGTCTTTGATGTAAGAGGGTTTAAGCTTAGCGTGGATTTGATATCGATTTCGTCTTGGAGAGTTTGATGTAATCCTTGGGATGGATTGGTTATCGAGTCATGAGCGGTCATTGATTGTAAGAAAAGTGCGTACACCTAAAGACTCGAATAAGTTGAAGGTGGTATTTTATGGCGATAAATCGTTGAGACAATCTTGTTGTCGCGATGATGCAAAAAAAGAAGTTGCTTAGGAAGGGTTGTATAGGTTATTTGGCTCACGTTGTGGATACCCGCAGAGTCGGGGTGAACTTGGGTCAGATACCTATTGTAAGGGAATTCGTTGATGTCTTCCCAGATGAGATTCCGGGATTGCCACCAGATAGAGAGGTAGAGTTTGTTATCGATTTGGCACGGGGACATGACCAGATATCAAAGCATCGTATCGTATGGCTCCGGTAGAAATGAAGGAACTGATGGTTCAACTACAAGAGTTGTTAGATAAGGGATACATTCGACCGAGTGTATCACCGTGGGGAGCACCAGTCTTATTCGTAAAGAAGAAGGATGGGTCATTAAGGCTTTATATCGACTACCGAGAGTTGAACAAGGTCACCATTAAGAACAAGTACCCGTTGCCCAGGATCGACGATTTGTTTGATCAGTTGAAGGGGGCTAAATACTTTTCAAAAATCGACTTGAGGACCGGTTATCACCAACTGAAGGTGAGGCAGGAGGATGTTCCAAAGACAGCATTCAGAACTCGATATGGACACTTTGAGTTTCTGGTAATGTAATTTAGATTGACGAATACGCCAGCAGCATTCATGGACTTGATGAACAGAGTGTTTAAACAGTATTTGGATATGTTTGTTGTCGTGTTCATCGATGACATTTTGGTATATTCAGAGATGGAGGAAGAGCACACTGAACATCTAAGGATAGTGTTGGAGACGTTAAGGAGGGAGAAGTTGTATGCAAAGTTCTCCAGTGTGAGTTTTAGCTGAGAGAGTGCGAGTTTTTGGGTCACGTTATCGACAAGGATGGTGTTTTGGTGGATCCAACAAAAGTAGAAGCGGTTATCAACTAGGAACAGCCAAAGACGCCGATAGATATTAGGAGTTTCTTAGGATTAGCAGGATACTATCGAAGATTCATCCAAGATTTTTTGAAGATAGCATCGCCATTGACCAACCTTACTAGAAAGACGGTGAAGTTCATTTGGACGGAGAAATGTGAAGAGAGTTTCATGGAATTGAAGAAGAGGCTCAGTCAAGCACTTGTGTTGGCTTTACCAGACAACACGGGAGGATTTGTAGTATATAGTGATGCGTCACATAAGGGTCTTGGCTGTGTACTGATGCAGCATGACAAGGTCATTGTGTACGCTTCACGTCAGCTGAAGGACTATGAGAAGGGTTATCCGACTCATGACCTATTTGCCTTGAAGATTTGGAGGCACTATTTGTATGGCAAGAAGTGTGAGATATATACGGATCATAAGAGTCTAAAGTATATCTTCACGCAGAAGGAGCTAAACATGAGGCAGCGCCGATGGCTAGAATTGATCAAATATTATGATTGTGAGATTTTGTACCATCCAGGAAAACCAAATGTAGTGGCAGATGCCCCAAGAGAAAAAGGCGGGGAGAAGTTCTTTGAAGTTGACCATTCAAAATGAATTGGTGAAAGATTTTGAACGATTGGACTTGGAGGTTAAGTATCCGATGGAGACCAACGAAAAATTATTTTACGATGGTGGCGTGAGCCCAACTTTATTAGATAAAGTTAAAGAGGCTCAAGAGAAGGACGAAGATTGCGACAACAACATCAAGAAGTAGTTAGCTGAAGGGGATGAATTGAAATACAAGATTGATGGCACAGACCGTTGAGATTCGAAGGACGAATTTGGGTACCGTTAGTACCAGAACTAAGAGAAGAGATTTTGCAAGAAGCGCATAGTACGAGGCACTCGATACACCAAGGAAGCACAAAGATATATCAAGATTTACGTCAACACTTTTGGTGGCCAAACATAAAGAGAGAGGTTGCAGAATGCGTCAGCAGATGTCTAACTTGTCAGAGAGTCAAAGAAAAGCATCAACGAATCGAGTGGATTACTACAACCTTTAGAGATTCAGAGTGGAAATGGGAGCACATCACGATGGATTTTGTGGTGGGACTTCAAAGAACGCAAAAAAGGGCACGACGCCATATGGGTGATTGTAGATCGTCTTACGAAGTCGGCTCACTTCTTGCCGATCAAGATCAGGTTTAGTTTGGACCAGCTAGCCAAATTATATATCAAAGAAATTATCTCGAGACATGGCGTATCGGTATCTATTGTATCAAATAGAGATCCGCGATTCACGTCAAACTTCTGGAAGAGTCTTCAAGAAAGAATGGGGACGCAGCTACGGATGAGCACCGCGTATCATCCACAGAATCGATGGGAAAAGTGAAAGAACGATTCAAACACTTGAAGACATGCTCAGAGCTTGTGTGATGGACTTCAAGGGTAGCTGGGAGGACCATCTTCCATTAGTAGAGTTCGCATACAACAATAGTTATCACGCCAACATTGGAATGCCGCCGTACGAAGCACTGTATGGGAGGAAATGCAGGACGCCCTTATGCTGGGATGAAGTGGGTGAACGTCATCATTGTTGGGACTAGAACGTGCAAAGAGACCGTAGAGATCATCAAGGTGATAAGAGCCCAGCTGGTAGCAGCTCAAGATCGCCAAAAGAAGTATGCAGACTTACATCGCCAAAAGAGAGATTTTGAAGTGGAAAGCTATGCATTTTTGAAAGTATCTCCCTGGAAGGGAAGATAAGTTTTGGAAAGAAAGGTAAACTGAGTCCGAGATTTGTTGGACCCTTTGAGATCTTGAGGAAGATAGGTGAAGTGGCGTACGAGGTAGCTCTACCTCCTGAACTGGAACATATTCATAATGTGTTTCATGTGTCAGTGCTACGAACATATAAGTCTAATTACAAGCACGTGATATCGTACGAGCCAATTCAGGTCGAAAAGGATTTGTCGTACGAGGAAATTCCGGTAGAAATTTTAGATAGAAAAGAGCAAAAATTGTGAAATAAGGTTATACATTCTGCAGAAATTGTGAAATAAGTTCTTTGGAGGAACCACAATGATGAAGAAGCTACGTGGGAACTCGAAGAAAATATGAGGGAAAATTATTCACATCTTTTTTAGTAACCCTGTGTGTAATTCCGGGGATGGAATTCTTATAAGGGGGGAGGATATAATAACCGTGAATTTCAAGTCACTATATATGTATGTACATTATTGATATTTTAAAACATTGTGCTATATAGTGATTTAATATGTGAAGTGGTGCATGGATCAATAAATATATATACTATAGTTATGGATATATACATTTATAGATTTCATTATAAAATAAAAGCTTCATAACCTAATTATACATTATGTGAGATAACCTAAGGGTTATGGTAATAAGGAAAGGTTAATATTTAATATGTATACTAACTTAAGTGGATAATTTTGTTATTTCAAGTGACTAATAATTTTAAACTTATTTCTAGTAAACCTAATTAGGTTATGAGCTAAAGTCACATGTATAAGTAATTAAATTTCATAAGTTTGGGGATGGAAACCCTAAATAAATAATTAGGGTAATATATATTAAAATTGTTAGACTATGTTTATTACATAGCCCAAAACAATTAAAGGAGAAGCCCAAAAGAAATTAAATGCAAGCCCAAACTTAGCCCACTTGATTAAGGGTATTTTAGACCTTTGATTTATCTGATTTATGCATTAAAATAAAAGCTAAATGAAGGAATTAGTGGGCATATATATAGCTGGCCACATTAGCCTTTTTAAGGCAAGAATATTAAGCTAATCAAGTTCCATAAGTAGAAGTCTTACACACAAGGACAAGTGTGTCATGCTCCCATTGGTGGAAAGCTTAATTAGCAACCTTAATGGCATGATTAGGAAGGATAAGGCTAACCCCTTTTGTCCAAGGGACAAAAAAAACATGGGAGATATTAGCATTGCACTCCAATTCACCAACATAATATTTATATCATTTCATTTTCCTCCTCCACCATTCTTCTTCTTCTTCTATTTTCTCCCAACCCATCAAAACACATTGCTAAGCAAGAGAGAGAGGAAAAGTTCAGATTCTAGAGAGGAAGAGGAATTTATTGTTCATGCATCCTAAATTCATAACCTACTTTGGAAGAACAAGAAGGATAGCAAAGAAAACTAGGTGAGGTTCTCTTCTATTCTTTTTCTATTTTGGTTTTTACCTCAAAATATATAGGCGTTATGGTCTAATACTCAAAGTACCCTAATTCTACATGTCTCATGTGTAGGACTAAGTATCTTGTGTATTAGAATATAGATTTAGAGGAAGGAAATGAGCATATGTTCTCCAAGGGGTGAAACCCTTGTTTTTCTTCAACTAAATCTTGTGTAACTCAAGTTTTACAACTTGCATTTGTGATCCGTCAAAGGGGGGTGTTAGATACATGAGTTATCTAGTAAACCCAAGTGGTAGAACACAAATCTAGCAAGTATTGAAGCCATGGGGATGTTTTCCTCAAAACAGTCCACATAGAGAATTAAATCTTTAAACCCTAAAAAAGCTACTGTTCCCGTTTTTCTTAAGGCTGTTTCGGACAGTTTCAAGTCTTTTAAAAAATCTGGGCAAAAATCACAGAGGTACCTTAAGAAGTTATCGTGTAAAAAAGAACGGACACGCTTTTGATGTGTAGGTTGTGCGTAATGGCTTTTTTCCGTAAAGGACTCCTAAATATTAACACCCGAATTCTCACAAAGTGTATATAATCGGAAAATTTCAAAAATTTTTACAGTATGTTCATATATGTTATGAGAGTATACCCGAAAAGTTTCAAAATTTTCGAGCAAAACTCGATTTATGAAAAATGAAGCAAGATCCGAAAGTGTTTTAGGCACTTTAAAATTAGTAAATCACTTTCTAAAATTCTAGAAAAATTTGGGGATCATTGTTGGGTCATATACTATCCAAATCCATAAAAGAAGAATTTTTGGAATCAGTTTGGTATTTTTCCTAAAAATGATGAAGTTATGAATAAAAGAAAATAAATAGTTAAATGATGTCATAAATAAGAAAAATGTGATTTTAATGTTTGAATACTCCTAATATATAATATTATGACTATTTTAGGTATTTTGGTAATTTATAATAAGAAATATTATTTATGACCTTTTATGGATATTAAATAAGTGGTTTAATAAAGGGTGAACAATTAGAATAAATTATTTATTGATCTAATAAATTATTAAAATGTTATTATGATATTAATAATATTAGAATGATATTGTTAAGTAAATAAAAATATTAAGATTAAAACTTTATTAAAATATTATTAAATGGTTAATAATATTTGATTTAAGCATTAATAAATGATTAAAGTATTATTAAATGATTAATAATATTAGATTAAAATATTAATATTAGATTAAAATATTATTAAAATTATTAATAATATTAGATTAAAGTATTATTGGATGATTAAAATATTATTAAGTAAATAATAATATTTGAGATTAAATAAAATGTTATTAAAAATGTAATAACATTAGTAAAGGAATAAAATATTATTAAATGATTAATAATATTAGTAAATGAATAAAATATTATTAAAAGGTTAATACTATTAGTAAATGAATAAAGTATTATTAATTGATTAATGATACTAAAGCATAAGTAAGATATTATTAAAGTAATAATATTAATGCATGATTAAAATATTATTAAGAGGATTAATAATATTAGTAAAGTATTAAAATATTATTAAGATGTTAATAATATTAGTAAGTGAATAAAAGTGTTATTAGTGAACTAATAATACTAAGAGGTGAATTAAATATTATCAAGATTAATAATATTAAGTGAATTAAAGGTATTTGTTATTTTATAGTAACATTATCGAGGCAGGATAATATTTCTAAGAACTAAATGTAATATATAATATCTATGTGATTACATAATCTAATGTTATGCTATGGCTAATTGAAAGATTAACTATAGGTCTCTCAAAGGAAGATAATTAAACTGCCTAGCAGATGGATATAATTTAATCACAGTAGTAGTAGCCTACAAACGAGGCAAGTTCCCTAACTCAAACTCGAGTTATTATTTTCAAAGCATGTTAGTGAATAATTATTGATGATTATTCACATCTATATTGATTATTGAGATTCGCACTTGGTGCAATTGAATTCATGTTCTATTATTATTGAACTGTGAATTAAATTAAAGTTCTTCATTCATGAACTGTTTATGAGATAGATCTATGCTAATTGTATCAGCTAGATCAAGCATGTTTAAATTTGTTAAATCAAATGTGTTTTAAAAAGTTGTTCTTATTAAATTGATATGATAAGAACTCTTGATTGAGAAAAGGATGAATTTGATTAAGGCATGATATCGATGTCGGATTATTAAGTGTTTATGCATAAATCATGGGGTATGAAAGGTTGATCCCCTTGAATACCAAAACTTATTAAGAGGTCCAGTTTAAATGACTGAGAACCTTGGCAAATGTTCATGGTTATTTCAAAACACTCAAGACATGTTATTCAATTATTCAATATTCAATTGTTGATTATTAATTCATGTTCCTTCACAATCTTATATTATTGTTGAACATTGAAAGCAAAACTTCTTTTCTAGTCATGATATATCTCCTTGTATATAAACTTGCTAAGAAAATTAGTTGCTTACCCTTGCTATATCATGACATTTATTTCAGTTAAGCCTGAAGGATCCAATACGAAAAGACAAAGGCAAGGGCAAGATCCAAGAATAGTTTAGAATGAATGTTAGTTATTATTATCTCGATGGAATTACTTATGTAAACCTTTTGTAATATGAATGGTGTGTTTAAGTTAAGGTTAAGAAGACCTTGGGACTATGTTATGAAACTTTATTATAATGAACAATGTATGTTTATTATTCGTAATAGTTTATAGAATGCTTATGATGATGATAGATCGTGAGCACTTTAATCTGAGGTTAGAGAACATAATGAAATTTACCCAATTTTACTTTCTTTAAGAAATATTGTTGTAGCTAGTGAGATTCTTTTTAGCCTAGAGAAATTGATATAGTAAGAAGAGTTCTTACATGTGTATCATTAGTTGTATATAGATAAAGAGAGGGAAATTGGATTGGAATTTGGAGGAGGAAGAAGATGATGACAGTGAAGAGAGAGAGAGGGATTCTACTTCCAGATCTTCAGCCACAATGTCACACCATCACAATCCTCCTCCTTCTCTCCCCTTGGTAGTAACCCTAAACCGCATCGAAGACACCACACTCGAACAGATCTGGTGGAATTGTCGCTTCGTCGATCATGTCTCCTCGGTTGATCTCATAGAATCCAAGATCGACATCGCTCAGTGATCCTTCACTCCTCTCCTTCCTCCCTCAAGACTGACCTATGGCGCCTACGCCTGGCACTCATCCTTTGCCTTGGTTCCTCAAATGGCGTCGTGGACTCGGCCCGCATGCGTGACCTCGGTCTTCACTTAGGCCAGTTATATATACTAAATATACTAAAATATTTGTATATTTATATATATATATATATATATATATATATATATATATATTTAGTATATTTAGTAAAATATGAATATTTTACTAAATATTTGTATATTTACATATATATTCAGTATTTTAATAAAATACTAAAATATTCGTTTGTTATGATTTTAGTATTTTAATGATGTAATTTGAATTTTTGTTGTTTTGATTAATTAACAAAATAATTTGAATTTTAGTATTTTTTTAAATTTTAGTATTTTTGAATTTGATTTTTTTTTAGTATTTTAGTGTTTTTTAATTAGTATTTTAGTATTTTTTAAATTAGTATTTTTAGTTGTTGATGTAAATATATTATGTTTTGAATTTTAGTATTTTGACTTCCATGTGGCAGCCACGTCATCAAATATGTAATCCCGTTTGTCTATTTGGCATTTCTCTTAATGGCAGGGGCACGGGTGACCCAAAAAATATAACGTTAAAGGTACTTTTGGACAAAAAAAAAAGTATAGGGTGCTTGATAGACATCGGAGTAAAAGTCGGGAGATTTTTGAACCTTATCCCTTGATCCTTAATGTATCATCTGACAGCGCCATTTCCATATCTCATTTTCAATATACGTGTTGCAGTAGGCTCAACAAAGAACTTTTGTAAGAGCAGATCAGCACATTGATTCTATTTTAACATTCAATTCTTAATAGCAACCTCATTTTTTCAATAGTTCAGAAAAAAATAATGAAACTGGTTATGCCTTCCTATTATCACTACCTTTGAAAACAAATATACACTATGTATATATTATTTTATTTCTAAAACGTCTTAATAGTTAGTACATGATCGGACAATAGAAAACTAAGATCACTTGATATGGTTCAGAGTCATGTACATCAATTAATGTGGATGCTAGTTAGTCCTTCTGATTTCCCACATCATAACATGATACAAAAATTCATACGACTTCACAATTATAGTTCAACGTATAATTTTACACATGTGTAATAATTATTCATGTGTTCACACATCACGCGACATAAAAAAAATACCCATGCAATCATGAATATTTTTCAAAATAAATATTATAAACATGATTTATGAAAATTATAAGTTTGCTCTGATACCAATTGATGAAGGAAACGATTTCCAAAAATCAATTAATACTTTTTATTTTTAAAAATTATTATCCCAAGATCTTTCTCATAATTTAGCATAATAAAAAAAATTAAATAAATTATATTACATACCTCGTGCTTTGTTGTAACACAATAGAGAATTTTTGTTATTTTGATGATGGCTTTTCCTCCCTCCTGATCTTCCTCCCTATGACTCTTATTTTAATATTACGTGTTTCTCTGAGTGTGGGCTCAAAATACTGCAGAGTGATATAATATATAGAGTCTTCAACTCTCTAATATTTTTTAGAATGATTTGAAAACTCTTGAAATATATCTTATCCTGCTATTTTGTTATATCTTAATAAGGGCTAGAGTGGGGATTAAGTGAAATTTTATAATTCTAGCTCCAATATAATACTAATTTCTGATTAACTCTTTAATCAATTAGAATTATATTAATTATAACTAATTCCACTAAATAGTTATAATAATTGCACTCTAGAATTAATAGAATTAAAATTAATTAATTAAATCCCTCCACTATTAGTATCTTACAAAAATACTCCTCTACAATAATATCCATAAATGCGTGTAGGAATAAAACTGTTAACCCACTATGTTTACTGCTTATATCATTGACTACATAATTTATACACTTTTGATCACACATTAATTTAATAAATTAAATTAATACTTTAGTTATTTTGAATTGTTAAAATACTTGGCCAAGATTCTGGTGATCAACCAATAAATTATATCAAGGGGATATTATAATTTAAATGTAGAATTCCATTTTGAAAAATATATGTTCCTAATTTCATAACATATATCACCCAACATATTGAGGTATTGATTGAATTTAAAATATCACTCCTTAATATATTAAAGTGACATACATTATAAAACAAGTTCATTATTCTCTCAGGATTAAGAGTAATTGCACATTAATAGTAATTAAAAAATTATTTATAATAACAGTATTTATATAGCAAATAATTTTTCGTAATGATCCAGTTCTATGTATTTCAAAAATACACCAATATATTAGATTAAAGTCTTCACTTTACATGACTAAGACAAATTATCCAATCAAGTGTATTACAATCTACTAGAATGGTTTGTCCATTTCCATCTAAGATTGAGAACAATATATATTTCTTTAATTATACATAACATATAATTTATGTCTTCTGTATTTGACACTCCTTCATATATATAAATTATAAAATGTATAATTATGGAAAAAATTTATGACACATTTAATTATACAAAATGAAATTAAATTTTATTATTAAAATAATAAAATAAATATCAACATTGAGTTTTTCTGGGCTTAAAACCTTACATATATCTATATATAACACTCTTATTTGACTAGACCATAGCAAGTGCTTATAACAATGCTTCAAAAGGACAAAACACTATAGGACAACACTCTATGAAGATGCATAGACCCTCAATTATTTTAGCTCACCTGCGAGGTTCTTTACACTAAATTTGGATGAACCAAGTCCTTTGGAAACTTGTCGAGTCCTAGTTATTGCCTCATAATCCTGTGTACATACTTAAAATTTTAAATTTTGTCATCCAATTCTTATACTCTTAAATTTGAGATATAGGTTTTGTTATTTTAATAGGGATGGCATAGAAAAATTAACAAATTCATATGCAGAACTGTTGATTGGAAAGTTTTATTGTTTGCTAACTTTGTTTCAGATTGTGGGGCTGGCGTAGGGAGGGTGACCAAGAACCTTCTCATAAGATTTTTCAATGAGGTTAGATAAGAAGCTTCTTTCTTTTTGTTTACTAGTAAAACTTTATGCGTCTTTTGTTATTGTAAAGTGCAAGGAATGCAAGATTATGAGCAAATTTTTTGGCTCTCAGTGCATATTTTGATTTTAGTCGTACTTTGAATTGTTCAAATACTGCCTTCAGGATGCTGTATTACTTGTATGTAATAATTGACATAAATATCCTTGGAAGGAAAATTACAACTGAACTTTGGAGGGGGCAACCGGAAAGGGTAAGAAGTCGTTGGGGACAACTCAACTTTGGGAGAGTTGATAAGAACATAGTACCATCATTTTGTAAGTACCATCATTTTGTAAGCTCTAAAACATTCTTTGAAGCCCGAAGGTTATACATACAAAATTTAATTATGGAGAAGCACCAATACTTATCAAAGAAAAAAAGTGGGGAATGGATGTTATCCTTTTTTGGTAAAATAGAAGTTTTAAGACAAGTGAGTGAAATTAAAATAAGGGAGGAAAGGACTAAAAAATTTCTCATAAATAAAATTAAATAAAATAGAATTATGGCCCTTGAAGCACTGAAATTATGTTGACTTCCCAATCTTTTATATAACTTCCTTCCTCTCTTTTCATTTCCCTGCCCGTGAATGCTAAAATTTAGAGCCTGCATATACTTATGTACAATTTCAAATTCATTGTAGCACCGAGGATGGTACACCACAAATAACATAAAATGCTAAGTTAGAACACTATCTCTTGAAGCTTTATGCATTTGAATTTTGTAATTGAACTGATCTTTTGGTCTTCTTGGTTAAAGACTTGTGTGTTTGTTTCTTAGATTTAGGTTGACCTTCTTGAGCATGTATCACATTTTCTAGAGGCTGCTTGTGAAAATTTGGTTCCTCAAAACTTGATTGTCTCAGAGATGCACAAGGCTACCAATGTTTACTATGTCCCACTCCAGGTACATACTTAAATTTATATAATACTCATTACAGAAGCTTAGTTACATTTTGTTTTTGACTTTTCTTTTTTATCACTGTTATTTATTTACCATGTAAAAACTAAAAAGAGATACAAATTAATTATTCTATATATATTATACTTTCACTAAGTATAGTTACTTACCTGTATCGTTGTCAGTAGTATTCTGGCTCCTTGCACTTTTATCGTGATATTTGTTATCTACGTTGTTTTAGGATTTCACTCCAGATGCTGGAAGGTATGATATTATATGGGTTCAGTGGTGTATTGGGCATCTTGTAGATGATAACTTCGTCTCATTCTTTAAGAGAGCAAAGGTAAATTGATGAACCTGCCAAAATGCACACAGAGAATAAGATTTATATGATCTCCTTGACTAGGAAATTTAGTGTTCAATTTTAAAAGCTCTTCCTCTGTCAACTTTATTTATACTAACTAATGTCAAATTTCTAGGTTGGGCTTAAACCTGGTGGAATATTTGTGTTGAAAGAAAACATCACAAGAAAGGGTATCATATCTTCTACTTCTGTCTTTACTTACGCAATAGCTGATAACTCGTACACTTGGACAAGCTTTTCTTTTCCATTTAGGTACTTGTGTTTGATAGGAGTCCAGCACTTATTCTTCTCACAAATCACAAACCCAGGCAATTTGTTTATTTCATTTATTCCATTATAAACAATTGCAATATTACTTAATAGCATTCATCGTTTTTTCTTTTTTTCTTTCTCCTTTTTCAACCTAAGCTTCTATTCTCCTCAAAGAAGAGAGATTGTATTAACAAGATGGGTGTTGTAGTTAGGGCATTTACATTCAACTTTTTAATTCCCTTCTGAATGTGCCCTAGTATTCCTGCTTTACTCTTCTTTCAAACTTGAGGTTGATACCAAGCTGAAAGTGTGCTGAAAGTAGAAGTTTCAAAACAATTAGAATTGGTTAAAATATGCTTTCACCATTTGTCAAATACAAGATCGTTAAAGTTAGACTCCCCCTTCCCCCACAGTTCATATCAGAAAAAGAGCAAAGAGTTTATGCACTCACTTCACCAGTTTAGCATTTTTTATCAGTACACAAAATGTATTTGGTTCTGTTCATAATGTGGCTGAACTTGTTTATGAGATACTTGAATTTCTTTTCTGCTGGAAACCTTTCTTGTGAAAAAGTAGTTGAGGCTTGACAATATATGGATGTTGAGCCACATGTTTGCAGGATTTGTGTTGGACAAAGAAGATAAGAACATTACGCGATCAGATTTATTCTTCAAAGAGCTCTTCAGTCAGAAACTTGAATTAGGGGAGTGGACAGCTTGGGCTCAACTTTGTAACAAGTTACATTTGCCAGTACGTTTTAGAATTTTTTTACATCAAGTTTACTTTTGTTGTTTTCTTTCAGTTTTCCTTACGTTTTTGTTTCATATTTTAACATGTTAGAATCACGATGGTTGGCATTTAACAACTATGAATCAATTGAGGTATTTATTAATAGTTATATTTTTGTCTTTATCCTTCATTAATCTCCCTCTCTTAATTTAAGTTCGCCAGTTTCGTCTTTTCTTATTCCTCATCTTATTGAAACTGAATTTTGGTGTTTCTCTTGCAGCATGAAGTTTACTAGCCCAACCTTAATTTTCATAAAGAAACTGATAATAAAATGGATCTAACATGACACACTTTATCCCTTCTAGTTCATTGTTATTCTTTTAGTTTTCTTATGTTAGTTAATAAATTTTGTAGGTACTATGGTCCTTGGGAGACCAAAATACAATAACAAATTTTGTAGTTATTGTGACTCGAGTATTATCTATTTATATGTGAAATATTGATTTTATTAGCTCTTTATAAATTAGCTTATCAATTAGTTTGTGTGGGCAAGGAAATCGTGTCTTGCTAGTTAGGGTTTGAGGAGGAGAGAAATCCACAAAGATCACATAATTGATTGATTGATTGAAGAGGGGAGAACGACGGATGGGTGATTATTCCAATGACGCATGGCAGAACTCCTAGAATCTGGAAACCGTGTTAGGGTTATTGGGATTCCAAGAGCCTTCTTCTTGAGTCCTTCCACTCCTAGAATCCGGAAACCTTATTAGGGTTATTGGGATTCCGAGAGTCTTCCTAAGTGTTGAGAGAGAATGTCCCAAACCCTTTTAGTGCTTTTTAGGTGGAATATCCAAGCCTTAAGTCACCAAAAGAGTCTTTTGATCTTCCAAGAGTCCAAGTCCTGAGTCTGAAAAGAGGTCCCCTTCCCAATGGAATGGAAGGGGTGTTTATAGGGTTTTCTAAAAAGTGGTCATGTGCCAGGCACATGCTTTCAGGAAAATTCCAAAAATACCCTTTAATCATCAAAGTAATGCCCATATTGCCCCGTCCTTCTAGCCACCAATCCAATCCCTCAATCAATTCCCAAAACGAACTTCCTCCATGAGTCTTCTGCCTCGGGACACGCGGAGACTCCGGTCTAGCACATTTATTTTTGACTTTTTCGTCTTCATTCAATTAGGTCATATGAACCCTAATTTTGCACTTGGGCCTACATTTTCCCCCTGCGCGAGAGTCGCATTCCCAAATAGACGATCGTGCAAGAATACTTCAAGCCTTTGAGCGATTTTGCGGGACTTCACTTTACAGGTTTTGAAGACAATAGTCCTAGTAGAGGAAACCCCTAGGGAGCCAAACCCTTAGGGTTAAACCCTAGGGAGGCAAAACCTAACAGGGCTCTTCCTTGGACATATTGGGAAATACTCCAAAAATATTCCCATAACTTGCCCAAGATTTGTTTCCTTATTTTTTCTGGAAATTGAAAACAAGAAAAAATAATCAAATATCACCAAATAAAATTCAATCTAATAAAATCCTTCTTTTGGTAAATCAAATCTTCCCCTTTTACCAAATTAAATCTTAGTTTTTATTTTGAAAATAAAGTCAAATCTTAACTTTATTTTGGAAATAAAATCAAATTTCTCTTTATTTTGGAGATAAAATCAAATCTTTCTTTATTTTGGAAATGAAATGAAATCTTTCTTTATTTTGGAAATGAAATCAAATCTTTCTTTATTTTGTAAATAAAATCAAATCTTTCTTTATTTTGGAAATAAAATCAAATATTTCTTTATTGTAGAAATAAAATCAAATCTTTCTTTATTTCTTTATTCACTTCACTGATTCTGATTCGCCATATTCACTGACTGGAATCATACATATCCATGTCCCAAACGTAGGTAATCATAATTAGCCGCTTGTGAAATTCAGTTGGTGGGATAATCCATTTGACTTGCTTTTAAAAAAAAATTCATCACCAAAAGTGTCTTCTTTTCCTTCTTACGCGGCTTAGACGTTGACAATATAACTCCAAGGCCTAGACGGTGACAATATAACCCCGAAGTCTTGAAGCAGCTTTGATCCTCTCAAAAGAGTTCAAGGTAAGTTGTGTTGTCATAGTAAATGACTAAGGTCGACTCTGAAAGCAAATGTGGTAACCACGCAACATGTCTTGTTTTGTATCACGATGAAAGCACATGGGAAAACCACCATCCCTTCTTTGTACATGATAATTCAAAAATTACTTACGACCGCCGTTGGCCAATTCCTCATGATTGTTTCATCTATATATATATATATATTCGGGTAATTGTAGTTTTTTCTTCTATTTTTTTCGAGCCCCATTACCTTGATCATAACTTGGTTTTTTTCCTCGAAATTCATCGTGAGAAAGGTTATAATTTTTCTTGTTGAAGAGGATTCGTTCCAAGTAGTTGATTAGTGGAGCAACAGGACCTTGGAGATATGAAGGAATAGCCCCTAGGTGGCCGAAGCCTACATGGTCGAACCCTAGGGGGTCGAAGCCTACATGGCTGAACCCTATAGGCTATTTTTTTATTATTATTTTTAAAGGATGAAGGGAACAACCAAGGAGGCCCCATTTCTCAATGATTGGGGAAGGGCTCCCCTCCTTTGGTCTTTTCAACGTCTTTTGGAAGCAAGTCCAAACTTATGACCGTACAACTTTTCCTCCACCAGAGAAGGAAGGCTTGTTTCTATATCTAGCGGCTTGTAGAAGTTGGGATGACTTTCCCCATTTTGATCGCATTCTCCTTCACTTCTTATCGTATTCATCTAACCACCTTCAAAAATGGCAACATTGGACCGACGAGATACTTGGGAATGTTGATTATATGGATATACTAAAAAGAAGGCTAATATTATTTGTTGCATCCAGCTATGCAGGGACATTCGTATCCAACAGGACCATGGTGCTCCTCTACATGCATATTCATCACTTCTTGGGGGGAATGCACCTCTACTCTAGAGGATGTCTATGTCATCTATCAATAAGCATTTTCCCCTTGCGCGTGAGTCACGCCTTTGGTGAGATGATCGTGCAAAATATTTTTTGCAAGCCTCGAAAATGAAAGTCCTAGGGGAGGGAACCTCTAGGGAAGCAAAACCTAGAATGGCGAGCTCTAAAGGAGCTCTCCCTGGATATCTTGGAAAATCTTCGATCTAATCCTTCCCCACATGATGTAATTCTTCGAGTCTTGATGCTAAGAATTCTTTGTCTGATGGCCTGCTGTGGGTGGTTCAGTGCTCTCTTCACGCCTTTCTATAACTTCTTCACATGACAGTTTTGAGAGTACCGATGAGACTCTTGCTTCTTTAAGAAGGAATCCTTCTGAGACTATTGCTGATGTTCATCCTCCCAAGGAGGATTCCGCCAAGTTGGTGATTGCTCGGGAGGGTATTGTGGATAGCACTTTGGGTGTGTTGAATGACCTTCCGTCTCACATGGCCTCTCCTAACTCTCCTTGGACATGTCACCCTTCCATGTTAGGTTGGATCTCTTTATTTCCAATCATGTTGTTGCACTTCATTCGGAAGTCACTTCACGTCATCATGAGAATGACTTATTTTATATAGAGCTTTAGGAGCTTCAAGATGTTAGGGATAAATTGAAGACCAAGCTTTTGGGAAATTGATTCAGCTGCCCAAGACCTTAAAGGCCTGATAGCCTCAAATACGAAGGCTCGGGGCTCCACCATTGTCGACTTGGAGGCTTTAGTTATTCCCCTCTCTTCAGTTCGATAGGTCATGGCCTTTCGTAGTTTTTTCCATTTCCTGTATCAGAAAATTCATTTACATGTATTTCATTCATCAAATTGTAGTTTCTTTAACCTTGTTGATTGCTTTTAATTTGAATGATTCCTTAAAACTCAATATTTATCATTAAATCTCAAGTTATTTAAATTAATACTCCAAGACAACAATAGGTATTATAAACAAGTAAACATGAATTTTATTAAAAAAACATGAATATATATTTTCTACAAACCAACACTTGAATTTATACTTCTTTTTTTTTAAGAAATCAGGAAAACATTCAAGTATAAGTAAAAGTTTGTCAATTCATTGATAATCAAATTGCTTTTAACGAAAAGCATAATGTTTCATATAATAAATCTTGCTTTTATCGAAGAAAGTGTAACGTTCGCCACTTTTAGAGATAAAGTGCAACTTTCTTGCTTTTGTCGAATGAAGCATAATGTTCGCCACTTTTAAAGATAAAGTGTAACTTTTGGGGTTGAGGGCTTATACTCAGGTGCCTCAATCACTTTTGAAGTTGAAAGTGTAACTTTTGAGGGCTGTTAGTCAGGTAACTTACGAGGACTTATAGTCAGGTGCCTCATTCATTTTTGATGATAAAGTGTAACACTCGAGTGCCTTGTCATTTGGGTTGTCAAATTTCTTGTCAAGTGCGGTCTACGAGGACTTGAAATCGGGTGCCTCGTCACTTGGGTCGTCCAATTTCTTGGCAAGTGCAATCTACAAGGACTTGAAATCGGTTGCCTCGTCACTTGGGTCATCAAATTTCTTGGCAAGTACAGTCTACGAGGACTTGACCGCCATTTAGAGTGGACCACCATCTTGGGTGGGTTTTTTTTTAATTTGTCAACTCTTGTGCCTCCTCCCTTGGTCATCCAATTACTTGGCAAGGGATACTCCTGAGGACTTAAACCACCATTTTTGGTGGACCACCATCTTGGGTGGATTTTTAATTCATCTGTAGTTCAGAGTTCTTTTGTAAGACCCCAACTTTTTTTTTGAATAATAATTTTTCTCGAAATATATTTTTGAATATTATGGTGTGGATATGATATAATGTTATAGTTGTGGGTAATATTTGGAAAATTTTGCAAAGTAAGCAAGTTGATATAAAATATTCGTTGTGTCAGTGAATATTCGATTGGTCGGGGAATATTCATTTTAACATGGAATATTCGTACAACGGCACAATCATTGGTGGACCCCATAACAGAATTATTGTCGGATTGAGAAAATGACAAAAATATTTTATGAAAATAACGGTGGAAGTTTTATCGTTAACTGTTGAAACACCCGGTTCTAATAGTACAGGAATACGCGCGGTTGCATAGTAGCACACGGTATTGGTTATTGATGCTTACGTGATAAGTCACTCAGTTATACTCAATTATTGCTACAGTAATTATTGCATAGTATCTCACGTTATTTGATTCAATTATTGTCACATTATTATCTACATAATATTTTATATTATTAAATCAATAATTGAGACAACAAAGTTATTCATATTATTATTTGCAATATTAACAATGTCAAAAAGTTCTGTCGAGGAGAGGTTTGGTCACCTAATTGCGCGCCAATAGGGAGAAATCCTTATTGGAAAGCCCCCTCTTTCTTGGGAACGATCTTGTTATTAAATATTATGAGTTATAATATTAATGATGAATAATTGTTGAAGTATTAAGAATGTGTTTATTAAAGATAAGTGAATTATAAAAGTTAGAGGGGAATAATGCAAACTTGGAAATTTTTAGGGGTACTAAAGTGTAATAAGTTAAATCAATCTGGACCATTGGTGGTGGTTTTAATAGTAAATCAATCTGGACCATTGATGGTGGTTTTAAAAGTAAATCAATCTGGACCGTCGGTGGTGGTTTTAAAAGTAAATCAATCTGGACCGTCGGTGGTGGTTTTAAAAGTAAATCAATCAAGACCGTCGGTGGTGGTTTTAAAAGAAAATCAATCTGGACCGTCAGTTATGGTTTTAATAGTAATCAATATGGACCGTCCATTCTAATAGTGAATTAATCTGGACCGTTCGTGAATTAGTTACTATTTAGTCCATTCTCCTATAAATAGAAGCTTAATTCTTCTTTCATTCTCACCAATTCACTGAGATTCACAAGAGACACTATAGAGAGAGAAATTATAGAGAGCAAGAAGAAGAGTATTCTGCTACTTCACTTTTATAGTATCTAGCTTTCTACTAAGGTAAGGGGTATTATTTCTTTCATATTCATAAGGAATACTATTTTTCGTATTCATCTTTTAGTATGTCGGAATAACCTGTCTACGCGGATTACGTACCGTATGACAGGTGAAAATCCATTTGCAGTTTTTGTATGTTAATTCTTTTCATATTCTTAAATCTAAACTTACTATGGTAAGTATTGCTTCTATAATCCTTGAAATTAGTGGAATATCCTTGAGTTTTGTGCTTCATCCAATAACATTTTATTGGAATATTGATATGAACTTTTTTATTAAATATCAATATTTTCACCCAAAGTACTATTCATAGGGTACTATTCACGGGTTACTATTCATCCGATTACTATTTACTATAATATTATTCACTCGGGTATTCGGGGCACTTTTCATGCTGGGGTACTATTCATGAGTTACTATACACCTGATTACTATTCACTCAGATATTGTTCACTCGGGTATTTGGGGTACTTTTCATGTCAGGGTACTATTCACGAGGTACTATTCCCGAAGTACTATTCATAGGGTACTATTCACGGGGTACTATTCACCGAAAAATTTATTTCTTTTCTGTCCAAATTATTTTTGATACATGGATATTATTCTTGAATTTTGCTCCACAAAGCAGTATCATGTTGAAAATTTGGACATTATTGAATTCTGGATAAATTAAATTATAAATCTTTAAAAATTTATCCTTTGCTTTCTTTTAATTGAATTCTTATATCATTGTCATCATCCTTATGCTTATATTGTGAGGAAAGTCATCTTTGGTTTACTTGCATAGATGGACTGTTGATTGGTATGATTATGATCAGGGATAATTCGGTATGATCATGATCATTGATGATTACACGAATAATTCTTGGCCCATAATGCAAGAATAATTTGTGGGCGTGATACTAATGAATATCCTTGGCCCGTAGTGGAGAGATGATTCGAAGATGTGATTTATTTATTAAGCTGATTCCCAACAATAAAGTTAATGATAAACTTTTTAAATCATAGAAGATAGTAGATATCATGCTCTACTTGACTCTTCTAATAGATTGCTCGTTTCGCTGCAGTTAAACTTGTTGTCTATTATATTTTATCAGTTTAAAATTGTTGAAGGCTAATGATAACTTATTCTGCATTATCTTAGTCATAATATTTCTTACTGGACTAGTTGAGCTCACCCTTTTACTTCCATTGTTCTCTTCAAGAAATGAGAACATAGCCGGAACTAGTCGGGGAACGGAGTGATGGCCCAAAATGGTGTTATAGTAGTCCTCATTATTCTATAAAATAGTGTGCCAATAAATGTAACGAGGACTCCATTTGAGTTTGGATATTATCTAGAAGACAATATTCGTGTAAAAACTCTCAGCTCATGTTGTATAATTAAGTTTGTATTTGTATTTTGTCCCATGTATTTGGCGACCCAAGATGGGTGATGTATACCTATTTTGGGGGCGCCACAGTTGGTATCAAAACTTAGGGATATGATCCCTGGCTGAGATGTGAGACAAGAACTAAGAGGGGAGAGACGGAAAATTCCTTCGCTAGTATAACCTACCTAAGTTTATTTGATATTTAATTGGTCAGTCAGAGTATAGGGATAATATGTGGCATGTCAATTAACCCTTATTTTGTGGTAGTGTTTGAAAATGGCATCTGAAAATGAAGCACATGAGACCGTTGAGTCACCAACGATCAATATCCAGGATAATGTGAAACAGGAAGACAATAATCCTCAGGTAAACAACAACACCAATCAAATGATGAACGATGGGATGTTCAGAGGATTCATGCAATTCATGCAACATCGGGCGAGAGCGGCTCCTGTTCAAAATTCAGGTGGACACACTGGCAACTCACAGATGGTCACCGCTAAACAATTCAAGGAGCTGGGACCATCGGAGTTTTGGGGAGAGCCAAAACCACTTAAATCGGAGACATGGATAAAGCAGATCACCAAGATATTTGATGTCTTGGGATGCTCCGAGGAGCAAAAGGTTCCCTTTGCCACCTTCATGTTGAGAGGTGAAACAGATTACTGGTGGGAAACAGTAAAGCGTACCCAGCCTACCGCACTTAAAATGTCTTGGGAGAAGTTCCAAGAGCTGTTCAATGACAAGTACTTTCTTGAAAGTATTCGTCACATGAAGGAGGTGGAGTTTATCAAGTTGGAGCAAAACAATATGACCGTGTCGCAGTACGAGGCTAAGTTTACCGAGTTATCCTAGTTCGCATCCCATTTGGTTGATAATGAGGAGAGAATGACGCGAATGTTTCTACGAGGTTTGAGACCCGAAATACGTCAATACCTTATTTCTCATAAACTGTGTTTGTATTCAGATGTTGTAAATAGGGCTCAGTTATTGGAGCGCGATAATGAGTCAACCCAATCAAGAGAGAGAAACTGGCAAGTCGATAATACCAGTGGTAGCAGTCATCAAAGTGGTGACAACAAACATGGAGAGAATCAACATGCTAGAAATGGTAACCACTCTGGTGGTAATCATGGCCAAGATAATAGAAGTGGAAATTTCAAGAAGAGGAGATTCAATAATGATGGAAAGATGTCAGCACCAGCACCTGTTGTTAAGGAAGGAGAACGATCGACGGTCGTATGTTACAAATGCGGAGGGTAGGGACACATCAGTCCAAACTGTACGCAACAGTCCAAAGCATGTTACAATTGTGGAAGAGAAGGTCACCTAACCCGATTTTGTCGTACACCAAAGTCAAATCCAGCTGGGATGGAGGCATCAAAGGTCGTCCCAGACAAGACAAAACCAGTAGTTCAAGGGAGAGCGTTTGTCGTAACCTCCCAAAGAGAAAGGAATCCGAACGAGGTGATCACGGGTAAGCTAATCATAAACTCTAGCGAAGTATATACCTTATTTGACACCAGTTCTACCCATTCTTTTATTTCTCCTACTTGCGCTCAACGTTTAAATTTGACTCCGAAGAAATTAGACTTTGATTTATCTATTGAAACTCCGTTGGGAGAAACCTTCATTACATCCACTGTGTATAAGTCTTTTTTGATTCAAATCGGTAACTGCACGTTACCTGTAGATCTTATTTCTTTAAAAATACTTGCATTCGATGTGATTTTAGGAATTGATTGGTTGACTACTCATCATGCTAAAATTAATTATTTTCATAGGGTTGTTAGCTTTCATATTCCTAACCAACCTATTATGCGAATTCAAGCAACCAAACCATTAAAGTCAATCACTATCATCTCAAGCCATAAAGCTATTCGTTTACGCCTTGGAAGAACGAACAAATGAGCTCATTCTGGAGAATTTAAAAGATCGAAAAGGAGATCTCGGAGATGGACAAAGGGTTTCCGAAGTTCGTCAAGGAGTGGAACATGACTTAAACGTAGAAAAAAAAGAGAGAAGAGAATTTTGAAAAACGGATGTCAAGCTTTCTTAGCTCATGTCATAGATTTAAACAAAAATACGTCAATCTTGAATGATATTGCTATTGTTAATAAATTTCCTGACGTATTCTTTGAAGAACTTCCTGGCCTACCCCCAGAGCGTGAAATTGAATTTTGTATCGACCTTGAATTCGGTACAAAACCCATTTCCAAAGCCCCATATCGAATGGCTCCTATTGAACTTCAGGAGTTAAAAACCCAACTACCGGAATTGTTAGACATCGGTTTCATTCGTCTTAGTACGTCTCCTTGGGGTGCTCCTATTCTATTTATGAAGAAGAAAGATGGAAGTTTGCGGCTTTGTATTGATTATCGGGAGTTGAATCATGTCACCATCAAAAATAGGTACCCGTTACCTCGTATTGATGACCTATTTGACCAGTTGCAAGGTGCCAAATTCTTTTTAAACATTGATCTTCGTTTTGGATATCATCAGTTAAATATTAAAACTGATGACATCCCAAAGACTGCTTTCAGAACTCGGTACGGGCATTACGAATTCCTAGTCATGTCTTTTGGATTGACTAATGCTCCTTCTGCCTTCATGGATATGATGAACCGAGTATTCAAGGAATATTTGGATCATTTTATAGTCGTCTTTATTGATGACATCCTCATATATTCCAAAAGCCGTGAAGATTATGAGCAACACTTGAGACTGATACTCCAAAAGCTTCATGAGAACAAGTTATATGCCAAGTTGAAGAAATACGAGTTTTGGCTTGAGGAAGTAGCATTCCTTGGGCACGTGATATCAAATCATGGAATATCTGTTGACCCAGCAAAGATTAAAGCAATTCAAAGTTGGGAGCAACCCAAGTCAGTGACCAAAGTACGTAGCTTTCTGGTAATCGCTACTCCATTAACTCAGCTGACTCTAAAAGATACAAAATTCGGTTGGAGCGAGGAATGTGAGAAGAGTTTTCAAGAACTTAAGAAGAGACTCATTTCAGCACCTATTCTGATAATACCATCTGGTTCAGAGGGATTTGTCATCTACAGTGATGCTTTAGGCAAAGGTTTAGGATGTGTTCTTATGCAACATGGAAAAGTCATAGCCTATGCTTCGTGACAACTCAAAGAATATGAGAGAAATTATCCTACTCATGATCTAGAGTTGGCAGCTATCATTTTTGCGCTTAAGATTTGGATGTATTACCTGTATGGAGAGAAGGTGGATATTTATACGGATCATAAAAGCCTTAAATATTTCTTCACTCAAAAGGAACTCAACATGCGCCAAAGACGATGGCTTGAGCTGTTGAAAGATTATAATCATACCATTCAATACTATCCTTGGAAAGCGAACGTAGTAGCTGATGCATTGAGTAGAAGATCATATGCGGGTACGAGTGTGATATTGTCAACGCAAAGGCCCATTTTGCATGACTTATAAAGGATGGAGATAGAGTTAAAGACTACAGGGACCCATATGATGATGGCAAATATACGAGTAGAACCGACTTTAATTGATAAAGTTAAAAGCTGCTCAAGCTACAGACCTGGAGCTAATGCGTATGAAGAAGAAAGTGCAAGAAGGTGCTATTTCGGAAGCAAGAATCGATGAAGAAGGAATACATTAAGTCAACTCCAGACTTTTTGTTCCTAACAATTTTGACTTTAAGTATAAGATCGTGATGGAGGCGCACAACACACCGTTTGCAACCCTACTACAAGAAAATAGGTCATTGGCAATGGCATCATTAGCAACGGAAGTATCCCCGTCGCCAATAACATCATTATCGACGGCATCACCGTCGCCAATGGTCCCTGTCGAGAATGACCCTTCCCGGGCCTAAAGTAGGTGGGAATTTTTGGCGGGCGTGGGAAAAGGACATAGGCGACAGCCTGTACCGTCGGTAGTGAGGGCCGTCGAGAATGGGTTAATATTTACGTTCAGTAACTTAATTTTTTTTTCATTTCTGCTATTCATTTTTCTCTTTCCATCGCCGCCTCTCTTTCCATCATCGTCACTCTCTGTCTCTCTCGACTGAGCAAGGTAACGTCTTTCAAATTTTAATTTTCCCCCAAATATAACCTAATAATCCCTCAAACGTCACCCACTGGGTTTTTTTGTTGTTGTTCGTTCACTGAATTTTATGCATATTGCTTCTAGTGTTTTGATTTGGTGTTTGGGATTAATTTGCCACAAAATTCATAGACTACAGTTAATAACCAGTTTTTAGATTGGTAGATTTTCCTGTTACTGAGCTAGTAACTGTTTGGTTTGTGAGAATAGAAAGAAAATATAATAAAATAAAGCTTCCTTACATCATATCTACCATCTTTTACTATGTAAATGAAGAATGGAAAGTGCTTAAAGTTGTTTTGTTTGAGCTAAATCATATTAAAGTTAGACATATGTCTGAAAGAATAAAAGTTTAAGATATTTTAAAATTTTAATTGAATCATGTCAATTTTAAATTTAAAAATATTTTAAATGGAGTTTTAGAAAATGAATAGTAATTTTGTAATTGGAAACGAATGGAATATTTATTAACAGAGACACTCAATTTTGCAAAGGGAAATAATATGAAAATTTGTTTCTTCATGCTTACTCACTTTTGTAATGTGCTTTATGGTGTTTTAAATTTTTATAATGTCTCACAATCTACCGATTTTTTGTTATTGATCACTTCTCATTCTTATTAGATTGGGATAAGTCAACTAACGTGACCCATATAAAGGTATATATGTCCGAAAAAGTGACATAATTTGTTCTACTAATTGAACGAAAGAATATAACTTAATTGTGTGGATGAAAATATCTTAAAATTGGGTTGCATCTTTGTCACATAAGCTTAATTGTGCTTAAACTTTTGTAGACAAATGGTAAAGAGTGTGACAACTTCATTAAATCCAAATCTCTAACTCTATGGTTAGAACTCGGGAAAGGTGAGCGAAAAGAGAGGAAAAGAATTTATGTGAAGTAATATACAATTGATGAGGTGATATCTCTTTATATGTAAACCAATGCATCTCTTATGTTTTTATAGTTTAATATAAAGGAAATAATAGTTACCAAACTTTTTTACTTGTTAAATATAAAAGTCAATAGTTATAGAAAGGGAAAAATAGTATCCTATAACTATAATTGATGTTCGCTTCATATTCCTCCTATATTGACCTCATAGTAAGCATGGCTACTTGTTTGAAAAATATCAAAATTGATAGAAAAAATATAACTGTATTTAGGTATGTTTTTCTTGAATGATGATGATTCATTATTAGTATCATTTGATTAAGATCCCTTATAAGCAAATATATTTGGTGTTTGACGCATCATGCATAATCTCTATATTCCTTGGTCAACTTTCTATTGTAGTGGCTACATGATCACAAAAGGTAACATCTATAGATGTTTCCTTTGGTTCCTTTATTTTTAATATTGTAAATGTGTATTAGTTATTTTTTTTTTGGTAAGTTAAAAGTTAAAACTTCAGAACATAGATTTGTTTCATTGATGGTGAACTCAGTCTATGATGATCTTGGTAGATTATATCATATTTTCAAACAAGTAAATCTATAAATAAATATACATTTTTAAAAAAGATTACTATCTTAGAAATTATATTACAGTGTATAAATTGTTGTTGTGGGGTGGGGTGGGGTAGGGTGGGGTGGGGGGGGTTTAAAAAGTTTAATAATAGTTTGTGACCTGATAAAAAGCTAGTATTCTTTTTGTTATACAAAAATAATCTTTACTTTGACATGTGCATATTTTCATATAGTTTAGGAAGCTTAGAAACCCGTTTGAGATTCACTTAGTAGGAGTGAATCTCAAATAGTCCCCGTGTTGGGGAATTGTTCTTGTATGTTTCGATCTCACTTTAGGTTTGTTAACGACTTGATTACGTCTTTATATTTTTTGAATTTTTGGTCAGTATATATCTCTTGATGTTCTTCGGGTGCATATTTAGACTACGATGTGTTAGTCTATTTCGTGTACTTGAAGACCATGAGGAGGTGTCTTAGAAATTTTTCGAAAAATTTAAAGATGTATTCAAGTTATTGGAATCGATGAAGCGACACATCCATCCGGGAATGGGATAGAAGCTTCCGACCGTTAGAGTGGGAGATGAAGTTAGGAAACTCATAAGCTTGCATATACATTAACTTGGAGACTTGATTGTGTTTGTCTAACTTTCCATATATATATAGCAGACGGTTGTCCAAGATGTACATTGATCAAGTTGGATGGAACGTAGGGTAGCCATGATAAGAGTGGGCTTAGCTCGAAAATCTTTGTAGTGGGGTTGAAACAGTTTCTCAATTTTGCGTTTGAGCAAGTCAGCGGTGATGAGATTAGATGTCCTTGTAAGAGGTGTGTGAATGAAGTGTGGAAGGAAAGGAGTGATGTCATGTGCGACTTATTTGTATATGGGTTCAAGCAGGGTTATACGACATGGATCTATCATGGGGAAACCTGGTTGGATGAACATGAATCAGAACCGGAATCTAGAGGTGACAAAACCTTTGGCATTTAACATGACAAATAAGTCAGCTTGGTTCATACTTTCGATTGGAATACGACGGGGATGATGATGAAGCGTCAAGCAAGAGCCAAATGATAGGGCTAAGGGTTTCTATGAGTTATTTCATGAAGCAGCGACGTCACTGTATGACGGGCACGAAAAGCACACCGTCTTATCTGCCATGACTAAGTTTTTACACTTCAAGAACAAGAATGCCTGTAGCGAGAGAGGTTTTAATGAACTATTAAGCATTGTGAAGGAGTGCTTACTGCAGCAATAAGTTCTGGGAGTCGTATACTATGATGTGAAAAAATGGTCAAAAGGCTTAATCTAGGGTATGAGAAGATTGATGCTTGTGAGAATGAATGTATGTTGTATTACTGTTGATGTCAATAAAGATAAGAGGTCATGTGATATTTGTGGTACAAGTAGATACCATGAACGGTATGAAAAAAAGGGAAAGACGCGTCTTGAGAAAGATCTTACGTTACTTTCCCATTGCCCCGAGGCTTCAGCGGTTGTTCATGTCAACACATACCGCCGAGGATATGACGTGGCACTCTACACGGGACATAGTCCAAGGTCAACTGACGCACCCAACAGATGGGCTTGAGTGGAAAAATTTTTATAACAAGCACCCCTCGTTTGCTGAATAGGTTCGCAATTTTATGCTTGGACTTTCTACGGATGGGTTTAATCCATTTAACTGGCATTACACAAAGCCCTACTCAACTTAGCCAGTGATTATTGTGGTGTATAACCTCCCGCCTTCGATGTGCATGAAAGATCCTACATGTTCATGCCTTTCTTGATTCCAGGGTGATAAGAGTCAGAGAGTAAAGACATCAATGTATACCTCGGTAGTTAGTTGATGAGTTGAAGATGTTGTGGGAAAAAGGGGTTCAAACTTATGATGTATCTCTTAAGCAAAACTTTGACATGAGGGCAGCTTTACTGTGGACAATAAATGACTTCCCGGCGTTAGGAATGATCACTGGATGGTCGATGTCCCATGTGCATGGGGTCAGTTAAAGCTGTGCGGCTCAAACATGGGGGAAAATGAGTTTCTTTGCAACATCTAGACAGTTTTTGCCGATTGAACATCGTTATCGACGGATGAGTAGACAATTCAATCAAAAAATAGAGAAACGTCAAGTACCTGGCCGTCTTTCTAGGTCAGCAATGCTGAGTTGGATTAGTCATTTGAAGTTTCCACCTCTAGGGAAGAATCACAGATTAGAGCGAGCTTATGGTTACGGCAAGGTTCACAACTGGACACACAGATCCATGTTCTTTGACCTGCCTTATTGGGCTACACTCTGCATCCGTCATTGTATAGATCCGATGCATACTGAGAAGAACGTATTTGATAACATTTTTTATACAGTCCTAGATGCCAGTGGTAGAACAAAGGACAACAATAAGTCCAGGCTTGATTTGGTAGAAATGAACATTAGGGAAGATCTGTGGCTGTATCAGGAGGGTAGTAAGATAGTAATGCCTAAAGCTGAATATACTTTGACCAGGGAACAGTTGATATTGATATGTAATTGGATCTACGCGTGATGATCGGGTCGGATTGTCAAGTATAATTACATATTTTATTGGGATACATCTTATTATTTTATATTTTATATTATATTGACATTATATTCGTTTATATAAATATTGATGTATTTCACTACATAGCTAATCGATGTAGGCCTCCACGGGGACTAGCACGTGGCTTGCTAGGGAATCCCCCCCAGGTGCCGCTTATATGTCGTGTTGGGACTCATAGGTAATTAATTTCATAATCCTATATAGTATTACTATAACATAAGTATTTAGTTCTTATATATTCTTTGTAATTTGCAATGTATTAATTTCAATTGTAGTATCCTTGAAGCCACGCCAAGGAACACGTTGCTTGGGATCGTCAGCAACCGATTCTCAAGCCCGTAGATGAGGTGGGCGGATGTGGATGACCGCACACGGCAACTGATTATTGATAAGTTTAGGGTAGGATGTCAATCATTCATATGCTAGTTTTATATTCCATTTGAATATATTGTTACCTCTTTGATTTATGTTGTCTACTAAGCTTCTTAATGTGTAATGTGCAGAGATATTATCGTTTTTAGGACGGGCAGGAAGCCCATGGCATGACTGTTCTGCATAGATACCTAGAGATGAATTGGCACAAGTGGATCTACGACTAGAAGAAGAAGGCCCAGACGAAGATGGCTGATGGACAGACACTTAAGGATGTCCGGCCAGATTTCATATCTGCTGCAGTGTGGGACCAGATGTGCAGCATTTGGAACGGCGAAGCCTTCAAGAAGATATCGACAAGATGTTGGCGTTTAGGCGCCGACAGCAGAAGTCGCCTCCCACACTGCTGACTGGGTCTCGATCGCACGACTGCACTGGAGAGACTCGAGGTGAATTTAAAGTATGCACCCTCCCGCTTGGAGTTTTGGTGGCACGCCCACCAAAAGAAAGGTGACAGTGGTTATATCTCACCTGAGGTAGAACGCATTGTTGTAAGTTATGTAATTATCTTATTTAGTATGTATTTAAAATTCAGATATTCTTTTGTATTATTTCATTTTATTCTTTGTGTATAATCTACTAATGTGTTTTTTTTCAGCGACGGTTCAAGGATCTTGCAGTGGCCCGGAGCAAACAGAGAGGTGACACTCCAGTAGATGAGTCTACGCGTGCCGACGAGGAGATAAAGGACTGGCTGTAGGCTATAGGGGGACCAAAAAAGGGTAAAGTTGTGGGCATTCCCAATGTCCCAACTTACACCCTAGTCCTTGCTGCGAGATCTCGGCGGCGCCCACCCACTAGAGGTAGTGGTGCGAGTGGATTGGGTGTCGGGCCTTCATTATCCGATGACATCTTCCGGCTGATCATAGAGGGGTACATGGCGAGCAGTGTTGTGCAGTCAGGCACACCATCACGCGAGCGGATCTACCAGCTGGCTCAGGAGGTTGTCCATGGCTCTATATATAGATCATACAGCCGCTGTTGACGACCTCATGGGTGTAGTATGGGAGGAGCCCATCCGCATTTGTACAGTTGTTTTGGCCAACATCTTCCCACCACATATTCGACAGGTAAAAACAATTAAATTCTGTATTTCTTTATTTAATTTATGTAATTTATAATTATTATTTGTAATTATATTGCTATGACACGCAAACACACACATAGCACCGCATAGGTATTAGACACGCGTTAGAACTTACGGGACTCGATTCCGACATACGAAATCCGAGTTATCGCCCAGTTCGCAAAACTTGCCAACACTTAGGCAAAAAGCCAAAAAAGAGGTCAAAACCCTCATCGGCCGTCCGAACGACATGCAAACACATACATAGAACCGCATAGGTATTAGACATGTGTTAGAACTTACAGGACTCGATTTTGACGTACGAAATCCAAGTTATCGCCCAATTGCAAAACTCGTCAATACTTAGCCAAAGAGCCGAAAAAGAGTTCAAAACCCTTATCGGTCGTCCGAACGACAACCAAACATACACATAGCACCGTGTAGGTATTAGACACGTGTTAGAACTTACGGGACTCGATTTCGACATACAAAATCTGAGTTATCGCCCAGTTTGTATAACTCGCCAACACTTAAGCAAAAGGCCAAAAAACAGCCCAAAAACCCGCATCGGCCGTCCGAACGCCACACAAACACACACATAGCACCGCATAGGTATTAGACACGCGTTAGAACTTACGGGACTTGATTTTGACATACAGAATCCGAGTTATCGCCCAGTTTGCAAAACTCGCTAACACTTAGGCAAAAAGCCAAAAAAGATGTCAAAACTCGCATCGGCCGTCCGAATAACACGCAAACACACACATAGCACCGTGTAGGTATTAGACAGGTGTTACAACTTACGGGACTCGATTCCGACATACGAAATCCGAGTTATCGCCCAGTTTGTAAAACTCGCCAACACTTAGGCAAAAAGCCGAAAAAGAGAATAAAACCCGCATCGGCCGTTCGAACGACACCCCAACACACATATCACCGCGTAGGTATTAGACACGCGTTAGAACTAACGGGACTCGATTCTGACATACAAAAGCCGAGTTATCGCCGAGTTTGCAAAACTCGCCAACACTTAGGCAAAAAGTTAAAAAAGAGTTCAAAACCAGCATCGGCTGTCCGAATGACACGCAAACACAAACATAGCACCGCGTATGTATTAGACACACGTTAGAACTTACGGGACTCGATTCTGACATACGGAATCCAAGTTATCGCCTAGTTTGCAAAACTCGTCAACACTTAGGCAAAAAGTCAAAAAAGAGGTCAAATCCCGCATCGGCCGTCCGAATGACACTCAAACACACACATAGCACCGTGGTATTAGACACACGTTAGAATTTACGGGACTTGATTCCAACATATGGAATTCGAGTTATCGCCAAGTTTGCAAAACTCGCCAATATTTAGGTAAAAAGCTGAAAAAGAGGTCAAAACCCGCATCGGCCGTCCGAATGACACGCAAACATACACATAGCACCGCATAGGTATTAGACACGCGTTACAACTTATGGGACACGATTCTGACATACGGAATCCGAGTTATCGCCCAGTTTGAAAAACTCGCCAACACTTAGGCAAAAAGCCAAAAAAGAAGTCAAAACCCGCATCGGCCGTCCGAACAACACGCAAACACACACATAACACCGCGAAGGTATTAGACATGTATTAGAACTTACGGGACTCAATTCTAACGTACGGAAGCCGAGTTATCGCCCAATTTGCAAAACTCGCCAACATTTAGGTAAAAAGTCGAAAAAGAATTCAAAATCTGCATCGGACGTCCGAATGACACGCAAACACACACATAGCAACGCGTAGGTATTAGACATGTGTTAGAACTTACAGGACTCGATTCCGATATACGGAATTCGAGTTATCGCCCAGTTTGCAAAACTCGTCAACACTTAGGCAAAAAGCCGAAAAAGAGTTCAAAACCCTTATCGACCGTCCGAACGACAACCAAACACACGCATAGCACCGCATAGGTATTAGACACGCATTAGAACTTACGGGACTCGATTCCGATATATAGAATCCGAGTTATCGCCCAATTTGCAAAACTCGCCAACACTTAGGCAAAAAGCCAAAAAATAGGTCAAAACCCTCATTGATAGTCTGAACAACATGCCAACATATATATAGCACTGCGTAGGTATTAGACATGCGTTAGAACTTACAGAACTCGATTTCGACGTACAGAATCCGAGTTATCGCCCAGTTTGCAAAACTCGCCAACACTTAGGCAAAAAGTCGAAAAAGAGTTCAAAACCCGCATCGGTCGTCCGAATGACACGCAAACACACACATAACACCGCATAGGTATTAGACACGTGTTACAACTTATGGGAAACGATTCCGACATACGGAATCCGAGTTATCGCCAAGTTTGTAAAACTCGCCAACACTTAGGCAAAAGGCCGAAAAACAGCCCAAAACCCGTATCGGCCTTTCGAACGCCACGCAAACACACACATAGCACCGCATAGGTATTAGACACGCGTTATAACTTACGGGACTCGATTCTGACATATGAAATCCGAGTTATCGCCTAGTTTGCAAAACTCGCCAACACTTAGGCAAAATGTCAAAAAATAGGTGAAAACCCGCATCGGCCGTCCGAATGATACGCAAACACACACATAGCACTGCGTAGGTATTAGACATGCATTAGAACTTACAGGACTCATTTCCGACGTACGGAATCCGAGTTATCCCCCAGTTTGTAAAACTCGCCAACACTTAGGCAAAAAGCCGAAAAAGAGTTCAAAACCCGCATCGGCCATCTGAATGACACGCAAACACATACATAGCACCGCGTAGGTATTAGACACGCGTTACAACTTACGGGACTCGATTCTGATATACGAAATTCGAGTTATCGCCCAGTTTGCAAAACTCGCCAACACTTAGGCAAAAAGCCAAAAAAGAGGTCAAAACCCTCATCGGCAATCCGAACAACATGCAAACATATACATAGCACCGCATAGGTATTAGACATGTGTTAGAACTTACGGGACTCAATTCCGACGTACAGAATCTGAGTTATCGCCCAGTTTGCAAAACTCGCCAACACTTAGGCAAAAAGCCAAAAAAGAGTTCAAAACCCGCATCGACCGTCCGAATGACACGCAAACACACACATAGCAATCGCCAGAGGTATTAGGCACAGCGTTACATAACTTATGGGAATCGATTCCGACATACGAATTGAAAGTTATCGCCAGCTTTGCAAAACTCGCCAACACTTAGGCAAAAGGTCAAAAACATTTAAAACCCGTGATCGGTGAGTCCGAACGCCTACGCATAAACACACACATAGCATTAACGTAGGTATTAGACACGCGTTACAACTTACGGGACTCAATTCCGACGTACGGAAGCTGAGTTATCGCCCAGTTTGCAAAACTCGCCAACACTTAGGCAAAAAGTCGAAAAAGAGTTCAAAACCCGCATCGGCCGTCCGAATGACACGCAAACACACACATAGCACCGCGTAGGTATTAGACATGCGTTAAAACTTATGGGACTCAATTCTGACATACGGAATACGAGTTATCGCCCAGTTTGCAAAACTCGCCAACACTTAGGCAAAAAGAAAAAAAAGAGTTCAAAACCCACATCGGCCATCCGAATGACACGCAAACACACACACATAACACCGCGTAGGTATTAGACATGTGTTAGAACTTATGGGACTTGATTCCAACATATGGAATCTAAGTTATCGCCCAGTTTGTAAAACTTGCCAACACTTAGGTAAAAAGCCGAAAAAGAGGTCAAAACCAGCATCGATTGTTTGAATGACACGGAAACACACATATAGCACTGCATAGTTATTAGACACGCGTTAGAACTTACAGGACTCGATTTCGACATACGAAATCCGAGTTATCGCCCAGTTCGCAAAACTTGCCAACACTTAGGCAAAAAGCCAAAAAAGAGGTCAAAACCCTCATCGGCCGTCCGAACGACATGCAAACACATACATAGAACCGCATAGGTATTAGACATGTGTTAGAACTTACAGGACTCGATTTTGACGTACGAAATCCAAGTTATCGCCCAATTGCAAAACTCGCCAATACTTAGCCAAAGAGCCGAAAAAGAGTTCAAAACCCTTATCGGTCGTCCGAACGACAACCAAACATACACATAGCACCGTGTAGGTATTAGACACGTGTTAGAACTTACGGGACTCGATTTTGACATACAAAATCTGAGTTATCGCCCAGTTTGTAAAACTCGCCAACACTTAAGCAAAAGGCCAAAAAACAGTCCAAAAACCCGCATCGGCCGTCCGAACGCCACACAAACACACACATAGCACCGCATAGGTATTAGACACGCGTTAGAACTTATAGGACTTGATTCTGACATACGGAATCCGAGTTATCGCCCAGTTTGCAAAACTCATCAACACTTAGGCAAAAAGCCAAAAAAGAGGTCAAAACCCGCATCGGCCATCCAAATGACATGTAAACACACACATAGCACCTCATAGGTATTAGACACGCGTTACAACTTACGGGACTCAATTCCGACATAAAAATCCGAGTTATCGCCCAGTTTGCAAAACTCGCCAACACTTAGGCAAAAAGTCGAAAAAGAGGTAAAAACCCGCATCGGCCATCCGAACGACACGCAAACACACACATAGCACCGCGTAGGTATTAGACACGCATTAGAACTTACAGGACTCATTTTTTACGTACAGAATCAGAGTTATCGCCCAGTTTGCAAAACTCGCCAACACTTAGGTAAAAAGCCGAAAAAGAGTTCAAAACCCGCATCAGCCATCTGAACGACACGCAAACACATATATAGCACCGCGTAGGTATTAGACACGCGTTATAACTTACGGGACTCGATTCTGATATACAAAATTCGAGTTATCGCCCAGTTTGTAAAACTCGCCAACACTTAAGCAAAAGGCCAAAAAATAGCCCAAAAACCCGCATAGGCCGTCCGAACGCCATGCAAACACACACATAGGGCCGCGTAGGTATTAGACACGCAATACAACTTACAGGACTTGATTCTGACATACGGAGACCGAGTTATCACCCAGTTTGCAAAACTCAACAACACTTGAAGAACACAAACAAAACTAATTTAAATATGCTCTATTTTCGAATTCGTTATTAATATTTTAATATTATAGGGTCTTGTCGATGAGACTTCGGCGGGTGGAGGCCGCGGCACAGGCGATGACTGTGGTGGAGATGGTGATGACCGCCAAGCTGATGCTGATGAGACTATTGAGGGTGGGACCGATAGTCAGACCAGAGGTGGGACCGGCGGTGGGACCGTTGGTGGGACCAGCGATGATGGTGTTACCGACATTCCTGATCTTGGGTTATAGCACCCATTATGTTTATATTTTGACTTTCATATATGTATATTTATACATCTTTTGAGTTGTACAGACTAGAGTTTAGAATCTAGTTAGGTTGATGGTATATGTATCTAACTATATTGATTGTTTATGATTACATTTTATATTTACATTGTATGACTTTTGTCTAGCTATAAGTCATTCCGTTGTTTACATATTTGATGGTTGATATAGCAAAAGCTATTATTGTTATTGATATGCGTTCGTGAATAATTCTTTAAAATTTCTCTTTAGTTTATAACAGGTATAATTATATATATGTAAATGAACAGGGGTATTTTGCAATTTTTCAAAAAAAAAATTCTAAAAAACTCATTGGCGACGGGGGTTGAGGTTCATTGGCGACGGCTATGTCGTCGATAATGACTGCTTTTTAATTTATGAGAAAAACATTACTGACGGTATATTCGTCGCCAACACCATCGCCAATACCTCATTGCCGATGGCTAGCCGTCGGTAATGACACTCTTACCGACGATGAGCAACGGGAGCTAGGGGCGACGACCCATACGACGACGGGAAGGGCGACGGACCTTGTCGTTGCCAATGAGCTCATTACCGACGGCAAGAGGGTCATTGGCGACGGCATTTCCCGTCGACAATGACCTGTTTTTTGTAGTGTCCATCATGGCAGTACCAAAATATATCGTGATCTTTGACATACATTTTCGTGGAGCAATATGAAGAGAGAGATAGCGGGGTTTATCTCAAGGTGTCTAACTTTTTAACGAGTCAAGGCGGAGCATCAAGTGCCAAAAGGTCCATTGCAACCACTTGAAATTCCAGAATGGAAGTGGGAGCACATTACCATGGATTTCGTTACTGGTCTTCCTAAGGTTTCTCAAGGCATAGATGCAATTTGGGTCATTGTTGATAGATTGACCAAGCCTGCTCATTTCTTATCGATACGAGAAACTTATACACTTGAACGTCTTGCTCGTATATACATAAACGAGAATGAAAGATTGCATGGTATGCCAGTATCCATAGTTTCTGATCGAGACCCAAGATTCACTTCAAGATTTTAGGTTAGTTTGCAAAAAGCTATGGGCACGGATTTACGATTTAGCTCGGCGTATCATCCTTGAACGAACGGATAATCAAAGAGGACTATTTAAACTCTTGAGGATTTATTAAGACTCTGTGTCCTTGACTTCAAAGGAAGTTGGGACAAGTTCTTACCATTGGTGGAGTTTTCCTACAACAACAGTTATTAAGCAAGTATTGGCATGGCTCCATTTGAGGCGTTGTATGGAAGAAAGTGTCGTTCTCCAGTATGCTGGGATGAGGTAGGTGAAGGAACGTTGTTGGGACTGGAGTTGGTACGTATGACTACGAAAAAGATTTGAATGATCCGACAATGTATAAAAACCGCACAAGATCGACAAAAGAGTTATGCTGATTTTCATCAAAAGGAGGTGGAATTCAATATTGGAGATCATGTGTTGTTGCGTGTTGTTCTATGGAAAGGAGTTACGAGATTTGGAAAGAGAGGAAAGCTCAATCCTCGATTCATTGGCACATTTGTAATCCTTGATTGAGTAGGAACTGTGGCCTATAGACTCGCCTTACCGCCAAGTATGTCTCGTGTTCATAACGTTTTTCACATATCTATGTTACGTAAATATGTGAAAGACCTGAACCAAATTATTGAATTAGAACTGGACAAGATAGTGGAAGATTTAACGTATAAAGAGGTAGCTGTTAAAATCTTGGATAAGAAGGATCATATTCTACGCTTTGTCTCAATTTTTCATAGAATACCATCCCCGAACTGCAATAAAAGGTCAAGTTTTGGCCGATTTTATGGTAGAGTGTTCATTTTCAGAAGCTAAAGTGTCTGACCGAGCAGTTGCAGTGCTTTAGCCCAATCAAAGTTTGTGGACGCTGTATGCAGATGGGTCTTCTACTTCGGACATCAGTGGGACAGGGATTAATTTGACAAGTCTAGAGGGATTCAAGTGCAGCAGACCATCAGATTCGGGTTCAGAGCAACGAATAACGAGGCAGAGTACGAAGCTGTGTTAGCAGGTGTACAACTGGTGAAGAGCCTGGAAGTTCAGAACCTAATCATCTATAGTGACTCTCAGCTAGTCGTCAAGCAACTCTTGGGGGAATATGAAGCTCGAGGTTCGAGAATTATCAAGTACTTGTTAGAGTAAAAGGATCGACTTCAATCTTTCATCTCCTATGAGTTTCAAGGCGTTGAACGTGATGATAATTCTATTGTCGACGCATTATTAAAGCTGGCTACTACGGATGCTAGTAATTTTAATGGATCAGTTTATTTGGAGATTCTGCAGCAGCCTAGTATCCAACATGAATCAGTGATGTGCATTGACCGTTCTAACTGTTGGCTGACTCCATATCTAGAATACCTGGCAGATGGTGTCCTTCCTTCGGATCAGATGTTGGCCAAGAAAGTTAAGTACAAGAGTGCTAATTTTGTTCTTATTGATGGGGATCTTTATCGAAGGGCTTTTTCGTCTCCATTATTGAAATGTTTGGTTCCATCCGAAGCTGAATATGCTCTTCGAGAGATTCACAAAGGTATTTGTGGCGACCATATGGCTGTTAAGTCGTTAGCCTACAAAGTACTTCGGCAGGGATACTACTGGCCTACCATCTTTAAGGAAGCTACCGAGTACGTGAAGAAGTGTCCAAAGTGTCAGTTGAATAGTCCTATCCCACATCAGCCACCAAAAGAGTTATACTCGATTCTATCTCCGATACCCTTTGTTGTCTGGGGGTAGATATACTGGGTCCATTGCCGAAAGCTAAAGGTCAGGTCAGTTTTGTTATAGTTGTCATTGATTATATGACCAAATGGGTGGAAGCAAAGCCACTTAGACTGATAACGGAACAGGAGTGTTTGAAATTTTTGAAGGAATTTATAGTGTTTCATTTCGGCATTCCAAAGGTGGTAATATCAGACAACGGACGCCAGTTTGTTAGATCAAAGTTTAAAGCAATTTTGAAGGAGCTGGGGGTTCAGCATAGAAAGACTTTAGTAGCTTATCCACAGTCTAACGGACAGGTCAAAGTAACCAACAGGACGCTTCTGAATGGGATCAAGTGCAGATTGGATGAAGCTAAAGGAAGATGGCCCGAAGAGCTGCTCAGTATATTATGGGCTTATCAGACTACAACGAGGACTACCACGGAAGATTCACCTTTTAGGTTAGCTTATGGTACTGATGCCTTAGTACCTGTAGAGATTGGATCTACCAGTCTTCGAGTTAGTCAGTTTAAAGAGATATACAATGATGAAGGGCTGAAGATCAACATGGATTTGCTGGAAGAAGTTAGAGAGGTAGCTTTGATAAAGCTGGCAGCTTATCAACGAAGAGTAGCTAAGCACTACAATAAAGGGGTAAAGCTTCAAAGATTTGAAGTAGGAGATTTCATCATCAGAGAAGTCGAAGCATCTTTGCCTCAAAATTTGGGAAAGCTAATGCAGAACTGGGAAGGTCCTTATGAAGTCATTGAAGTACCGAAGTCAGGGACCTATCGGTTAAGGGCATTGGATGGGTCTGAAATCAAGAATACTTGGCATGCTGGTAGACTTCAGAAGTATTTTCAGTAAAGACAGTGTCAGTATACCGGAGTCTGTAAATATTTAAATCATCATCAATAAAAGATTTTTTTTCCAATTGATCTTCTCTTCATTGGTACAAATTTCATGGTTAAAAGGAGGTTCGGGTGGACTCGTTGACCATTCGATGGTAACCTATTTGGCAGGTGGTCCTTATGAATTTGTTAGGCCTTGAGTGGTAAACAAATTTCATGGTTGAAAGGAGGTTCGGGTGGACTCGCTAATCATTCGATGGCAGCCTATTTGGCAGGTGGTCCTTATGAATTTGTTAGGCCCAGAGTGGTAAATAAATTTTATGGTTGAAAGGAGGTTCGGGTGGACTCACTGACCATTCGATGGTAGCCTATTTGGCAGGTAGTCCTTATGAATTTGTTAGGCCCCGAGTGGTAAACAAATTCCAAGTTTGGCTGGATTAATCTTTCACATGGTCTGTCTCACACTTCGGTAATGATAAGTATTGCATTACTTTCTTACATTATTTTGTTTAAGTGACGAGTTCGGATTTTGTCTTTACTTAAATCTTATTTGTTATATAATTTTTTCAAATTATTGACTAACAATTTAAGTTAAATCCAGAAGAAGCTTGTACATTTTTCAAGTTGATTGATACTAAATTATTGACAAGAAATAAAGTAAACTGAAGTTATAAGGAATAAAAGTTGATATTTCATTGATTAAAATGGTTACATTAAAAGCCAAAAATTTTTACAAAAAACCTAAGACTAGGAAAAAGAGATATCATTTTCAAGCATTGTCTTCGCCATCATAAGAGTCAAGAAGAGCCGGATCTACTTTGGTTGCGGCAAGCTTTGTTTTACCTCTGCTTCGATAGAATTCATATCCTTCAGAGTACATCTTAACAGTTTCTTCATTCAAGGCATCTGATTTCCGGTAGTCTTCTTGGATTTGCTTACGAAGATCTTCAGTTAGAGGTGTACCTAAGTCTTGAAGGGCCCGAAGCTCCTGAATTTCTTCTTCGTGCTTTTGGTGCCTCTTCAGATGATGAGCTTCTTTGGTCTCTAGCTTGTTGACTTATTTGGCCAGGCTCAGATTGGCTTCAACTAGCTTTTCCTTCTTAGTCGTCATTATTTCGTTCCTTTGGACTAGGTCCACATTTATATTGACAATTTCGTGATGGTTGGCCTTGACAGTCTTCAACTCTTCCTTGGTCTAATCTAAATCTTTCCGAAGGCATTCGTTGTTGAAGAGAGCAATGTCACGGTCGCTTCTTTCCTTTGCCAAAGCCGACTTCAGTATGGCATTCTCTTTTCGTGCAGCCTCCTCTTCGGCTTCGGCTTCTTTATATTTTGGACGTAAACGCCCAACAGCATTTTCTTGCATATGTTCAGCATTACTCAATTAGTTTCAAATAGATGTGCATGAGGATAAGCAAAGAAGTTAAAAAAAGTCATTTACCTTCACCTGGTACTTCATTGCTTCATCGATTAGGTCCATGATTGAGCTATTGCCAAATCGATGGTTGTCAGTGTCCTGGACGAAGGCATCATACAGCTTGAAGGGGAAGTTGGCATTAAATTCAGGCCATCAAGTCGGTGATTCCATGGCTTCATTTTGAAATTCGAAAGAAGAAGGTTTTGAAGGAGAAGGCATGGATCGTTCAGGAGTTGGTAATGGATCAGTGTAAATGTTTTCGGGAGATGGGGATCGAGCAGGAATGGGTTCACGTGTTGGCGATGAGTCAAATGTTGAGCTCGATTAGCTATCAGAAGGTTGTTTTCTTTTCCGAGAAAGTGAAGGAATGGGCCCAACTTGCTCATCATCATCTGAAACTTGAATCTTCATAGGAGTTTCTGGGGGAGATCGGTTATAGAAGAAGGTACTCGAAGGTCATCGGCAGTTAGAGGGGTAATTTTGGTTCTTAATTTCTTAACACGAAGGACTCGAGTCCGTTCGTTTAAGGGCATGTCAAGCAATCTTCCTCTGGCCGGGGCAGGTTCTTATGGTGCAGGGGTATGTGCAGTTGAAGGGTCTATTTCAGAGGGAATGGATCTGGGTTTCCAGATGGCTCTTTTCTTTCAGCGAGGTTGAGTAGATTCTTCAGGTGGATTGGGGTCGTCAGCTTGTGGATCATTGGTTTGGGGTTCGGTGATAAGTGTTTTGGTGGTGGGAGGATCAATCGACGGAGATTCTACTATTGGGAGTTCAGCAATTACTTCTGAAGTTTTTCGAGATAAAAAATCTTCCAAATCTCTTACATCTGAAGAGGACGTTTTAATTAAAGATACTGCAAGGAGTATATAGCAACAATTCAAAATCAATACTGTCAAAGATTTGAAGAAGTCATGTAAAAGAAAGGTCGGTACTTACACTTATGCTCGTATAACCAAGCTTGCTTGGTGAGGAGTCCATAATTCCACTCCTCCTTCGGGAAGTTCTCAAAGAGCTCTATCATCTCGCTTAGTCGCTCTTCAGGAATATCACCAAAATCGGCAGAGACCTTTTCCTGAGTAATCCAGTTTGGTAAGGAAGCAATTTTGGGTCCCTTAATGAAGAACCATCCCTTGTGCCATCCTTTGTTGCTAGAGGGGGTAGAGACCAAAGAACATCTTTCAAACTTCTTGCCTGTCTTTGGTGACTGTTTTCTCAGAGCTTTAAATCCCTTTTCTCGGGATTAACCAACTTTGTAGACAGTGAAGAAGAAGTCGAGAGTGGGTTCGACGCCTACTTCGTGGAAGAAGGCAATGAAGGCAAGGATGTGAATATAAGAGTTCGGAACTAATTGGGTGAACCCAACACCAATAAATCCTAGGAGGGTAACAAGGAAAATATAAAGAGGGAATCGAACCCCCTTTTCAAGAAAAGTCACTGGAATGGCCGTCCAACCTTCTGGACGCTGATACATTCGTTCATCGGACTTAGGAGCTCTTACCAAATGTGTATCAGGAATCTGGTAACGAGTCTGAATCTTGCGTAATTCAATCTCAGTAACGAAGGAAGGGGTATTGGCATGAGGGTAGTGTTCTTTATTCTGGAAGAATTCGGATGGATTGGGAAGCGGTTTTGGAGGCAGAGGCTTCTTGCTTGGAGTGGCAGCTTTAGGGTTGGAGCTCGAAGCCTCTTTGCTAGGGCTCGGGTTAGGTGGAACCGATATAATCAGAGTTATGCGAAGGGGAGAACTTTGCTCTGAGTCTGAGAAAGCCATTGTTGATAAGTTGCAGAGAAAGGAAGAAAGCTCGAAAGAAAAAAGGAGATTAAGAGGCGTTTGAAATTTGAATTAACAGGTAAAACTGTCAAATTAGGGGAAAATCTCTTTTTATACTGGCGGTTTCACATAGCTCAAGGGCGGCTGATTTAATGTTGGTAATGATAAGGAATTGAATAAGACCCCAACTTTTATGAATAAAGAATATTTTTCTCTAAATATATTTTTGAATATTATGGTGGATTTGATATAATGTTATAGTTGTGGGTAATATTTACAAATTTTAAAAAGTAAGCAAGTGGTTATATAATATTCGATTGGTCTGGGAATATTTCATTTTAACAGGAATATTCGTATTCGATTTACGACACAATCATTGGTGGACCCCACAACGGAAGTATTGTCGTAGTTAGAAAACGATGTAATTATCTTTTTATAAAAATATCTACGAAAGTGTTACCGTTAAAACCGTTGAACTACCCTGTAGTAAAAGTACAAGAATACGCGTGGTTGCATAAGAAGCACACAGTATTGATTATTGATGCTTACGTGAGAAGTCACTCGCTTATACTCAATTATTGCTACAAAGAATTGTCGCATCATATCTCTCATATTATTGATTCAATTATTGTCACAAAGATCATCTCGTGATAATATATATATTATTAAATCAATAATTGAGACGACAAAGTTATTCATATTATTATTTGCAATATTGACAATGTCTGTAAGTTCTCACAAGGAGAGGTTTGGTCACCTAATCATGCGCCAATAAGGAGAAATCCTTATCGAAAAGCCCCTCTTTCCGGGAACGACACTCGTTGTTAAATATTGTGAGTTATAATATTAATGATGAATAAGTTCGTGTTGATTAAAGATGAAATTGATAGTTCCATTGTGTTGGAATTATTAGTGTTAGTGAAAATCGACATTTATTTCGATAATAATTGATGTCTGGAGGTTATATCGACCAATCGAGTAATTAATCGGATAAATGAGCAATTAATTGCTATTAATTCACATGATTATAACTATTTGTTCACATGTGTGTACTATTGATTCACATTCTTGTACTATTAGGAGAGGTGGTGCAAGATTGATAATACTTGCATGACTAAGTTAAAAATGGAGGTATGGATGGAGGTACTATATTGTAATTCGTATTTTCACATGATTATAACTATTGATTCACATGATTGAACTATTGATTCACATTATTTACTATTAGGGGAGGTGGTGCAAGTTTGATAATACTTGCAGGACTAAATTAAAAATAAAGAAAAAAGAGGAAGGTATTATACTGTAATATTTTGAGCCCCAAAACGTGCAATTATCGAAACTATATTTTCCTATAAATAGAAGCTCATTCTTCCTTCATTTCTCACCAATTCACTAAAGCTATAGAGCAATTATTATAGAGAGAAATTATAGAGAGAAAGAAGAAGAGAAGTCTCGCTACCTCACTATTCCAAAGATCCAGCTTTTTTTCTAAGGTAAGGGTATTATTCTTTCAGATTCATGAAGAGAGTTATTTTCTTTCAATACTGTAAGGGTTGTTATTCCATTCTTTATTATTATGTTGAATAACTCGTCTATGCATAAGTACCGCATACATGGTGAAATTCTTTTCGTTATTCCATTCTTTATTATTTTTTGGAATAACTCGTCTGCAAGCGGCGTGCTGGGAATTCTATCGCATGCCCGGTGAATTTCGTTGTTATTCCATTCTTTATTATATTGAAATATCTCGTCTGGCGGATATACGCATGACCCGGTTCCATTCTTTATTATTATTCGTTGAATATCCTGTCCTCAGTGATGATGGATTACGCATGACCGTTTCCATTTTTTATTATTCTATTGAATAACTCCGTTCTGTGTGATCTATCGCACGCACATGGTGAATTCTTCGTTATTCCATTCTTTATTATTCTCGTTGAATAACCTCCGTCTATGTGGATTACCGCATGCATGGTGAATGATCCTTGTATTCATTCCTTATTAAATTGTGGAAATGATCTGTCTACGTGGATTACCGCATATGCTAAAAAAAATCCATTCATAGTTTCATATATTCTATTATACTCATTGGTTAAAGTTTTGGCTTCTATACTCCATGAAATTAGTAGAATATCCTTGATATTTGCGCTTCATCCAAAGATCTTTCATGGAAATATTCTTCCGAGCATTCTTGAATTTTACTCCACAAAGCAAAGATATCATGTCGACAATTTGACGTTATTGATTTCGGATAAATTAAATTATAAATCTTTAAAATTTATCCTTGAACTTGTTTTATTGAATTATTATGTCATTGTCATCATCCTCATGCTTATATTGTGATGAAAGTCATCTTTGGCTTACGTGCATAGATGGACTTGGTATGATTATGACTGTGGATTATTCTCAAGATAATCATGACCGTAATGTGATTTAATGATGTGGTAAAAGTCCTCATGGCCTGTAGTTCATCGATGGATGCTTGTTGGTATGATTATGACCAGTGGATTATTTTAAGATAGTCATGACTATTGATGATTACATGAATATCCTTGGTCGTGAAAAGTGATGATGTGGATGATTCGATTTTATTTATTGTCGAGTCTCAAACGATAAAGTTGATGAAAACTTTTTAAATCATGTAAGATAGTAGATTTTATGCTCTACTTGACTCTTCTAATGGATTGCTTATTTCACCGCAGCTTAAACTTGTTGTCTATTATATTATATCGCTTTAATATTGTTCAAGGCTAATGATAATTTATTTCGCATTATCTTAGTCATAATATTTCTTATCGGGCTAGTTGAGCTCACCCTTTCTTTCATTGTTCTTCTTCAGAAATGAGAATATAATGGACTAGTCTGGGAACCTGAGTGATATCCAGATGATAGCATTAGTAGTCCTCACTATTCGTTAAATAGTGTGACAATAAATGTAATGAGGACTCCATTGAGTGTGGATATTGTCTAGATGACAATATTCTTATTAAAACTCTTAGATTATGTTTTGTCGTATTTTACACGCATCGTTGTATAATTAAGTTGTATTTGAATTTTGTACCATGTATTTCATGACTCAAGATGGGTGATGTATACCTATTTTGGGGGCGCCACAGCTTGGTATCAAAGCTTAGGATATGATCCCCGGCCGAGATGTGAGACAAGAACTAGAGGGGAGAGACGGGAATTCCTTCGCTAGTATGACCTACCTAAGTTTATTTGGTATTTAATTGGCCTCACGTAGTATAGGGATAATATGTGATATGTTAATTAACCCTTGTTTTGTGGCAAGATTTGAAAATGGCATCCAAAATGTTGAGATAAGCAATGAAGCACATGAGACCGCTGAGTCACCACAGATTAATACCTGTGATAATGTGCAACAGAAGACAATAATCCTCGTGTAAACAACAACAACAATCAAATGATGAACGATGGGATGTTCAGAGGTTTTATGCAATTCATGCAACATCAAGCGAGGGAGGCCTCATCCAAATGCAGTGTGGAAACACCGACAACTCTCTGACGGCCACCGCTAAGCAAGCTTCAAGGAGTCGGGACCACCGGAGTTTTTTGAGAGCCAAAACCACTTAAGGCGGAGACGTGGATAAAGCAGATCAACAAGATATTTGATGTCTTGGGATGCTCCGAGGAGCAAAAGGTTCCCTTTGCCACCTTCATGTTATGAGCAGAGGCAGACATCGGTGGGAATCAGAAAGCGACTCAACCCCCAGACTCAAGATGTCTTGGGAGAAGTTCCAAGAACTGTTCAACGACAAGTACTTTCCCGAAAGTATTCATCACATGAAGGAGGTAGAGTTCATCAAGCTTGAGCAAAACAATATGACCGTGGCGCAAAGTACGAAGCTAAGTTTGCCGAAGTTGTCTCTGGCTTAAGATCCCACTTGGTTGATAATGAGGAGAGAATGACGCGGATGTTTCTAAGAGGTTTGAAACCCGAGATACGTCAATACCTAATTTCTCACAAACTGTGTTTGTATTCAGATGTTGTGAATAGGGCTCAGTTATTGGAGCGCGATAATGAGTCAACCCAACCAAGAGAGAGCAACTGACAAGTCGATAATACCAGTGGTAGAAGCAAAGCCATCAAGTTATGACAACAAAGCGCGGAGGGAATCAACATGCCGTAAATGGTAATCACTTTGGTGGTAATCATGGCCATGACAATAAGAAGAGGACATTTCAAGAAGAGGAGATTCAACAATGATGGAAAGACGCCAAGACCAAAGACCTGTTGTTAAGGAAGGAGAACCACCACCATCGATATGTTACAAATGTGGAGGGAAGGACACATCACCCAAACTGCATGATGCAAATTCCAAAGCGTGTTACAATTATGGAAAAGAAGGTCACCTAGCCCGATTTTGTCATGCACCAAAGTCAAGTCCAATTGGATGGAGGCATCAAAGGTGTCCTGCATAAGACAAAACCCAGAGTTCAAGGGAGAAATTTGTTGTCGAAACCTCCCAAAAAGCGAGGAATCCGAACGAGGTGATCACGGTAAGCTAATCATAAACTCTAGTGAAGTTTATACTTTATTTGATACCGGTTCTACCCATTCTTTCATTTCTCCTACTTGCGCCAACGCTTAAATTTGACTCCGAGAAATTAGACTTTGACTTATCTCGCTGAAACTCCGCTGGGAGAAACCTTCATTACATCCATCGCTTATAAGTCTTGTTTGATTCAAATTCCAGAATCAGACGCTACACTCGTCGATCTTATTTCTTTGAAAATACTTGCATTTGATGTGATTTTAGGATTGATTGGTTAACTACTCATCATGCTAAAATCGATATTTTCGTAAGGTTGTTAGCTTTCATATTCCTAACCAACCTATTATGCTAATTCAAGCAACCAAACCACTAAAATCAATCATCATCATATCAAGTCATAAAGCTATTCGCTTATTGAAAAATGGATGTCAAGCTTTCTTAGCCCATGTCACGGATTTAAATAAAAATACGCCGATTTGAATGATATTTCTATTGTTAATAAATTTCCGACGATTCCCTCAAGAACTTCCCCGCCTACCCCCAGAGCGTGAAATTGAATTTTGTATCGACCTTGAATCCTAAGATAAAACCCATTTCCAAAGCCCCATATCGAATGGCTCCTATTGAACTTCGTGAGTTAAAACCCAACTACGTGTGAATTGTTAGACATCGATTTCATTCGCCCCTAGACGCCTCCTGGGGGTGCCCTGCTTCTATTCGTGAAGAAGAAAGATGGAAGTATGCGATTTTGTATTGATTATCTGGAGTGAATCATGTCACCATCAAAAATAGGTACCCATTGCCTCGCGATTGACCGTTTGACCGGGCTTGCAAGGAGCCAAATTCTTTTCAAAGATCGATCTTCATTCCGGATATCATCATTGAAGATTAAAACCGATGACATTCCAAAGATCGCTTTCGTAACTCCCCAGACGGCATTATGAATTCCTAGTCATGTCTTTTGATCGACTAATGCTCCCGCCGCCTTCATGGACATGATGAACCGAGTATTCAAGGAATATTTGGATCACTTTGTGGTCGTTCTTTATTGATGACATCCTCATATACTCCAAAACCCGTGAAGACCATGAGCAACACTTGAGGTCGATACTCCAAAAGCTTCGTGGAAAACAAGCTATATGCCAAGTTGAAGAAATGTGAGTTCGCTTGAGGAAGTTGCATTCCTTGGGCACGTGATATCAAATCATGGAATATCCGCTGACCCAACAAAGATTGAAGCAATTCAAAGTCGGGAGCAACCAAAGTCAATGATCAAGTACGTAGCTTTTCGGCTTAGCCGGTTATTATCTGAGATTCGTGGAAGGATTTTTCTAATCGCTACTCCATTAACTCAAACCGACTCAAAAGATACAAAATTCTATTGAGCGAGGAATGTGAGAAGAGTTTTCAAGAACTCAAGAGAAGACTCATTTCAAGACCTGCTCGACAATACCATCCGCCTTGAGGATTTGTCATCTACAAAGTGATGCTTCGTGCAAAAGGGTTAGGATGTGTTCTCATGCAACATGGGAAAGTCATAGTTTATGCCTCACGATAACTCAAAGAATATGAGAGGAATTATCCTACTCATGATCTAGAGTCAAGCAAAGTGCTTTTTTTGCGCTTAAGATTTGGAGGCATTACCCGATGGAGAGAAGGTGGAGATCTATACGGATCATAAAAGCCTCAAATATTTCTTCACTCAAAAGGAACTCAACATGCAACAACGACGATGGCTTGAGTTGTTGAAAGATTATGATCATACCATCCAATACCATCCCGAAAAGTTTAACGTAGTAGCCGACGCATCGAGTAGTAAGATCATATGCGGCACGAAAGTGCAATATTGTCAACGCAAAGGCCCATTTTGTATGACTTGGAAAGGATGGAAATAGAGTTAAAGACCTGTGGACCATGTGATGATGATGAATAATATACGAGAAAGGAACCGATTTTAATCGATAAAGTTAAAGTCGCCAAGCTACGCACCGGAGTCGATGCGTATGAGGAAGAAAGTGCAAGAAGGTGCTATTTCGTAAGCAAGAATCGATGAAGAAGGAATACTTCGAGTCAACCTGCACTTTGTGTTCCTAACGATTTCGACTTGAAGTATAAAATCATGATGGAGGCGCACAACACACCGCTTTGCAATCCATCTCTGGGAGTACCAAAATGTATCGTGATCTTCGACATACATTTTGGTGGAGCAATATGAAGAGAGAGATAGCGGGTTTATCTCAAGGTGTCTAACTTGTCAACGAAGTCAAGGTGAGCATCAAGTGCCAAAAGGTCCATTGCAACCACTTGAAATTCCGTAATGGAAGTGGGAGCACATTACCATGGATTTCACATCGGTCTTCCCAAGGTTTCTCAAGGCATAGATGCGATTTGGGTCATTGTTGATAGATTGACCAAGTCCGCTTCATTTCTTACCGATACGAGAAACTTATACACTTGAACGCCTTGCTAGTATGTACATAAACGAGATTGTAAGATTGCATGGTATGCCAAGATCCATAGTTTTCGATCGAGACCCAAGATTCACTTCAAGATTTTGGGTTAGTTTGCAAAAAGCTATGGGCACGGATTTACGATTTAGTTTTGGCATATCATCCTCAAACGGATGGGCAAAATGAAAAGGACTATTCAAACTCTTGAAGATTTATTAAGACTCGTGTCCTTGACTTCAAGGAAGTTGGGACAAGTTCTTACCATCGTGGAGTTTTCCTACAACAATAGTTATCAAACAAGTATCGGCATGGCTCCATTTGAGGCGCCAGATGGAAGAAAGTGTCGTTTCCAAAGATGTCCGGGATGAGGTGGGTGAAGCAACGTTGTTGGGACCGGATTTGGTACGTATGACTACTTTAAAAAGATTCAAACGATCCGACAACGATATAAAAACCTCACAAGATCGAAAAAAGAGTTATGCCGATCTTCATCGAAAAGGACGTGGAATTCAATATTCGAGATCATGTGTTGTTACGTGTTGCTCCATGGAAAGGAGTTACTTAGATTTGGAAAGAGAGGAAAGCTCAATCCTCGATTCATTGGCCCATTTTTAATCCTCGATCGAGTAGGAATGTGGGCCTATAGACTCGCTTTTACCGCCAAGTATGTCTCGTGTTCATAACATTTTTCACATATCTATGTTACGTAAATATGTGAAAGACCCGAACCATATTATTGAATTAGAACCGCAGACGAGATAGAGGAAGATTTAACATATATGAAGAGTTACCGTTAAAATCTTGGATAAGAAGGATCATATTCTACGCCCAAGGTTATACCTCAAGTCAAAGTTTTATGGAGAAACCACGATGTGGAAGAAATGACCGGGAGTTAGAATCGAGATGAAGTCAAGATATCCTCACCTCTTCGATATACTGTGTACGCATTCTAATTTCGAGGATGAAATTTCATAAGAAGGGAGGTTGTAAGACCCCAACTTTTATGAATAAAGAATAATTTTCTAAATATATTTTTGAATATTATGGTGTGGATTTGATATAATGTTATAGTTGTAGGTAATATTTACAAATTTTGCAAAGTAAGCAAGTGGTTATATAATATTCGATTGGTCTGGGAATATTCATTTTAACAGGAATATTCGTACGACAAGACAATCATTGGTGGACCCCACAACGTAAGTATCATTGTCGTAGTAAAAAACGATGTAATTATCTTTTATAAAAATAACTACGAAAAGTGTTACCGTTAAAACCGTTGAACTACCCTAAGTAGTAAAAGTACAAAGAATACGCTGTGGTTGTACAAGTAGCACACCTGTATTGATTATTGATGCTTACGTGAGAAGTCACTCAGCTTATACTCAATTATTGCTACAAAGAATTGTCGTGATCATATCTCTCATATTATTGATTCAATTATTGTCACAAAGATCATCTCGTGATAATATATATATTATTAAATCAATAATTGAGACGACAAAGTTATTCATATTATTAAATTTGCAATATTGACAATGTCTAGAAGTTTCACAAGGAGAGGTTTGGTCATCTAATCATGCGCCAATAAGGAGAAATCCTTATCGAAAAAGCCCCCCTTTTCGGGAACGACCTCGTTGTTAAATATTGTGAGTTATAATATTAATGATGAATAAGTTCGTGTTGATTAAAGATGAAATTGATAGTTCCATTGTGTTGGAATTATTAGTGTTAGTGGAAATCGACATTTATTTCGATAATAATTGATGTCTGGAGGTTATATCGACCAATCGGGTAATTAATCGGATAAATGAGCAATTAATTGCTATTAATTCACATGATTATAACTATTTGTTCACATGTGTGTACTATTGATTCACATTCTTGTACTATTAGGGAGAGTGGTGCAAGATTGATAATACTTGCATGACTAAGTTAAAAAATGGAGGTATAGATGGAGGTACTATAATCGTAATTCAGTATTTTCACATGATTATAAACTATTGATTCACATGATGATTGAACTATTGATTCACATTATTTACTATTAGGGGAGGTGGTGCAAGTTTGATAATACTTGCAGGACTAAATTAAAAAATGAAGAAAAGAGGAAGGTATTATATCAGTAATATTTTGAGCCCCAAAACGTGCAATTATCGAAACTATATTTTCCTATAAAAATAAGCTCATTCTTCCTTCATTTCTCACCAATTCACTAAAGCTATAGAGCAATTATTATAGAGAGAAATTATAGAGAGAAAGAAGAAGAGAAGTCTCGCTACCTCACTATTCCAAAAAGATCCAGCTTTTTTCTAAGGTAAAGGGTATTATTCTTTTTTTCTTCAATATTCTGTTGAAGAGAGTTATTTTTGAATTTCAATACTGTAAGGGTTGTTATTCCGTTATTCCATTTTATTATTATGTTGAATAACTCGCCTATGCTAAGTACCGCATACATGGTGAAATTCTTTCGTTATTCCATTCTTTATTATTCTGTTGAATAACCTCGTCTGTGCTGGCCTATCGCATGCCCGGTGAATTTCGTTGTTATTCCATTCTTTATTATTCTCGTTGAATATCCCGTCCTGCAGGCGGATTACGCATGACCCGGTTCCATTTTATTTTATTATATTTATTGAATATCCTATCTTGAGGATTACTATCGTTCCATTCTTTATTATTCGTTGAATATCCTCATCCTGTTCCGGATTCGATGACCGGTATTCTTTATTTTTATTCTGGAATAACCTGTTCTGAATGCGCGGATATCGCACGCACGGTGAATTTTTCGTTATTCCATTCTTTATTATTTCGTTGAATAACTCTGCCTATATGGATTACCGCATGCATGGTGAATGATCCTTCAGATTCATTCCTTATTAAATTGTGGAAATGATCTGTTCTACGGATTACCGCATGGCGGCAAGCAAAAATCCATTCATAGTTTCATATATTCTATTATACTCATTGGTTAAAGTTTTGGCTTCTATACTCCATGAAATTAGTGGAATATCCTTGATATTTTGCGCTTCATCCAAAGATCTTTTCATGGAAATATTCTTCCGAGCATTCTTGAATTTTACTCCACAAAGAAGTATCATGTCGACAATTTTGACGTTATTGATTTCTCGGATAAATTAAAATTATAAATCTTTAAAATTTATCCTTGAACTTGTTTTATTGAATTATTATGTCATTGTCATCATCCTCATGCTTATATTGTGATGAAAGTCATCTTTGGCTTACGTGCATAGATGGACTTGGTATGATTATGACTGTGGATTTATCTAAGATAATCATGACCGTAATGTGACGTGAAATGATGTGGTAAAAGTCCTCATTGGCCTCGTAGTTCATTGATGGACGCTTGTTGGTATGATTATGACCAGGATTATTCTAAGATAATCATGACCATTGATGATTACATGAATATCCTTGGTCGTGATGCGTGGATGATTGATTTTATTTATTTATTAAGTCGAGTCTCAACGATAAAGTTGATGAAAAACTTTTAAATCATGTAAGATAGTAGATTTTATGCTCTACTTGACTCTTCTAATGGATTGTTTATTTCCGCGCAGCAGATTAAACTTGTTGTCTATTATATTCTATCGCTTTAACATTGTTCAAGGCTAATGATAATTTATTTCGCATTATCTTAGTCATAATATTTTTATCGGGCTAGTTGAGCTCACCCTTTCTTTCACCGTTCTCTTCGTGAAATGAGAACGTAAATGGGACTAGTCTGGGAACTGGAGTGATGGTCCCAGATGATAGCATTAGTAGTCCTCACTATTCTCGTTAAATAGTGTGACAATAAATGTAATGAGGACTCCATTGAGTGTGGATATTGTCTAGATGACAATATTCTTATTAAAACTCTTAGATTATGTTTTGTCGATTTTACACGATCGTTGTATAATTAAGTTGTATTTGAATTTTGTACCATGTATTTCATGACTCAAGATGGGTGATGTATACCTATTTTGGGGCGCCACAGTTGGTATCAAAGCTTAGGATATGATCCCCGGCCGAGATGTGAGACAAGAACTAGTGAGGGGGAGAGACGGGAATTTCTTCGCTAGTATGACCTACCTAAGTTTATTTGGTATTTAATTGGCTCACGAGTATAGGGATAATATGTGATATGTTAATTAACCCTTGTTTTGTGTGCAAGATTTGAAAATGGCATCCAAAAATGTTGAGATAAGCAATGAAGCACATGAGACCGCTGAGTCACCACAGATTAATACCTGTGATAATGTGCAACAGAAGACAATAATCCTCGTGTGTAAACAACAACGATCAAATGATGAACGATGGGATGTTCAGAGGTTTTATGCAATTCATGCAACATCAAAGCGAGGGCGGCTCCTCATCCAAAAATGTGAAAAACACCGACAACTCTCTTGACGGCCACCGCTAAGCAGCTTCAAGGAGCCGGGACCACCGAGTTTTTTGAGAGCCAAAACCACTTAAGGCGAGACGTGGATAAAGCAGATCAACAAGATATTTGATGTCTTGGGATGCTCCGAGGAGCAAAAGGTTCCTTTGCCACCTTCATGTCATGAAAGCAGAGAGGCAGACATCGTGGAAATCAGAAGCGACTCAACTCCGCCCAGACTCAAAATGTCTTGGGAGAAGTTCCAAGAGTCTGCTCAACGACAAGTACTTTCCGAAAGTATTCATCACATGAAGGAGGTAGAGTTCATCAAGCTTGAGCAAAACAATATGACCGTGGCACAAGAAGACGGTTAAGTTTGCCGAAGTTGTTCTCTGCTTGCATCCCACTTGGTTGATAATGAGGAGAGAATGACGCGGATGTTTCTAAGAGGTTTGAAACCCGAGATACGTCAATACCTAATTTCTCACAAACTGTGTTTTATTCAGATGTTGTGAATAGAGCTCAGTTATTGGAGCGCGATAATGAGTCAACCCAACCAAGAGAGAGAGCAACCGACAAGTCGATAATACCAAAGGTAGCAGCCATCAAGTGATGACAACAAAGTGTGGAGGGAATCAACATGCCGTAAATGGTAATCACTTTGTGGTAATCATGGCCATGACAATAAGAGAGGACATTTCAAGAAGAGGAGATTCAACAATGATGGAAAGACGCCAAGACCAAAGACCGTTGTTAAGGAAGGAGAACGACCACCCGATCGATATGTTACAAATGTGGAGGGAAGGACACATCACCAAACCGCGCGATGCAACCCAAAGCATGTTACAATTGTGGAAAAGAAGGTCACCTAGCCCGATTTTTTTGTCATGCACCAAAGTCAAGTCCAATTGGATGGAGGCATCAAAGGGTGTCCCTGCATAAGACAAAACCGATAGTTCAAGGAGAGAGCATTTGTCGTAACCTCCCAAAAAGCGAGGAATCCGAACGAGGTGATCACGGTAAGCTAATCATAAACTCTAGTGAAGTTTATACTTTATTTGATACCCTTCTACCCATTCTTTATTTCTCCTACTTGCGCCAACGCTTAAATTTGACTCCGAGAAATTAGACTTTGACTTATCTCGTTGAAACTCCGCTGGGAGAAACCTTCATTACATCCATCGCTTATAAGTCTTGTTTGATTCAAATTCCAGAATCGCACGTTACCGTCGATCTTATTTCTTTGAAAATACTTGCATTTGATGTGATTTTAGGATTGATTGGTTAACTACTCATCATGCTAAAATCGATTATTTTCGTAAGGTTGTTAGCTTTCATATTCCTAACCAACCTATTATGTTAATTCAAGCAACCAAACCACTAAAATCAATCACCGTCATATCAAGTCATAAAGCTATTCGCTTATTAAAAAATGGATGTCAAGCTTTCTTAGCCCATGTCACTTGATTTAAATAAAAAATACGCCGATTTGAATGATATTTCTATTGTTAATAAATTTCCCGACGATTCCCTCAAGAACTTCCCCGCCTACCCCAGAGCGTGAAATTGAATTTTGTATCGACTTGAATCCTGCAGACAAAACCCATTTCCAAAGCCCCATATCGAATGGCTCCTATTGAACTTCGTGAGTTAAAAACCCAACTATGTGAATTGTTAGACATCGATTTCATTCTGCCCTAGTACGCTCCTCGGGGTGCTCCTGTTTCTATTCGTGAAGAAGAAAGATGGAAGTATGCGATTTTGTATTGATTATCTGGAGTTGAATCATGTCACCATCAAAAAATAGGTATCCTTTCCTCGCATTGATGACCGTTTTGACCAGCTTGCAAGGAGCCAAATTCTTTTCAAAGATCGATCTTCATTCCTGATATCATCATTGAAGATTAAAACCGATGACATTCCAAAGACGCGCGTAACTCCCTGCAGACGGCATTATGAATTCCTAGTCATGTCTTTTTGATCGACTAATGCTCCTCGCCGCTTCATGGACATGATGAACCGAGTATTCAAGGAATATTTGGATCACTTTGTGGTCGCTTTTATTGATGACATCCTCATATACTCCAAAACCCGTGAAGACCATGAGCAACACTTGAGGTCGACACTCCAAAAGCTTCGTGAAAACAAGCTATATGCCAAGTTGAAGAAATGTGAGTTCGCTTCGAGGAAGTTGCATTCCTTGGGCACGTGATATCAAATCATGGAATATCTTTTGACCCAACAAAGATTGAAGCAATTCAAAGTCGGGAGCAACCAAAGTCGCTGATCAAAGACGTAGCTTTCTTTCGGCTTTTAGTTGGTTATTATCGGAGATTCGTGGAAGGATTTTTCTAATCGCTACTCCATTAACTCAAACCGACTCAAAAGATACAAAGTTCTATTGGAGCGAGGAATGTGAGAAGAGTTTTCAAGAACTCAAGAGAAGACTCATTTCAAAGACTGCTCGACAATACCATCCGCCTTGAGGGATTTGTCATCTACAAAGTGATGCTTCGTGCAAAGGGTTAGGATGTGTTCTCATGCAACATGGGAAAGTCATAGCCTATGCCTCACGATAACTCAAAGAATATGAGAGGAATTATCCTACTCATGATCTAGAGTCAGGCAAGCAGCTGCTTTTTGCGCTTAAGATTTGGAGGCATTACCTATATGGAGAGAAGGTGGAGATCTATACTGATCATAAAAGCCTCAAATATTTCTTCACTCAAAAGGAACTCAACATGCAAAAACGATTTATGGCTTGAGTTGTTGAAAGATTATGATCATACCATCCAATACCATCCTCGAAAAGTTTAACGTAGTAGCCGATTTATCGAGTGTAAGATCATATGCGGCACGAAAGTGCAATATTGTCAACGCAAAGGCCCATTTTGTATGACTTGGAAAGGATGGAAATAGAGTTAAAGACTCAGGACCCATGTGATGATGGCGAATATACGAGTAGAACCGATTTTAATCGATAAAGTTAAAGTCGCTCAAGCTATGCACCGAGCCGATGCGTATGAGGAAGAAAGTGCAAGAAGGTGCTATTTCGTAAGCAAGAATCGATGAAGAAGGAATACTTGAGTCAACTCCTGCACTTTGTGTTCCTAACGATTCTCGACTTGAAGTATAAAATCATGATGGAGGCGCACAACACACCATTTGTAATCCATCTCGGGAGTACCAAAATGTATCGTGATCTTTCACATACATTTTGGTGGAGCAATATGAAGAGAGAGATAGCGGGTTTATCTCAAGGTGTCTAACTTGTCAACGAAGTCAAGGCGGAGCATCAAGTGCCAAAAGGTCCATTGCAACCACTTGAAATTCCTAGAATGGAAGTGGGAGCACATTACCATGGATTTCACATCGGTCTTCCCAAGGTTTCTCAAGGCATAGATGCGATTTGGGTCATTGTGATAGATCGACCAAGTCCGCTTCATTTTTTACCGATACGAGAAACTTATACACTTGAACGCCTTGCTAGTATGTACATAAACGAGATTGTAAGATTGCATGGTATGCCAAGATCCATAGTTTCGATCGAGACCCAAGATTCACTTCAAGATTTTGGGTTAGTTTTGCAAAAAGCTATGGGCACGGATTTACGATTTAGTTTGGCATATCATCCTCAAACGGATGGGCAATGGAAAGGACTATTCAAACTCTTGAAGATTTATTAAGACTCGTGTCCTTGACTTCAAGGGAAGTTGGGACAAGTTCTTACCATGGTGGAGTTTTCCTACAACAATAGTTATCAAACAAGTATCGCATGGCTCCATTTGAGGCGCCAGATGGAAGAAAGTGTCGTTCTCTCAAAGATGCTGGGATGAGGTGGGTGAAGCAACATTGTTGGGACCGGATTTGGTACGTATGACTACTTAAAAGATTCAAACGATCCGACAACGATAAAAACCTCACAAGATCGATAAAAGAGTTATGCCGATCTTCATCGAAAGGACGTGGAATTCAATATCGAGATCATGTGTTGTTACGTGTTGCTCCATGGAAAGGAGTTACAAGATTTGGAAAGAGAGGAAAGCTCAATCCTCGATTCATCGCCCATTTTTAATCCTCGATCGAGTAGGAACTGTGGCCTATAGACTCGCTTCTTTACCGCCTAAGTATGTCTCTTGTGTTCATAATGTTTTTCACATATCTATGTTACGTAAATATGTGAAAGACCCAAACCATATTATTGAACTAGAACCAGACGAGATAGAGGAAGATTTAACATATGAAGAGTTACCTGTTAAAATCTTGGATAAGAAGGATCATATTCTACGCTCCAAGGTTATACCTCAAGTTAAAGTTTTATGGAGAAACCACGATGTGGAAGAAATGACTGGGAGTTAGAATCGAGATGAAGTCAAGATATCCTCACCTCTTCGATATACCGTATACGCATCCTAATTTCGAGGATGAAATTCATGTTAAGGAGAGGTTGTAAGACCCCAACTTTTATTAATAAAGAATAATTTTTTCAAAAATATATTTTTGAATATTATGGTGTGGATTTGATATAATGTTATAGTTGTGGGTAATATTTACAAATTTTGCAAAAGTAAGCAAGTGGTTATATAATATTCGATTGGTCTGGGAATATTCATTTTAACAGGAATATTCGTACGACGCAACACAATCATTGGTGACCCTACAAATCTAATTATTATTATCGTAGTTAGAAAACGATGTAATTATCTTTTATAAAAATAACTACTGAAAGTTTTACCGTTAAAACCGTTGAACTACCCTAAGTAGTAAAAGTATAGTAATACGCATGTGATTGCATAGTAGCACACGGTATTGATTATTGATGCTTACGTGAGAAGTCACCGCTTATACTCAATTGTTGTTACAATAAAGAATCACGATAATAATTGATCATATCTTTCACATGTGTGTACTATTGATTCACATTCTTATACTATTGGGGAGTGGTGGCAAGATTGATAATACTTGTAATGACAAAGTTAAAATGGAGGTATAGATGGAGGTACTATAACGTAATTAGTATTTTCACATGATTATAACTATTGATTCACATGATTGAACTATTGATTCACATTATTTACTATTAGGGGAGGTGGTGCAAGTTTGATAATACTTGCAGGACTAAATTAAAAATAAAGGAAAAGAGGAAGGTATTATTCTGTAATATTTTGAGCTCTAAAACGTGCAATTATTGAAACTATATTTTCCTATAAATAGAAGCTCATTCTTCCTTCATTTCTCACCAATTCACTAAAGCTATAGAGCAATTATTATAGAGAGAAATTATAGAGAGAAAGAAGAAGAGAAGTCTACTACCTCACTATTCCAGTATCCAATTTTTTCTAAGGTAATGGGTATTATTCTTTCGTATTCATGAAGAGAGTTATTTCCTTTCAATACTCGTAAGGGTTGTTATTTCATTCTTTATTATTATGTTGGAATAACCTGTCTATGCGAAGTACCGCATACATGGTGAAATTCTTCTGTTATTCCATTCTTTATTATTTTGTTGGAATAACCCGTCTGGGCGGTCTATCGCCATGCCCTCGTGTGAATTTTGTTATTCCATTCTTTATTATTTTGTTGGAATATCCTTGTCTGCAATGATTACGCATTAATTCGGTTCCATTCTTTATTATTCCATTCCTTATTATTCTCGTTGGGAATAACGGTTCCATTTATTATTGTTGAATAACTCGTCTATCGCATGCATGGTGAATTCTTCGTTATTCCATTCTTTATTATTCATTGGAATAAACTGTCTATGTAGATTACCGCATGCATGGTGAATGATCCTTTGTATTCATTCCTTATTAAATTGTGGAAATGATATGTCTCACGTGATTACCGTGGTGGGGCAAAAAATCCACTTGCAGCTTCATATATTCTATTATACTCAATTGGTTAAAGTTTTCGCTTCTATACTCCATGAAATTAGTAGAATATCTCGGATATTTTGCGCTTCATCCAAAGATCTTTTCATGGAAATATTCTTCTGAGCATTCTTGAATTTTACTCCACAAAGCAGTATCATGTTGACAATTTGGATGTTATTGGCTCCTGGATAAATTAATTTATAAATCTTTAAAATTTATCCTTAAACTTGTTTTATTGAATTATTATGTCATTGTCATCATCCTCATGCTTATATTGTGATGAAAGTCATCATTGGCTTACGTGCATAGATGGATTTGGTATGATTACGACCAGGGATTATTCGGTATAATCATGACTGTAATGTGACGAATGATGTGGTAACAGTCCTCATTGGCTCGTTGTTCATTGATGGACAAATTGTTGGTGTGATTATGACCCGGTGATTATTCTAAGATAGTCATGACCATTGATGATTACATGAATATCCTTGGTCGTGATGCGGGGATGATTCGATTTTATTTATTTGTCGAGTCTCAAATGATAAAGTTGATGAAAAACTTTTTAAATCATAGAAGATAGTAGATTTAATGCTCTACTTGACTCTTCTAATGGATTGTTTGTTCCGCTGCAGTTAAACTTGCTGTCTATTATATTCTATCAGTTTAACATTGTTGAATGCTAATGATAATTTATTATGCATTATCTTAGTCATAATATTTCTTACTGGGCTAGTTGAGTTCACCCTTTCTTTCACTGTTCTCTTCAGGAAATGAGAATATAGCTAGGACGAGTCGGGAAACGGAGTGACGGTCCAGATGATAGCATTATTAGTCTTCACTATTCTGTTAAATAGTGTGACAATAAATGTAATGAGGACTCCATTGAGTGTGGATATTGTCTAGATGATAATATTCTTATTAAAACTCTTAGTTTATATTTTGTCGTATTTTACACCACAGTTGTATTATTAAGTTGTATTTGAATTTTGTACCATGTATTTGGCGACTCAAGATGGGTGATGTATACCTATTTTGGGGGCGTCACAGTTATCTCTGCCAAACATTAATGTGGATGGGATCTAGTCGGCCGACGGTGGCAAATAGTGATGGGATGTAGCAGGTGAGCTGCACGCAGTCGGCTGAGGTCACCGGTAATGGGGAACTGTGTCAGGGTGGGTGGGTGGCACAAGAAACCGAGCGTAAGAGTATATGATGGAGGAGATGGCATTCGGAAAAAGGTAACTAATATTTTTCTCTCTCTCAATATACTAGATATTATTTTCCTCCATTGTTAACCTTGTGATCGCCTGTACTGACTCTCACGCCGGAGCTATCCCCCGACGGTCGAAGCCGTCAAGCTTTTGGTGTTGTCGGGTTTACTGTGCAGGATCGGACGTGTCTTACGTGATTGGGATGTGTGAAAAGATCTTGGCGTTAACAATTTGTTTTCATATATATTAAAGCGAAGGTCATACTTTACCAAATATTCGGAAAAAATATCGGATGAAGATAAGTCCTAGAGTTCCTATTGCAAATGTGAAAAATGCACATTTTAATTATTGATAATTTGACATAATGAAGCATTTTGTGCATTTCAGATCCCCCTTGAGCTGTATGATGCCTTCATCACAACAATCAAAGAAGGCAATATGAAAACAATGACAAATAGAAGTATGCCAGATGATCCTTATCCCACCCCAGGTGCACTCTTACTTGGAGATGCATTCAACATGCGGCATCCTTTAACAGGAGAAGGAATGACTGTTGCTTTATCTGATATAGCTGTGCTTCGAGATCTTCTTAGATCTCTTGGTGCTTTGAATGATTCACCTGCCCTCTGCAGATATCTCGAGTCCTTTTATACTTTGCGTAAGGTTAGAAGGATTCCTTTTAGCTATATATACTAATACTGGTTACTCAATTTGATATCTTTAGAAACAGGAAATAAAAAATTGAGCAAAAGAAAGCCAAGTTTAAAAGAATTTGAGGAGTTAATATCTAATCCAACTATTTTGAATGAAAAAAAAAATTATGAAAATCTAATTGAATTAGCATCATTTTCTTTGCAGCCAGTGGCATCTACAATAAATACATTGGCAGGTGCCCTCTATAAGGTATTTTGTGCATCGCCTGATCAAGCAAGAAATGAAATGCGCCAAGCATGTTTTGATTATCTAAGCCTTGGAGGTATTTTTTCTAATGGACCTGTGGCTCTACTGTCTGGTCTAAATCCTCGGCCCTTGAGTTTGGTACTTCATTTCTTTTCCGTGGCCATGTATGGTATTGGCCGCCTATTATTACCCATTCCTTCACCCAAACGCGCATGGCTTGGGGCTAGATTGATTTCGGTGAGTATGCGCTGTAGCTATTAAAATCATTACTGCTTCTAGCATTTCATGCCAAGTATTAATGTTTTTGAAGTTTCTGTTTTTTCAATAAAATAATAAACGAAAAACCAATGTTTTCATTTCTTTTTAATTCTCAGGATGCAACAACTATCATATTTCCTATCATAAGAGCTGAAGGAATCAGACAAATGTTCTTCCCTAGAGTTATTCCGGCATATTACAGATGTCCCACCACCAACTGATACAATGAAATCAACTCCTAGTCTTTTTATTTTAAATTCTTATTGTACCGAGATTCTTTTAGCAAACCTTATTTACTTTGAGAGTTCAGCAAGTCGGGAAAGATTTTTTTGTAACCTTAATTATTACATTTCAAAATTCTGGCAGTAATTCTTGTACTAGAATCAGGAGTCTGTTCAGGAATTATACTTCCTTGAAATGAAATTTAACGAAGAAAGAATAATTCAAAGAATATGCTTCGTTGTCGGAGTAGTTGCAATATGATTATCAGACTATTATAAACATGTTTCATGTAAATAACCATTTCAAGATGTGCAACTTCTTGTAGCCATTTTGGTTTTGTATTTATCGCAGATATTTAATGTTCCTGTTTTAGGGTTTTATGCTAAAAGGCCTTTTGGTGTTTGATTAAGTTTTTTTTACATCAGAAATTGGCATGTAATTGGTTATGTCAATAGTGGATCCTTATGTATTGCGTACTTAATTAGTTAGTTTCTCAGTGTTCTGTGAGATCTCGGTTGGGATATTCGTACTGCAGATTGTAAGTTAATGAAATATATACAAAATTGGCTAAAAATGCACAGGTTTGAAGGTTCTTAAGTACAAGATTGAGCACAATGGAGGTTCCTAGTGTATCGAGTACTTCAGTAGTTAATTTCTCAGTGTTCTGTAAGATCTCTGCTGGGACATTTTTGGACTGCATATTGTAAGCTGATCTTTTGTGTTTGATGTTTCAGTATCAACCTTCTAATAGTTTCTAGTTTGGTGATGTAGTTCATTGGCAGCCTAGGTTTCTTATTTATTTATTTTTACTCTATTTCATTACCTTTTGTTATTTGAAGTAGGATTTCAAATCCTTTTCTTCCGCTGCTTTTGGGTCTACCAAACACAACCTAAGGGTCTTTTTGTTCAGTTTTTTGAGAATTTGTTCCCTTAGCTTCCCGGGGGTATGACCCCCTTGTAGGATGTATAATAAACCTATGCTTTGTTCTGTACATTTCACTTGCTTACTAATTGCAAGTAATGAATAAATACAAGAAAATAAACTTCCAAATAATGTTTAAATAATTGATTGGCAACAAAGTTTTGCACTAATCATTCAAGAATCAAGGTCAGCAAGTTACAAAGATGAAAGTTTAAACGTTAACTTTTTCTATGCATCAACATCAATCTATTATAAGCAAATTGTCCTTATATATATATATATATATATATATATATATATATATATATATATATATATATATATATATATATATATATATATATATATATTCTCGCCATTGCTCCAGCAGACAGCAGTTATCAGGACCTAATGATTTTTCATGATTGCTTCACCATTATCCTTTTTTTACTGGTGCACCAACCTTTCTATACCATTTAAGAAGGTTCCATAATCTTACATTGTACAGTTCTGTTTGTCATGATGCACCAATGTACAAGTCACAATACACCGGTTTTCTCTACCCTAGCTATCTTTATTTTGTATAGTAGTGCCTTGTAATTTGGGATTCATCCAAAAACTTGTTCTAATATAATCTGGTTCTATTTTTATAAGGTGTCTATTTATGAAGCAATTATTTCTGATCTCTGGTACTTCTTCCTAAGATTTTCAATACCATGAACAAATGTTTGACTGAACATAGCTAGCATATTGTTTTTTTTATAGTATTTTCTTCCTCTCTTTCCCCTAATGACCAAACTCTTACTAGTAATACTTAGGGGATCATGAATATTGACCATCCTTTGTTTCTTTCTTCTTGCTTCTTTCTATCTTCTTTATATTTTTAAAAAATCAGTAATTAGACAGTTTCCTTTCTTTCTTTTTTAATTTTCTTCTATTTTATCCTTTTTTGTATCCAAGACTATACAATTAAACTTTCATTACATGACCAACTTTAAAAAAAAATCCTGCCGACCTTTTAGCTTTTGAAAATTCCTTTGTCTAGTAGAACCATTATTTTTTGCATCCTATAAGAAGCAAGGTCCCATTTCAATTGAAACATTCACTAAAAAAAATACAAGCTTACAGAAGCATAACAAGAAAAATCCTGTAAGGGATATATTAACATGACATTCTTCATGGATTTGAATATGGCTGATCAATTTTTTCTTGGTTGGAGCTATTGCTTCGCTTTTCAGTTTTGCCCTATTTTTCTTGCTAGGCAAGAAACAGAAGAGCAACAACAATTCTAAATTAGTAAAGATCCAAAGAAATGAAAGTGCCAAAACTGTGCATGATGGAGAATGCAAGCCAGAAATGGTTGGGAGCCCGGACATCATTATCGTTGGCGCTGGTGTTGCTGGTTCTGCTCTGGCTTGTACTCTTGGAAAGGTCATCTCTCTCTTACTCAACTTACATTTGATTTCATTATGAAAACAATGTCCAACAAGGTTTTGTATGATGGTGTTAATGCAATTCCTTGTTTTCATAAAAGTATCGCTGTTGGTTTAGAAATAAAGAGGATATAAGTCTCCAAAAAGCATCAATAAATCTTCATCTCTTATTAGCAAAAGCATGAGTTTTTTGCTAGGAAAAAGGAAACCAGATTGTTCAAGTATTATGTTAGAAAATACTAATGATCAATGGCTTTTTTGACAAGAAAGCTAATTATCTGTAAATAAAACAGGATGGGTGGCGAGTGCTTGTAATTGAAAGTGATTTAGCTGAGCGAATTGTTGGCGAATTGCTTCAGTCAGGAGGCTATCTAAAACTAATTGAGTTGGGTCTTGATGGAATAATTAGGAAGAGAATATATTTTAGGGAGGAAGTGAAATATAATTTTAGAGAACACTAGAACACTTGATTTCACTTGCTTCAAATAAACAAAAGTACAAGGCTATTTATAGGACTCATATGATACTTCTAAAGCCACAATAATAATGATCAAATACATGTAAATGAACCTAACACTTAAATACATTCATGAACATACATGTATCATGTACTTGGATATCATCAATTCATATACTAATATTAATTAAGATAATTCTTGAACAATCTAGAATATATTTAAAAATCTCGTAAACCAAATTTATTATTCACTCTGAGCTTAGCGATTTGCTTCTTGAATACTTCTCTAAAAACCGGCTTTGTAAAAATGTCAGCTAGTTGCTCCTCAGATTTACAATACTTGATATTAATAATTCCATTATTCACAAGTTCCCTTAAGAAATGATATCGAATGTGAATATGCTTTGTCTTTCCATGAAGAACTAGATTTTTGGTAACTGAAATTGTTGAAGTGTTATCACAAAACAAAGTTGGATCAACTTCTTATTTTTGCTTGAGATACTTCAAAATTCCTTCTAGCCAAACATGATTATTATTTTCTTGACAAGCAATTAATAATGACTTTGAACAATCTTTCTCAACTGATTCATTTTCATGCACCAATCCAAATTCCTTTTTGTTAGATGGTGCAAACCAACATTCACTAATTTTATGACCATGCCTATGACAATGAAAACATTAAATATTGCCTTTTCTCCCTCTTTAATTAATAACATTACCTCTTCCTCTTTGAGAATTGTTTGAATACTCAAATGACTCTTCCTTCAAATTATTATTGTTACCTTGTGATCCTCTTCTATTGCCACGATAATTAGAGTCTCTACCTATGTTTCCTTTGAAGTCACCTCTTCCACGTCCACGACCTCCTCCACGACCGCAACCAACGGGAGCACCTCGGCCTCCCGTAATTTCAGACTTGAGAGCTTGATCATTAGAAGGTGGATTTCTTTGATTAACACGGAACTCATGTGCCTTCAAAGAAGCCTCCAAATCTTCTAAAGACAGTTTTGACACATCTTTGGATTGAATACCACGATAAAATCAAACTTTGGTAAGCTCCGAAGAATTTTCTTAACAACTTTTTGATCTTGCAAAACTTTTGCCATTTGATTTACAATTGAAGTAACTCTTGAAAAATAATCAGCAATAGTTTCACTTTCTTGCATTTGCAATTTCTCAAACTCTAAACGCAAAGATTGGAGTCGTACCCTTTTTACCTTTTCTTCACCTTTATATAGTGATTGCAAAATATCCCAAGCTTCCTTTGAAGTTTCTGCCTTCGGAACTCTATCAAAAATTGGCCTTTCAATTGCTTGATAAATTTGGAAGAGCGCCTTGTTATCCTTCTCCGTTGAAGCGAGTAATTAGAGAGGCTACATTGTTTGAATTTGCCATCACAATGTTAAAATAACAAAGATAAAATTGGTCTGCTCTTTACTTAGGGACAAGTCTCTCCGTAAATTTCTCCCCTATTCTGAAAATAAGAATTGGAAAACATGGAAGTAGAACACATTTAATTAGGTGCATAATAGAACCCGAAATACCTCTACTAGTCTGGACACAAGAATATCTAGAAGTTACTTCTGGTTGCTATTGCCCTTCTTTTTCAGTAAGTTTCCAAACTTGCGGAGCAAAGGCTTCTTCTTCTACTGACTTTGTTAGTTGCCAATTGAGACTCCAGATCCTCTGTTTTTTTAACTAGATCTGATACCAATTTGATGGAATAATTAGGAAGAGAATATATTTTAGGGAGGAAGTGAAATATAACTTTAGAGAACACTAGAACACTTGATTTCACTTGATTAAAATGATTCAAGTACAAGGCTATTTATAGGACTCCTATGATACTTCTAGAGCCACATTAATAATTAATGATCAAATACATATGAACCTAACACATAAATACATTCATGTACATACATGTATCATGTACTTGGATAACACCAATTCTTGTACTAATATTAATTAACATAATTCTTGAACAATCTAGAATATATTTAAAAATTTGGTTTAGTTAACAGGCCTGGAAGGTATGCAAAAGGATAACATGAAGTAGTGGCACCTTTTATATAGCACCTTCATGAACTGACAACTCTAAACAACTGCTGTATAATTTTACGATTTTGACTCCAAATTTGGTACTTTGTTTTTTGTGTTTCTTATGCTTGCCTTTAAATTAATTAATGATTGGGAAATGCATATCATATTTATTTTTCTGCAACATTTTCCAAGTATTCCTCCTTTTCCTTCTAGGCCTTCTTGCAATTTGAACCAAAATGGTTGAAAACTTTGCTGTTCTTTTAGAATCTTGGACTAAAACTTGCAAATCTATGCATTATCATAATTCCAAGTGCTAAGTTCCAAATATTACTGTATTTGATTTGGGGTCTAAAAAAGTTTGTTTTTATTCTTTTTGTCCCTTCATAACTTGTTCCACTTGATGCAAAGCCCCTATACTACATTAGAAAACTTCTTTCAAATTCTTTTAGAGCCCCTCTTTTTTTAAAACTTTTTTTCTTTTATATGTCACTCAGTGTAAAACTAGAGCAAGGAACTGTGACATCTCTTGTTGAACAGAAGGGGACGGTTAAAGGAGTACACTACAAGATTAAAACTGGTCAAGATATGACAGCTTCTCCTCTCACAATTGTATGTGATGGTTGCTTCTCAAATCTGCGACGCACCCTCGTAACCCCAAGGTGAGGATCCTTTTCTATGAACTTGTGTTGTTTTTGTGATAGCAGCCATTCTGTTTCATTCGTATTGAAAGTGTCAACTGATCGAGAGAAATTAACACGCTACCATTTTTTTTATGAAGGTAGACATTCCCTCGTGTTTTGTGGCCTTAATTCTAAAGAACTGTCAGCTTCCATATCCCAATTTTGGACATGTTATTCTAGCAAATCCTTCACCCATCTTGTTATATCGCATTAGTAGCACTGAGATTCGATGCTTGGTTGATATACCTGGTAAGAAGGTACCTTCCATTGCAAATGGTGATATGACTCAATATTTGAAGACTCTGGCTGCACCTCAGGTAATATAGAATTTATGGTATGATCAAATCTTAAAATTTTTGTACTTGAAGATAATGTGCATTTACATAATGTGGAACTTGCAAGCATTTTGATATTTACCTTTTAATTATTTTTACTTTGTCCTGATGAAGTTTTTGTGCATCTCAGCTTCCCCTTGAGCTATATGATGCCTTTGTAACAGCAATCAATGTAGGAAACAATATGAAAATAATGGCAAACAGAAGCATGCCAGCTGATCCCTATCCCACCCCGGGTGCATTCTTAATTGGCGACGCATTCAACATGCGGCATAACAGAGTTTACAAGAAATAATACTGCCCAAAAAGAAATGCAGGTGTGACGTTAGACAAATGCGAAAACTGGGTTATCAGCATCTACACATACATACCCCAGTGCTGCAACAATGCAAATTTTTTATATATTTTTTGCAATTTTAATTTAATATAATATTATATTTTTCAAGGTCATTTCTATTATGAATATGGTTTCAAGAACTTTAGTTCAGTGTCATTAACTAACAAATGTGGGAGCTGGAGTATATATCTCGTGTCACATTTTCATTTATGGAATATGCACGTCATCAAATATGTTTTGAATTTTAGTATTTTGACTTCCATGTGATAGCCATATCATCAAATATGTAACTCCGTTTGTCTATTTGTCATTTTTGTTAATGGCAGGGGCATGGGCGATCCAAAAAATATAACGTTAAGGGCATTTTTGGAAAAAAAAAGTATAGGGTGCTCGGTAGACATCGGGGTAAAAGTCAAAGACATTTTTGAACCTTATCGGTTAAGGATTAATGTTAGATGCTTTCCTACATGTCCGATTATGTTAGACTAGTGGCTTTTGTTGGATTTTAAGTTGTCTATTTTGGAGAGGTCAGGAGATCAATACTTGCTAGCAACAATTTTTTTAAGAAATTTTTTTAATCCAGATTGTTTGGCTGTTGCAAGGATTTGTACTCCCAACCTTATTGTTGCAATAGTCTCACTCGACCAATTGTACCAAAAAATCTTTTATTTAAACATGCAGATTCACATTCTTATACTTGTAATATATCATTAGTTATTTTATTCACATTTTTTAAATAATGGGCCTATTTTCATTTATATTAACATGAATTGGTAGTTAACAATTATAATGTTTAATTGTTGAATTTTCATGTTGTTGTAATTGTTAAATGTGAATATGCATGGATCTTAGTTTACATGTTTATATGCATTAATATGGGATATTAATTTAATTATATATTTTAAATAAATAAAAAAATCCTCATTTTTATATAAATAAAAAAATCAAGTGGAAAAAAGAATTGTATTTCTTACGGCCTCCATCTTTGGTCCATTATATTGATACATATATCTTATCTCAAATTTTGTGTTCCCATTCGGAAGATGCATGAATCTAGTTATATTAGATAGGGATTTCCTTGTGATAGATTTATTAAAAATTGTATTATGAATTATTTTTCATCGAAATATTTGTATTAAAATGTTAAAGAAAATTTAAATGGATGGTATACACTTGACAAAACATAAATAATAATTCTCCCCATCGGAGTGATACTTCGTATTATTATTTTGGGCTGCATTAAAATGGTGAATTATTTTTATTTCATGAGATGTCAAGATATAAAAATAATAGTAATTTCAAATTATTCTTATTTTTCCCTTCAAAAAGAGAATTATTTGAAATTAAGTTTCCATGTTTATTTTATGTTTGTGTTTGAGGATTACACTTTCATATTATATGCAAAAGTTTATTTTTATTGAATGACCATTTTATTTATGCATATTGTATAATTCTACAGATTACCATGTCGTCTTTTAATCCCCTTGCTATTATCCTTAAAGAAAATAAGTTAACCATACCTAATTATTTGGATTGGAAAAAAAAAATTTGACATTGTGTTAACTACTGAAGACTATAAGTTTGTGTTGACTGAACCTTGACCAATTCTTCTAGAAAATGCTACTGTTTCTCAAAAGAATAACCATAAGAAGTGACAAAAGGCAGATGATATGTCTCGTTGCTATATATTGGCATCTTTATCAAATATATTGCAACACCAATATCAGTCTACTACCACTGCTAAAGAAATCTTGGATAGCCTTCATGAAATGTTTCACGACCCGTGAGTCATCGCTTTCGCAGATCGTGATGAAAACACTTATGAATTCCAAGATGTCCGAGTGATCTTCAGTTCGAGATCATTATTTAAAAATTAGTTCTTACTTAAACGAACTGGAAATCCTGGGAGCAACAGTTGATGGGGAAACCCAGGTTAACATGTTGCTAGAGACCTTGCCTGATTCCTTCAATCAGTTCAAACTTAATTACACTAAGAACAAAATGTCTTTAACTTTACCTGAACTGATGAAGGAAATCCAAGCACTAGAGGGTATTCTTCATGCAAAAGGAAGCATTCATGTTCCAGAAACTAGTACTTTTAGGGGAAAGGCTAAGGGCAAGAACCAAAAAAAGAATAACGATAAGAAAGTTGCAAATGGAAACATTCCTCCATCTGGAGGGTTGGGAAGAAAGGTGCAAAAGAAAACCTAAAGGGAGATATTTTCACTATGGGGAGAAATGTCACTAGAAAAGGAATTATTCTACTTACCTAGCCAAGATCAAAAATCAAGGTATGATTGATTGTCTCATTGATCAGTTTGGCAAGATAGCTAAATATCAATCTTTCGTTCATGAAACATGTTTTGTGGGCTGTTCTACTGAATCCTGGTGTGTAGAATCGAGAACCAAAAATCATGTCTGCAATTCTTTGTAGGGGTTTCAAGAAACGAGAAACTTGAATGAAGGCGGGATTTATCTACACCTTGGTTCTAGCGCAAAAGTAGCAGCTTTTGTAGTAGGAGTTATGCATCTCAATTTTAATAATGATAGGAATTTAGAATTAGTAGATTGTCTTTATGTTCCAGACATTCGTATAAATTTAATTTCAGTTTCTTGCTTATTTAAACATGAATATTCAGTTAATTTTGATTCAAAGATTGTTATTCGCAAGAATGGAAATTTCATTTGTTCTGGTTCATTGGTAGATAATTTATATATTCTTACTCCAAATTATTATTCATTATTACAAACTGAATATAGTCTACATATACCATTAAAAAGAAAAGTTTCTTCAGTTAATCAAATTTATCTCTGGCATCTACGATTATGTCATATTAATCTAAATAGGATCCAAAGACTGGTTAAAGATGGTCCTATAAGTTCCTTAAAACTTGAAAATCTTCCAGTTTGCGAATCCTATATAGAGGAAAACATGACCAAATGACCTTTCAAGGAAAAGAAATATAAAGTCAGTGATAAGTTAGAATTAATTTATACAGATGTATGTGGTCCTATGAATATCCGAGCAAGAGGAGGGTTTGAGTATTTCATCACCTTTACTGATGATTGCTTAAGATTTGGTTATGTGTACCTTATGCATCAAAAGTCTGAAGCATTTGAAAAATTCAAAGAATTTTAGGCAGAAGTAGAAAAGTAATCAGGTAAACACACTTCTTGGGGAATTCAAAGATTACTTATCTAATATATGAATTATATCTGAATTAACTGCACCGGGTACACCCCAACAAAATGGTGTGGCAGAAAGAAGAAACAAGACTCTTTTAGATATGGTAAGGTCTATGATGAGTTTTTCTACTCTTCCTATTTCTTTTTGGGGTTATGAACTAGAAACAGAAATGTACTTATTGAATCTTGTACCATCAAAGTCTTTTCCTTTAACACCTAAAGAATTGTGGAGTGGGCGAAAGCCAGTATTACACCATATTCATATATGGGGCACACCTGCACATGTACGAAAATGAAAGACAGACTTAGATAAATTAGGTTTAATAACAGAAGTATGTTTATTTGTAGGATATCCAAAAGGAACTAGAGGTGGTCTATTTTATAGTCCTTTAATAGTCCTTTAGACCAGAAAGTATTTGTTAGCACAAATGCAGTTTTTCTGGAAAATGACTACATAATGGAATACAAGTCGAGTAGTAAATTTGTCTTAGGAAAAATGCCAAGTACATCAATTGCTCAATTAATTAATCCACCACAAGACTTGGATGGATTTCCACAAACTAACCAACCCGATTCTTCTAATACATTGGAGCTTCGTCAAAGTGGGAGGAGTATCAGGCCTCCTGAGAGACTTTTACTTCTTGGAGAAACTTATGATGTTATCCTGGAAGAAGATGAAGAGTCAGATCCCTCTAACTCTCATGAAGTTATTACTGATGTAGATGCATCCAACTGGCGCATAGCTATGAAAAAAGAAATGGATTTCATGTACTCAAATAAAGTATGGGAACTTGTAGAAGCACCTAATGTGGTCAAACCTAGAGGGTGCAAGTGGGTCTACAAAAGAAAAAGTGGGGTAGATAGAAAGGTGGAAACCTTTAAAGCACGGTTGGTCGCAAAAGGTTTTACTCAAAAGGAAGGTATCGCTTATGAGGAAACCTTTTCACCAGTAGCTATGCTTAAATCTATCAAAATACTCTTCTACATTGCAGCTCATCTCGATTACGAGATATGGCAAATGGATGTCAAGACTGTTTTTCTTAATGGATATCTTGATTAAGAAATCTATATGAAGCAGACTGTTGGTTTCATAGTTAAAGGCCAAGAAAATATGGTATGCAAGTTACAAAAGTCCATTTATGGACTTAAAACAAGCATCAAGGTCTTGGAATATAAGGTTTGATCAAGAAATTAAATCTTATGGTTTTAAACAAAATCCAGAAGAATCTTGTGTATACAAGAAGAATAAAGATGGGGTGGTGGTATTCTTAGTTCTTTATGTGGATGATATATTGCTTATTGGTAATGATGTGGGAGCATTATCTAGCGTTAAAATTTGGTTGTCTAGTAATTATGAGATGAAGGACCTAGGAGAGGCTAATTACATTCTAGGGATCAAGCTTTGGCGTGATCGCAAGAATAGAATGTTAGGCCTATCCAAAGCTGCATACATAGATATAATTTTGGTTAGGTTCAACATGCAGAATTCTAAGTAAGGACTACTTCCTATCATACATGGAATTCCTCTTACTAAGGAGCAGTGTCCTAAGACACCTCAACAGCAAGAGCGCATGAAGAAAATCCCTTATGCTTCGGCGGTGGGAAGTCTTATGTATGCAATGTTGTGTACTAGAATAGGTATTTATTTTACAGTAGGCTTGGTCAGCAGATATCAGTCTAACCCTAGACTCAAACATTGGATAACAATAAAGCATATACTTATCTACGGAGAACAACAGATTATATGCTTGTATATTCTGGTGATGATATTGTTCCGAAATGATATACAGATTCGGATTTTCAGTCAGATAAAGACTCTAGAAAGTCAACATCTGTTTATGTGTTTACTCTTGGAGGTGGAGCTGTCAGTTGGAGGAGTGTTAAACATTCTTGCACAACTGAATCCCCCATGTAAGCTGAATACATTGCTGCTTCCGAAGCTGCAAAAGAGGCTGTATGGATCAAGAAGTTCTTGCTAGAAATAGGAATGGTACCTTCAGTATCATCTCCTATTGTCTTGTTTTGTGACAATAATGGGGCGATTGGACAATCAAAGGAGCCTAAGAACCACAAGAAAGGCAAACATATTGAAAGAAAATATCAACTCATTCGAGATATAATTCATGTTGGGTTTTTATATAGCGCGATCATGCAATCAAATTATACAAAAGGTGTGGAAGTGCGATAAAATAGGAATTTAATATTTTTATACGAACCCATCACCATGATCATACTTTGTGCATAATTATCAATCAATAGAAAAGAGATGGAGAACAGATTCATACCCTTGTAGAAACTAGCTTCCTCAGGTACGAGTTCACCTCCAATTCCTTTTCACGTTCAACTAGAATTCGCCGGGTTTGATTCTTTCCTTTGATCAACGTTATCCACCCAAGTGTTTGGCCTCTAGAGATGATCCACCAAGGAAGAACAAAATATTCAAGACGATGGGTGTTTGGCTTAAACCCTAGTTTTTCCTATCTCTAAAGAAAAATGGCGTACTCTCCAACAATTGAAATTTCACGTACTTTGTGAAAGCATCAACAACAACCCCCACATATAATAAGACTCATTTTATTTATAGATGTAGGCAACCCTCCTTAACAATTAAGAAATTAGGTTTTATTTTAATTAATTAAACTCCTTTAATTAATTAGGCTCCTAATCTTATTAGGAATATATGAGAGTACTTTTATTAATTAATTCTCAAACTCTTTTAGGAATTAAATAATAATAGTAATAATAATAAGACTCCTCTTATTAATTTATATTTAATATTTCCAAAATATTAAGTTATTTAATTTATTCTATCACCATAGATTAAATTAAATATACTTAATTTATTATTATGATTATGCCATTTGCTTCTTAAATAAATATTCTTCCTTTTTGCGGTGTGACCCTTTAGGTTCTCCATATTAAACCGGTTGTGAATAAATCAATTAGAACAATTCTAATCTTATTTAAATAAATAAATAAATAAATCTAGTAATTTATTTAAATAAATAACATTTATTCCACAATAGAGATAAGCCTCCCTAACGATTAACGACTTCTTAGATAATATAGATTTTAACATTAATCATAAAAGAACCTTTGAGTAAATAGTTATCGTACAATTCAATCCTTCCACCATACAATGTCCCAATTAAATATAAGATATGGAATTACTGTCAAGTCTTATTTTATTTAATTTTATGTTTTTCGATTCTTAAATGCACAACACCAAATAATGCAAATTTGAAACTTTTTTCTAATTATTTCATTCTGCCTTGGCCAAGGACTACTAGGTTGTCATTTATCGAATCACATAGGACATATTTCTTCTTTTATTAGAAGTGATAGATTCTTTATTGATCATTCATTATCTCCATATATAACTTATTATACCCAAGCATACCCTTTGATATAACCTAAGGGTCATAAGGAATAAGTTAAATTATAATTCATTATACACAAGATACTATGATGATCTCAAGTCTAAGGATCACTTGTACTACTATCACTTCAGGAATTCCTATTGACAGGTAAGTAAAACTCCATTAAGTATTCCTTAGCGAGCCACGTTCAGTAAGCTTATTCTCTAATAAGCACCGACATACTTGCTTTAGCGTCTCCACATAAATGATCATGAGATCAATCATCCTCATCGAATGAGCAAGCAACGTATGTAACAATCTATCCAGATTCATTAATTCCCTTTTTAGTAATCCATCGATTAGGAACATTTTAGTTTTTAAGTTATCTAAGAATTTAGATCTCATTAGCATGATCTCATCATGATTCTAAAAGCATTGCTTAAAACTATGGGTTTATCACATATTATTAAAACAACACCATGTAGATAAATTAAAGCCTTTAGTAAATGAATACTTTTATTAATAAACGAATAAAATTGTTACAAAGTATATGCTTTATCATCAACATGATTGGCTTGTGTGCATACTAATATCAATCTCCCACTTACACTAAAGCCAATCGTCATGATATCTCATACCCTTATTCTCTAAGTGACAATCATCCTGCTGCTGGATAAGCTTCAATATATGGATATATAATGTTGTTCTTGAGAGTCAACTATCTCTATAGTGAATTCCCATCTTTCAATGATTCCTCTAATCAAATGAAAGTGATGCAACATATGTTAAGATCCAAGATGAGACTTAGGAACTATTCCTAGTTTTGTAATGAACGTTTCATCCAAACAATCAACTTACAGCTTCATTTAAAGCTATATACTTTGTCTTTATCACTAAACCAGTAACTTTTTATTGTTTGAAACCTTTCCAATTCACTGCACCACCATTCAAGGTAACGCTTTACCTTAAAGTAGATTTTTTGTTGTCTTGGTCTGTCTGAAAAACTTGAGTCTGTTAGGCCCTCTAGTTTTAATTCAGACCCACTATGAATACGATCACATCCTTAATGCCGGTTAAGTACTTTAAGATATTTTTTACTGTCTTACAGTGATCTTCTTCGGAATATGACCGATCATCATCAGGTCTCATATATTTCATTGCATAGATGATTATTACTCATGCGATCTCTCTTTTCAGGAGTCTATGGGAACTATTAAGAGAGATACACTCCATGACTCATTAACATGAGACATCTCTTGGAGTTTTCCATGCTAAACGACTTTAGATTCAAATGAATATACGTTTCATGGGTTAAACCGAGCATCCTTTTTAAATCTATCTATATATATTTGTATCCCCAATTAAGATAGTATTCCCAAATCATTCATGGAGGAATGTTTAGAAAACTTTATCTTTATTGATTGTAGCATTAGTATGGTATTCCTTATCCGTAGTATATCAACATATAATACTAGGAATATCATGACGCTCCCATTGACCTTTTGTACACACTAGGTTCATTCTTGTTTTTCATAAAATCAAACTCTTTTGATTATCTCATCAAAACGAATGTTCCATTTTTGAGAAACTTGCTTCAATCCATTTCTCTGAGTGTCTACAACTCTTACCTCATCGTATGTAACTGGATCATCAACTTCTATGATGCGTACCTCATCATCATCATTTATGATGAATCCATACCTCTCAGGTATCTTCGGTACTATTCCAGATTTATGATTTGGTTGTGGTACAATAGGTCTATCTACAAGTTCCTCTTATTTGACTTATAATGTTTTGTGGTTCTTTAACTCTTCAAGATATATTATCCTCCCACTAGCCCCTTCAATGATATACACATTTATCTAAGAAGGCAGCATGTTTCGTAACAAGCACCTTTTGCTGAGTAGGATTATAGAACATATGTACCCTAAACTTACTTTAGGATATCCCACAAATATGCACTTGTCAAATTTTATCCCAAACTTATCCTTTTGAAACCTTTTTCACATAAGCTGGACAACCCCTTATCTTAACATACTTAAGATTAGGAATCCTCACTGTCCATAACTCTTATAAAGTCTTGGGGTTGGATTTTGAGGTTACCTTTTCGTAAATATGTTGCCATTTCTAGGGCATGACCTCAGAAGGATATTGGAATGTTGGTAAAATTATTATGGACAACACCATGTCCAACAAGGTAAGATTTTTCCTTTTAGATACATCAATCAATTATTGCATATCAGGAGGTGTCCATTATGAGAAAATCATTTGAGATGATCTAAAACTTATTGCACAAGTATTCCTTCCTCAATCTGATCAAAGAATTCTAATACTTTTCAATTAGTTTCACTTCTAAATTCTTTGAACCTTTCAAAATAATTCACACTTGTATTTCAGTAAATACACAAATTCAACTCTTTGAATACTCATTTCCTTTTCTTATACTATTTTGTTCAATTTTTAAAAATTATTTTCTTGTAAATCAAGTATACAAAATCCATTAAGTAATATTCTAGTTCTATACAAAATATTATTATTATAAATAGAACAATAATTTTTCTTAAATATAATACCAATAAATTTTATTGTCCAATAGCAAAATGGAAATAATGTTTCTAATGAGAACTGGAATACAATAACAACTTATTGACTTAATAGACTTACCCGTAGGTAATACTAAACAATAAATTCCTGTGGCTAATGCAGCAACCTTTGCTTCATTTTCCACACGTAGGATTAGTTATCCTTTGTTTAGTTTTCAACTTCTGCTTGGTTCTTTCATAAATTTGTATCTATAAGAACCAAAGTCGGTATCCAATACCTAAGTAGAACCTTAACTTAAAGAAAAATTTATTTCAATCATGAACAAAACTGTATTTATAACCGAAGCTTCATTAAGCTTCTTCTGGTTAGCTTATGCAAGATGCTTCTCGTAGTTTCTTTTTAGTATCCAGGCTTATTTCAGTGGAAGAAAACTCCTTTGTTATCCGTATCAGCTTTTTTCTTATTATCCTTTATTTTTTCCTTTCTATTTACCTTCTTAGAATCGTTCTTTTTTCAGAAGATCCTTTGGTCCCTACCAGTAAGACTTGATCTTTCTTCGTTGGAAAGTGACTCTCAACATTTTTTAACATGTTAAGAAAATCAGCGAGGCTGATATCTAGCTTGTTCATATGAAAAATTCACAACAATTGTGAAAGGAGTCCGGGAGCGAGTACAAGATTAAATCTTGACTCAACTCTCCATCCATGACAAAACTCGTTGTTATAATTGTTTGATCAAATTGATCATGTTGAGGACATGTGTATGTACTGTACTTTCATCGGTTATCCTAGATCGGAAGAGCTCCTTAGATATTTGATATTTATCAGTCCTACTTTTCCACCATCAACTACTTGATGTGCAGGAATATAGTAGGAGCATCCACAGTTTCATGCTGACGCTGAAGCTTGTTACTTATGTATGCGAGCATGATGCATTGAGCCAATTGTGCATCATCTTGCCACTTTCTAAAAGTTGCAATCTCTTCCTTAGAAGCATTGTCTGTAACCATTGCAGGGATAGGCGTATTAAGGACATAAGATAGCTTTTCAGTCGTAAGAACTATTCTCAAATTCCTTAACCAATCCATTTAATTAAGTCTGGTTAATTAACATCTAATATGTCACGCAATGATAGTAATTTAGACATTGTAAAATTCTGTAAATGAATTTGTAACTTAACAACATTTTAGCATACATTCTTTTATTAATTACCAAAATAAATTAGGTCTTATTTTAAATTGGTATCTCCCACAATTTTCTTCAAACTATATTACCCTCAATATATATAGTTCGGCAATATCTAATTAAAGATATGCTAGTCAGAATAAGGATCCCATTTCATATGTATATAGCCTTGTGTGTGTATAACAAACTATATATAAATAAATAGGTAGACAACTCTTGTCAATTACATCAACTATGCAACTCCTTGTATTTTGCCTCTTAAATCATAATGGTCAAGTGTGTGCACATCCGAACTAAAATGATTTAAGTTAAGTCAGACCCAACATTTCCATATAAGTGAAGAGAAAACTACAACTCTTGTGTGTGCACAACAAAGCAGTAATGTTTAATTCCTTATAAACATCATATGTAATAAAAATAAAATCTTAAATATCTAATAATTGCCTTATGTGTTCACAACAAACTCATATTAAATATTCAATACTCTATTGTTTCTATCATGCTAGAAGGCGACGTTCGATATTCCAAATATCTTTGAACGTTACAACTTAATATAAAATATTTGAGGGATTTGTTATTAATTTGTCTCATCTTGTTTAGCGTGCATGCACACACACACATACACACACACACATACACACACACACACACACACATATATATATATAGTATAAGCATGTACATATAAAATACTATATTCTACTTGGATTGATTATGAACTTTATTCTAGTTTGGTTCACTAGAGTCACCAAGTGAACCAAAAGGTTAAACCTAGGGTTCAAGAATTAAATTTAAATATAACTACTACATTTAAACCCGGGCTCCTTGCTCCTTAATCTCCAATTCTTCAAAACTAATTCTAACTATTCCTATTACTAAACTATTTAAAATAAATAAAAACATTGATCAACAGTCAATGGGAAGTACATAGGAGGTATATAAAATTTACATTAAGAAAAAAATTAGAGAAGACAAGGTACGCAGACCCCATTTAATAAAACTCATACATTCATGCGTCCAACTAAAATAAAATTCAATCACATTGGTCAATAATCCATAATCAATCTCATTTATTATCATACACATCAACATATGCATCAATAAATAAATTTATCTCATGAATAATAAATCCATTCCATATATGCATCGATATTCATTTAATAGGCAATTTCAAATTTATTAAAAATTCAATTTTGAAATAAAAATAAACTCCTTTATTTTAATCATAATAAATTTCTTTATTTTATTTTATCCAATATTTGAATAAAAATAAACTCCTTTATTTTTAATCAAATTCCAATTCAAAATAAACTCTTTTATTTTAATTAATAAGGAATCCAATTTCAAGTACAAAATAAACTCCTTTATATTAACTTAAAATTGCTGAAAAAATAAAATATGTTGAATCCAATTCCTTATCAAAATTAAATATCTTTAATTTTAGGAAACATGGAATCTTATTCCATATGTGAATAAACTCCTTTATTCTAGGAAACATGGAACACTATTCCATATGTAAATAAACTCTTTTATTTAAGCAAACGTGGAATCCAATTCCAAGTTAATATACAACTTTTGAATAAACTCTTTTATTCAAACGAACGTGGAATCCAATTCCAAGTTAATATAAAACTTTTATTTTAATCATATTCCAATTCAAAATAAACATTTTTTATTTAATTGAAATAAATACTAAAACATAAAAATTTTCAGAATCATTTGTTTCAAGCGCAATTGCTTCAAATATACATCGATATCTTTAACAAGGCTTACTAGCCTGTAAAAACATTTTTTCGATTATGGGCAGCCTACACTTCGTAGAATAATTTGAAAATGGCGCAGCTACGTTGCTAGCCCAGAAAACTTTTTCTCGGTTATGGCGCAGCTGCACCACGTCGCAGATAGAATAGGAAAAAAAATTTGCCTAGAAAATTCGATCAAATTGCATATTATATATACATGGAATCATCAAGATCGATAATTAGCATAAAGTTAAGCTTTGATACCACTGTTAGGTTTGTATAGCGCGATCATGCAATCAAATTACACAAAAGGTGCGGAAGCGCAGTAAAATAAGTATTTAATATTTTCATACAAACCCATCATCATGATCATACTTTGTATATAATTATCAATCAATAGAAAAGAGATGGAGAACAGATCCATACCCTTGTAGAAACTAGCTTCCTCAAGTACGAGTTCACCTCTAATTCCTTTTCACGTTCAACTTGAATCCACCGGGTTTGATTCCTTCCTTTGATCAACGTTAGCCACCCAAATGTTTGGACTCTAGAGGTGATCCACCAAGGAAGAATAAAATATTCAAGAAGATGTGTGATTGGCTTAAACCCTAGTTTTTCCTATCTTTGTACTCTCCAACAATTAAAATTTCACGTACGTTGTGAAAGCATCATCAACAACCCCGACCTATAATAAGACTCCTCTTATTTATAGATATAGGCAACCCTCCTTAACAAGTAAAGAATTGAGTTTTATTTTAATTAATTAAACTCCTTTAATTAATTAGGCTCCTAATCTTATTAGGAATATATAAGAGTACTTTTATTAATTAATTCCCAAAGTCCTTTAGGAATTAAATAATAATAATAGTAATAATAATAATAATAATAATAAGACTCCTCTTATTAATTTATATTTAATATTTACAAAGTATTAAATAATAAATATTAAGTTATTTAATTTATTCTATCACCATAGATTAAATTAAATATACTTAACTTATTATTACGATTGCCATTTGTTTCTTAAATAAATATTCTTCCTTTTTGCGGTGTGACCCTTTAGGTTCTCCATATGAAACCGATTGTGAATAAATAAATTAGAATAATTCTATTCTTATTTAAATATATAAATTAATAATAATTTATTTAAATAAATAACATTTATTTTACAATAGGGATAAGCCTATATAGCGATTAACGACTTTCTAGATAATATAGATTTTAACATTAATCACAAAAGAACCTTTGAGTAAATAGTTACCGTACAATTCAATCATTTCACCATACAATGTCCCAATTAAATATAAGATATGGAATTACTGTCAAGTCTTATTTTATTTAATTTTATGTTTTTTGATTCTTAAATGCACAACACCAAATAATGAAAATTAGAAACTCCTTTCTAATTTCATTCTGCCTTGGCCAAGGGCTACTGAGTTGTCATTTATCGAATCACATAGGACATATCTCTTCTTTTAATAGAAGCGGTAGATTCTTTATTGATCATTCATTATCTCCATATATAACTTATTATACCCAAGCATACCCTTTGATATACCTTAAGGGTCATAAGGAATAAGTCAAAGTATAATTCATTATACACAAGATACTATGATTATCTCAAGTCTAAGGATCACTTGTACTACTATCACTTCAGGAATTCCTATTGACAGGTAAGTAAAACTCCATTAGGTATTCCTTAGCGAGCCACGTTCAGTGAAATTATTCTCCAATAAGCACTTATATACTTGCTTTAGTGTCTCAACACAAATTATCATGAGATCAGTCATCCTCATCCAATAAGCAAGCATCATATATATCAATCTATCTGGATTCACTAATCCCCTTTTTAGTAATCCATTAATTGGGAACATTTTAGTTTTTAAGTTATCTAAGAATTTAGATCTCATTAGCATGATCTTATCATGATTCTAAAAGCGTTGCTTAAAACTATGGGTTTATCACATATTATTAAAACAACATCATGTAGATAAATTAAAGCCTTTAGTAAATGAATACTTTTATTAATAAATGAATAAGATTGTTACAAAGTATATGCTTTTTCATCAACATGATTGGCTTATGTTCATACTACTTTCAGTTCAATGAGGAGATGTGATAGTTTCAAAGATAACTTCATCGCAAAATTTGGAGTATCCTTTTACGAAGACTTTATCTTCTAAAGTTTTTGATTTTCATCTTGAGGGGATGGGTATTAGAGATATGGTAGATTGGGTTTAGGGCTAATGGGAGATTGTAAGGTTTCAAGCCCAGAAAAATCCAATGTTGATATTTATTTTATTATTTTAATAATAAATTTAATTTCATTTTGCATAATTAAATGTGTCATAAATTTTTTCCATAATTATAAATTTTATAATTTATGTATATGAAGGAATGTCATATTCAGAAGACATAAATTATATGTTATGTATATTTAAAAAAATATATTGTTCTCAATCTTAGATGGAAATAGACAAACCATTCTAGTAGATTGTAATACACTTGAATGACTGATTTGTCTTAGTCATATAAAGTGAAGACTTTAATCTAGTGTATTCGTGTATTTTTGAAATACATAGAACTGGATCGTTACTGAAAAATTATTTGTTAAATATCGTTATTATAAATAATTTTTAATTACTATTAATGTATAATTACTCTTAATCCTAAGAGAATAATGAACTTAATTTTATAATGTATGTCACTTTAATATATTAAAGAGTGAGATTTTAAATACAATCAATACCTCAATATGTTGGGTGATATATGTTATGAAATTAGGAACATATATTTTTCAAAATTAAATTCTACATTTAAATTATAATATCCCCTTGATATAATTTATTCGTTGATCACCAGAATCTTGGCTAAGTATTTTAGTAATTCAAATTAATAAAGTATTAATTTAATTTATTAAATTAATATGTGATCAAAAGTGTATAAATTATGTAGTCAATGATATAAGTAGTAAACGTAGTGGGTTAACAGTTTTATTCCTACACGCGTTTATGGATATTATTGTAGAGGAGTATATTTGCAAGATACTAATAGTGGAAGGATTTAATTAATTAATTTTAATTCTATTAATTCTAGAGTGCAATTATAACTATTTAGTTGAATTAGTTATAATTAATATAATTCTAATTGATTATAAAGAGTTAATCAGAAATTAGTATTATATTAGAGCTAGAATTGTAGAATCCTACTTGATCCCCACTCTAGCCCTTATTAAGGTATAACAAAATAGCAGGATAAGATATATCTCAAGAGTTTTTAAATCATTCTGAAAAATATTAGGGAGTTGAGGAATCTATATATTATATCACTCTGCAATATTTTGAGCTCACACACAGAAAAATACGTAATATCAAAATAACAAAAATTCTCCATTGTGCTACAACAAAGCACGGGGTATGTAAAATAATTTATTTATTTATTTTGATTATGCTAAAGTATGAGAAAGATCTTGGGATAGTAAGTAAAATTATTAATTTATTTTTGGAAATCGTTTCCTTCAATATATAGGGTTGAAATTAGAAGGACTGAATGGCCAGATCTTGGTTGTAGTATCGAGAGATATTTATAAGTTAACATACTATCCAGCCTTTTAGATTAGATGTTGCTCCCTGACAGTCTCCAAGACTCAAAATTTATAAATATTGAGTATTTCCAGTACACCTCCATTAAGAAAGAATACCAAGAATCCATTCTCAACACTAAATAAATTTTCCCAATTCGATTCTATCTTTCTATTAGCCTTGAAACCATTCTTGCATCAATGATTGTCTGGCAGGAACCTTCATTCTTTTCTACATAAATTGTAGCAGAGCATATAAAAGTTTCTTCCTTTCAACCCCTGAAGGCCTATACCAACGTTCTACAAAAAAGAATAGTGCATTGGCCTCATCAACAAATCTCCCCATTTTATAAAATATTATAATGGATGTCTAGATTCTTATAATGGATGTCTAGATTCATTCTCCCTATCTTTGATTGTAATGATTTTGAAACTCCATTGAGTTATAAAACTCATGACATTTGAGTTTTGTAATCTCTTAGTATTGATGTCTTTGTACCATAAATAGTAGCATTGTAAAGTGAATGGATTAAAGACATATACAATTATAATATATGAAATGAGAATGCTCTTCTCCCTTAATCATCATCTTTGTTCTTAATATTATTAATCTTTTATAACACGTGAGAAACCTTGTGCTACAAGTCGCGCTTTGTACCATATAATTTCATTTTTCATATTTCTTACAAAAACTCATTTGTATTCAACAGGCATCACACCTTTAGGTGTTCAGACTACAGGTCCAAAAACTTCACGTTTACTTTGTGAATTTAGTTCTACTTGAATCGCCTCTTTTCACATTGGCCAAATATTTCTACCTTCATCAACGATTTGTGGTTCATATACATGATCATTACTTCTGGTAATATCAATAGCAACTTTATATGAAAATATGTTATCAACAACGATTTAATTTTTATCCAATATATATGTCTCCTGTATATACATAATGTATCGAGATCTCGTTATTTTCAGGTACCTGATCCTCTTCAGGAGATAACTCATCCTCTTCAGGAGATAACTTTTCAAGAGTTTTATTTACAAGAGATTTTTGTTCATAAGTTTTGGATAGATCAAAAAAAATTTGTAGCCTGTTTCATGGGTATAGCCTCTTTATAGGCTATAACTTTTTTTTTCTTGTACTTTCTTCTTCTAGGAAATTTTATCTTTAACACCGATCATTCTTTCACATTTCAGGTGTGACTTTAATTCAATTTGCTGCTGTATTAACTGATTGTCCTACAGGGACTTCAATTCCTACTAGAGTATTAGCAGCTAGAATGTGAGATATAACTATTTTCTTATTATTGGTGAATAATTCTGGTAATTGATTTGCAATTCATTGCAAATGAATAATCCTTTGAACTTCTAGTTCATATTTGTAAGACCCCAACTTTTATGAATAAAGATGAATTTTCTATAATTATCATTTTTGAATATTATGGAATGAATTTGATATAATGTTATAGTTGTCGGTAATAGTTATAAATTTTGCAAAGTACGCAAGTTGTTATATAATATTCGATTGGTCGGGGAATATTCGTTTTAATAGGGAATATTCGTACGACGACACAATCATTGGTGGACCCCACAACAGAATTATTGTCGGATTGAGAAAATAAGAAAAATATTTTATGAAAATAACGGCGGAAGTTTTATCGTTAACTTTTGAAACACCCGGTGTTAAAAGTACAAGAATACGCATGGTTGCATAGTAGGACACTGTATTGATTATTGATGCTTACGTGAGAAGTCATTCAGTTTTGTTCAATTATTTCTTCAGTAATTGTTGCATAGTATCTCACGTTAATTGATTCAATTATTGTCGATATTTTATATATTATTAAATCAATAATTGAGACGACGAAGTTATTAATATTATTATTTGCAATATTAACAATGTCTAGAAGTTACGCTTAATGAGAGGTTTGGTCACCTAATTGCGAGCCAATAGGGAGAAATCCTTATTGAAAGCCCTCTTTCCAGGAATGACACAGTCGATTAATAGTGTGAATTATAATAATGATGATGAAGTTTTGTTTTATTAGTATTATTAATGTAATAAAACATAAAAGCTTTTTATATAAAACAGAAAACTTTTATAAAGTTATTCGTTTTATTATACTATAAATAGAATATATTATATTTTATTATGCATAGTGTTTGCATAGTGCTTGCATAGTGTTTTGTATAGTAAAATCGTTTTATATAAAACAAAATACTTTTATAAAGTTATTCATTTTATTAGATTATAAATAGAATATATTATATTTTATTTAAAAGATTTTGTTTTATTAGAATATTTTAAAGTAAACCAATCTGGACCGTCTGTTTAAAAGTAAATCAACTGGACCATTCAGAATTAGTTACTATTAGGTCCATTCTCCTATAAATAGAAGCTCATTCCTTCATTATTTCTTACTTAATTCATGAAACTCTAGAGAGAGAAACTATAGAGAGAAAGAAGAAAAGTATTCGCTATTTCACTACTCCTATATCCGGTTTGTTCTAAGGTAAGGGTATTATTTCTTTCGTATTCATGAAGAGAACTTCATTATTCCATTTTTATTACATTGGAATAACTTTGATACGTGATCTACCCTATACTTGGTGAAATTCTTACATTATTCCATTCTTTATCATTATGTTGGAATAACTTTGTTTATCTGCTAATATCGTATACATGGTGAAATTCTTACCGTTATTCCATTCTTTATTATTCTTTTGGAACATCACATGCAAGCGTTTACGCATGACTGGTTCCGTTATTTATTATTCTCGTTGGAACATCACGTCGGCATGTAATTTTGCTCGACACGGTTTTTCGTTATTTATTATTCATTGGAATAACACATGCTCGTGCGGTCTCATCGCATGCCCGGTGATTTCTTTTGTTATTCCATTCTTTATTATACTTAGTTGGTTAAAGTTTTGACTTCTATACTCCATGAAATTAGTAGAATATCCTTGATATTTGCGCTTCATCCAAGATCTTTTCATGGAAAATATAAATTCGAACATTCTTGAATTTTACTCTACAAAGAAGTATCATGTTGACAATTTGGGCGTTATTAGTTCTCGGATAAATTAATTCTTGAACTTGTTTTATTGAATTCTTATATCATTGTCATCATCCTCATGTTTATATTATGTTGAAAGTCATCTGTGGCTGCGGTGCATAGATGGACTTGGTATGATTATGACCGAGGATTATTCGGTATAATCATGACCGTAATGTTACAAATAATGTGGTAAAAGTCCTCATTGCCCATGATTGCATTAATGGGACGGTTGTTGGCATGATCATGACCATTGATGAATACACGAATATCCTTGGCCCGTAGTGCATGGATAATTTGTGGTTGTGATACTAATGAATATCCTTGGCAGTAAAAGGTGGATGATGTGGATTATTTATTGTGAGTCCCAATGATAAAAGTGATGAAAACCTTTTAAATCATAAAAGATAGTAGATTTTATTCTCTTCTTGACTCTTTTAATGGATTGCTTGTTCCCGCTTGATTAAACTTGATGTTTGTTATATTGTATCGAGTTTAACACTTTGTTGAAGGCTAACGATAATTTATTACAGTATTATCTTAGTCATAATATTTCTTCTTGGGCTAGTTAAGCTCACCTTTTACTTTCATTATTCTCTTCGTGAAATGAGAAAGTAAAGAGGACTAGTCGGGAAGCGGAGTGACGGTCCGAGATAATAGCATTAGTAGTCCTACTATTCTGTTAAACAGTGTGATAATAAATGTAATGAGGACTCAATTGAGTGTGGATATTTTCTAGATGACAATATTTGTATTAAAACTCACAACATATGTTTTGTCGTATTTTACACGACTGTTGTATAATTAAGTTGTATTTGAATTTTGTACCATGTATTTGGCGACTCAAGATGGGTGATGTATACCTATTTTGGGGGCGTCACAATATTGATTTGTATAAGGATTAAGATTAAATAACATTGAAACATTCCAATTAATCTCCCTTCGTGCTTTAGGCAATGATCTCATGTCGTGTTTCAGGCAACGACTTTTCTTCCCCTAATTGTGGGAAGACTATTAAAATAACAATCCTCCAAATATACCTTAAAAATATCACTTATTGAGGTTATGATGCAGCATGTAAAATTACCCCAAGCATATATTGGTAATTTTAATTTCATAATCAAAGGTTGAGCAATAATTTAAAAGCTCTTAAAAATTAATTCAGTTATACCATTTTGAGTATGTGTATGTGCAACATGATATTTAACATAAATTTCAATTAACATGCAATATTCATCAAAAACTTGAGATGTGAATTTTACCAGCATTATCTAAATAAATTTTCCTAGTTATATAATCAGGAAATTATACTCGCAACCTAATTATTTGAGCAATAAGCATAGGAAATGCAATATTTCTAGTTAAAAGTAAACATATATGTGATCATCTGGTTAATGCACCAATTAAAACCATAAAATACTTAAATGAATCACACATGATGGGTGTATAGGTTCAAATAGATCACCTTGAATTCTTTCTTAGAAAGATGAATACTAAATAATAATAATTAAATGTGATAGTTTGGTGATTAATTTACTTTGATATAATCAACATGTAAAGGAATCTTTTGGTTCTTTAAGGGATGTTCATGGGAGTTTTCAATAATTCAATGCATCATTATTGATCCTAGATGATCATGCCAAATCATAAAAATATTTAGATCCAAACACTTCTGGTGTATTACACAATTCTGGTGTATTACAACATTTGTTTCAATTATTCTCATCTTAGTATAATATAACCAAGAAGAGAAAATATACAGTTTTTTTAATATGAGCTTTTGGCCTGATACTATTGAAGTAATATAAAGAAATTCTTCACTGCCTTCATTATTGGTTTCAATATAATAACCATTATAACGTATATCTTTAAAGCTGAGCAAATTTTTGCTTGCCTCAGAAGAATATAAAGAATCATAAATACAAAGTTTTGTGCCCTTTGACAACATTATAATCGCTCTTCCAGATAATTTAATTAAGTTTGATGAATAATCACTCTTCAAGAGTCTTCAATTATGTTTGATGAATAATCTCTCTTCTAGAGCCTTTAATTAAGTTTGATGAGCTTCTGGCCCATACAACTTCATATATGCAAAACATAAATTTAACTTTATTACTTTAAATATAAATAAAACATATAATAAAAATACTTATTACAATGTTATAATATAATGAAATAAAAATAATTAATTGGTATGAACGTTTCTATCAACATATCTTCAAGGAAACCATAGATATCAAAATTAGTTATATCCACTCAATTTGAAAAGTCAAAATAATTCATGGGATCTTCAGGATCATTATGATCAATAAAGTTTGTTTCAATTCCATTTCTTTTTCTTTTATGGAGTCTTGGTACAAATCTACCAAATGTTTAGGAGTACGACAGGTACATTCCCTTTTCTATATTGATTGATCTTTTCACGTCCACTACCACAACCACAACCACAACAATAATTTTCTCTATGATTATCAAATGAGGTTCCATTCACTTCTGGGAATGTAATAGAATCGATTGAGCGAGATTGTTGATTTTTCAGCAAAAACTCATTATTTTTTACAGCCACTAGAAGACATAATTTCACTTCTAGGAACATAGTTTCTTTTATCGCTTTAGAGAATATTTTGTGAACTTTTGCTCCCGATATTGCTGCTGCAAGAGCATATTCGAGGCATGAAATATAATAAATATTTTCTCTAACATGTCTTCATCCATGTTTTTTTCCCACATAATTTTAATAGTGAGATTATTTTTAAAAAAAATGTAGAATTGTTCTCACTTAACACTTTTAAAATCTTGCAACTTCAGGTGCAACCAATTATAATGAGCTTTTGGGAGAATTACAAATTTTTTTATTCTCATAGTTTTCCTTTAAAATCATTTCATAAGGCAAGTGAGTCTTTTACTGTAATTTACTTATATTTTAATTTTTCATGGAGATGATAGCGAATAAAAATCATTAATTTTGCATTATCCTGCAGGGATGCATGATTCCTAACTTTAATTGTATCTCCAAGGTTCTTTGCCTTTATATGAATCTCAGCATCAAGATTCTATTACAAACAATTCTTGCTCGATATAAATCAAGGGCAACAAATTCAAATTTATAAGATTTGAATATCAAATAACTAAACATATTCCCCATCAAATTAAATAATTATATACGTTCAGATTTAATTGTAATAAAATTAAACATATTTTATGTTATCTTCGTGAGACTATTGATTTGGGATTATTTTATCCAAAGGGTGATAGAACCAAACATATTGCACCAAAATTATTTTATACACATGAGCCCCAGAAGAATGGCGATATTGATATCAAACATATATGATCATGTGATAATTTGGTTGATATATTCATTAAGTCATTACCAACTATGATTTTTAAGAAGATGGTGCACAATATTGGCATAAATCGACTTAATGATTTTTTTACCATGAAAAATAGAAATTCTATGTACTTATGAAGGGGAGTAAAAAAGATATGTGCTGATTGTACTCTTTTTCCTTCGCTAAGGTTTTTTCCCACTGGGTTTTCCTTTGCAAAGTTTTAATGAGGCAATCCCAAGGCACTAGAAGTTATACAAGAATATTGTACTCTTTTCCTTTGCCAAAAATTTTTTTCACTGGGTTTTTATTTGGTAAGGTTTTTAACGAGACATATTTTTAGAAAATTACTACAAAAGAACTCCATCCATCCTGTATGAAGACAATGCTGCATGTATAACTCAATTAAAAGGAGGATACATCAAAGGAGATAGAACAAAGCACATCTCACCGAAATTCTTTTTCACACATGACCTTGATAAGTGTGGTGACATTGATGTTCATCAAATTCGCTCAAAAGATAATCTAGCAGATTTGTCACCAAAGCATTACCAACTACAATGTTTGAAGGATTACGTCGCAATATTGGAGTACGACAGCTGAAGGACTTAAGGATACATTTATGAGGGGAAGCCAATACGCGCTGGACTCTTTTTCCCTTAACCAAGGTATTTTTTCCCTTTGGGTTTTTCTTGATAAGGTTTTTAATGAGGCAACTTTCAATGCGTATGGCTATACAATAGACATCCAAGGGGGAGTGTTATAAAATATTATAATGGATGTCTAGATTCCTATAATGGATGTCTAGATTCATTCTCCCTATCTTTGACTGTAATGATTTTGAAACTCCCATTGAGTTATGAAACTCATGACCTTTGAGTTTTATAACTTCTTAGTATTGATGCCTTTGTACCATAAATAGTAGCATTGTAAAGTAAATGGGTTATAGACATACACAATTATAATATATGAAATGAGAATGCTCTTCTCCCTTAATCATCATCTTTGTTCTTAATATTATTAATCTTTTATAACACCCCATAAATTTTTCACATTATAAACCCACTATTATAAAATGTTTATAAAACAGTACATATCATAGCCAAAAGTTGAGACATTCACCTTTTACTGTCAGCTGATAGAAATTAAAGGTACCAAATATGTTACTGATCATAAAAGAAAATTAAATAAATTTAATGCTAATAAAAAAAGTACAAACTTTATTGAGCATTTCTATAAAACAGATAGAGAAAATACCAAGAATAACAAGATGTTGGTTTCTTCCAGCATCAGGAAAGAGACCAGCCAAAAGGGTATTAAGAAAGGCCTCAGTATCCTTAATATCAACTTCATTAACATGCCCATATCCACCCAATACCCCATCTACTAATGCCTCCACACGCTTCTCTTCCGAACAACACAGCAAGCCCACCAATCAATGCATAAATCATAAATGTATCAAACAGAAGAAATTAAGATATGGGTTTTACAAAGGAATGAAAAGGGTCCTTAAATCTCAATAGCTAATGCCATTCCACCAATCAATTTAAAAAATTATAAACGTATCAAACAGAAGAAAATGAGACATGGGTTTTTCAAAGGAATGAAAATGGTCCTTACTTCCCAATAGCTAACGCCATTTCGGTACCAATCAGTCTTTCTATGGTTATCTTCGACCTCTTCTTTCCACATCTCATTGGCGTTCCTGAATTCACAACCATCGGAATCCACGCCGCTGCCCATTGATCTCCATCTCGTGCAAAGCAGAACGCACTCTCACTCTAATGGCGTTTAATTTAACCGGTGATATTATAAGCAGTTGTAGCAGGGTTTATTGTGAAAGGGAGAAGGAGGATATGTAACTGAGTAATAATTTTTCATTAGTAATATTTTTGTTTGCAAATTTTTATCACAAAATAGTGTTAAATATCCTTCTATCATCTCAATTTTGCGAAAGAAAAATTCTAAATTGTGAAGGTTGTTTCCTTCAGAATAACTATATTGTAACTAATTTTTTTTCATTCATTTTTCCCTTGCTAAAAAACTTCTCATGTGAAGGAATGAATTCCTTCACAAATTTTCCTTCACTACATCCCTAGTTTGATTGCACTTAGCATGTGCAATTAATAATCCCACCCCAAGGTTACCCCAAGTGAACGAGTTGTGTCTTGTGAGGGTTTGCAGTGAATATACCCACAAAATTCAAAAATATATTTTGGTTCAACAAGTTATGAAATTTAATGAAAACTTCTAAATATCCATAGGTATTATAATTAAGCAAGAGTAAATTCAAAATTACAGTTTAACCTTATCAAAAATATTTTATTTTCATTCTAGACACCATCCTTTAATAAAATTATTTTCATGTGATGCATGCATGTGTATGTGAGTTATGTAACTCTTAGTATGGATTTTTACCATGAAAATCAAGCAAACTCAATTTTAAATTTTTTTTCCCATTTTTTTTCTCTTCTTGAATTTTTTTTCTTGACTTGTGCAATGTCTTTTTTCTTAAAGCTTTTCAGAGTTACCCATATAGCGAGCGTTGAACCAATGACTCTCAAACCAGTTGGCTTTAGGGCACTAGGTGTAGAGACACCCCTAGGGCTTACTAACTCGAGTAACAAAAGCAATAAAATAAGACTAGTCAAGCTGCTTTTATCCATCACACTTTTCAGCATGAATATCGATGCTTCCTGGGGCTTGGATACCCAATTATTTCGTTCAATGGTTATTGAAGCAGTTATTTATTTCTTTTTTTATTTTTTTTTAAAATTCTTTTTCTTGAAATTGCTCAAATCATAATTTATATCCACAAATAATAGTTAGTGTAAATGTGTAGTACAAAAATGCTTTCGATAGCAAATTTGTTCTATCTAGTATTTAAAACTAAGATTTCGTACCTTACCAAATATTCAAAAGTTCTAAATTTTTCAATCTCACTCGAGTTTTAACTCGACGGACACTTATTAGAATAAATTCAATCCATAAAAAGTCAAACAAAATTTTTCATTTTTTTAATTTTTTTTATAAAAAGAATTAATTTCTTAAAACGAAAAGAAAAAAAAATAAAAATGCAAAATTCCCCCATACCTAAATCATGCATTGTCTTCAATGTATGCAAATGAAGAAAAGAGAACAAATATATGAAAGAATTGTACCTTATATGTGGGGCATTTAGTCTTTAAAAAAATGTAGATACCTACGAATTTCATAAATCCAAAAAATTATGTGACTAAAAATGAATGATACAAATAGGTAAATGAGTGTGAATTTTTCATGATTTTCTCGAGGTCTAGGAAATTGAAAATAGTCAGACTTTTCATCAGAATTGTAGTTAGAATCGACCTCGGGAAAGCATTCACTAACATATTCAAAAGATGGAAGAATTTATTCAAATACATGTTCTAGTTTAGGTGACTTACGTGTAGTGAATCTCAACAGCTCAATGACTTTATCTAAATATTCAGATTCATTCCAATTTTTGTCAAGGTGATTTAAGAAAAAATCAATATAATCTTTTTCAATCAAGAGTCTATTTTCAATTATTTCTTCAGTTATGGACAACTTTTGTATCATGTTTACTTTAATGGGTTGATCCAAAAAATTAATACGTGATTTGTTTGGAATAAGTCTTTCAGGGTATGCAGCTTTAAGCTTATAGACTTTTTTAACCGACTCATTAAATGTGACATGATCAATTTTAGGCATAGAATCATAATTTTTAGAGTCTTCAAATTCACTTGACTCAAACTATGTAGAATTGAATACAAAATTTTCATTTTCACAAACATCAAGATTTTTAAAATTAACCTCAGAGTTACTAGAAAATTCACCCACTTCTTGTTCATTTTTATGGTGGTTAATCGACTTATTTGAATTTGTAGACGAGATATAGCTTGATCCATGCTAAATTGATCTTCCATTAAATCTTCCACAGTTTTCTTTAAGGCACTAAGTCTTTCCTATTCTTTATTTGATAAATCTTATGGATATTGAGGTTCTGGATCTGAATATGGATATGGATATGGATACGAACTTAGACAAGAATTTTCATAAGTTAGAAAAATTGATTTACTTGATTTGCATTAAAAATTTTATAGGGTTCTTGATTCCAAGCAAAATTATTATTCCAACTATGATAAGAATCCATCTTTCCACAAATCATAAAACAAATAAACAATTAACCACGACAGTCACAAAAAAATCTTAAGTCTTCGATTAACCTAAAAAGAACCTAGACAACTCCTAACTACTCCAAGTTGCACCTTGAGGTTTACAAAATTCAAAATTAATCACACCATTAGCCAGGTAAGTGTAAGAAAGGTGGGAGTCTCTCCGTGGGTACGGTGACTAATTGAATAACCACACATCCTTTAGGCGTTTTCCTTTTGAACCACTTGCCTAGACACTATTAGTTTGATTAATTTAAAATTTAGCATCCTCTTGGAGTCTTTTATCCTAATTGAGCTCGAGAGTCCTTGGTACCAATGTCTACTTAATTTTATTAGGTTAGGGTTATGTAAAATGCAAGTGAAGTTGTTTGTGGGCTAAGGAAGGATGATGAAATCCCCACGTTATCTTATTACAGATTTTTGCCCTTAATGTTAGATTAAAGATGAAAATGCACAAATAAAATAAAAAAACTGCAAACAAATAAAGTGACCTAAAACTATGTGAATTATGAAAAAAAAAAAAGAAAACAATTTGACGTACCTCAATCCTACAGCAATCACCACAGTTTATATTTGACAAAAAATAAAAATAAAAACCTAGCAGAATGTGCTCTACATGAATGACTGCATGAATGCTACAATTAAAAAAATTAAACGACTACTTTTTTTTATATAAAAAATATGGAGATACGAAGTACCAAAGAAAGTGCATCAACAAAATTTTTATCTTTTCGCTCTTTTGATCCGCTTTGATAATCCTGAAAAAAAATAAAAAAAAATAGTAGAGTTAAAATTAATTCGAATAAATAAAAATTAAGGAATAAAAAAAATTAATTCTAGTCCCCGGCAACGACGCCAAAAACTTGATGTGATAAATATATAACTGCAAATACACAGTGTCAAATTGAAGAACTTACAAGTAAATGTCGAACCCATAGAGAGTAGATTAACTTTAATCTGTCCTTAATAATTATTTTAGACGAATTAGAAATAAATATTGAAGATTGATTAACTAAAATATGAAAACTAATATTGATGAAGAAATCTAGGAATCTGAATCTATTAAACAATAAACATAATAAGTAATTCAATCTCTTCTATTTTTATAACTTAATTACGATTTTGATCTCACTTCCCTTTAATTTAGCAATTTTATAATTAACTTGAGCAAGCACATACTATGAAAATTTAAAGATTAACTATAACCCATCAAAACTTCTTTGAACAAGCATGGATTATGAAAAACTCATATCTTAACAATAATCTATCAAAATCTGTTAATTAATTTAAAATCACATAAGAACTGTAAAACGAAGTTATTTCAATAACGAAACATGAAAGAAAAATTAATTAAAAATAAAAGAATAAATAATAGAAGAGATTAAAAATATTATCATGAATAATTATTTAATTTCATCTTGATCCTAGATGTAAAAAATTAACTAGATATGAAAATAAATAAACTAACTAAAATAAAGAAGAGAAGAAGATTAAAAATAAATAAGAAAACTCCATTTAATTAACGATCATCCTACTCCTACATCTATCCTAAACTAATACAGAAATACTCCTCATTCTCTCCAAAACAATATGCCTATTTATAGGGAAAATAAATTTGAACCCTAATTTAGATTAATTGAATTTGAACACTTTTGTTCTTTTTTCCCTCTTCTTTCCTTCTTGACTTAAATCTCTATATGGTAATCCTCCAAGAGTCCTTTTCCATATTTAAAAGTTGGATATAAATTCATTATTTGCTCCATAAGAAAAATAAATGTTATTTCCTACAAAACAAAATAAAATGTTTTAGTTAAATAAAATAAGCATATAAAATAATAAATATGGGAATATTAAAATGTAATAATTATGTGTCTATCGATTACTTTTGCAATTCATGGATTTCAGCATTTTTTTTAATTTTTGCGTTTAATACATATATTTCACCAATATACATATATATTTTTTATGTCTATCATTACAAGATTGCATAAAGTGATGAGTACTTTATTTTTATTATTTTTCTACTAATGGACTCCTCTAAATGACATATTTATCATTTACTTTATATACCTTAGCTCATCCTTTTAAGGAGAAGAACAATATACTTTATGTCATCCTTTTGACTTTTAAGGACGGGGGAGTACTTCTTTTTTTTTTTTTATAGAAAAAAAATCACTTTTCTTCTTCTAATATATACTTTGTCCATTTAATGTAATCATCAATGGTCATGACTATACCGAATAATCCCTAGTCATAATCATACCAACAACTGTCCATCAACGAACTACAGGCCAATGAGGACTTTTACCACATCATTTGTAACATTACGGGTCATGATTATACCGAATGATCCCTGGTCATAATCATACAAATCAACAGTTCATCTATGCACGTAAGCCATAGATGACTTGCATTACAATATAAGCATGAGGATGATGACAATGATATGAGAATTCAATAAAACAAGTTCAAGGATAAATTTTAAAGACTTTAATAATTTAATTTATCCAGAATTCAATAATGTTCAAATTGCCAACATGATACTGCTTTGTGGAGTAAAATTCAAGAATGATATTGTATCAAAAATAATTTGGACCGAAAAGAAATCAATTTTTATCATGAATAGTACTTTGGGTGAATCGTACCCGGGTGAATAGTGCCCCATGAATAGTACTTCAGGAATAGTACCCCGTGAATAGTATTTTATCATGAATAGTACCTCATAAATAGTACTTTATGAATAGTACTCGTGAATAGTAATTTTGTGAATTGTACCGTATAAATAAATAGTACTCATGGACAATACTCCGACATGAAAAGCTTAAAATTTAACAAGAATGTGCAGAAAATATCCTTGTGAAACGATACTAGATGAAGCGCAAATTTCAAAGATATTCTACTAATTTCACGGAGTATAGAAGCAATACTTTAACAAGATGAGGGTATAATCAGGAATACGAGACGAAATAATATTACTCACATACTACAGAGTATGGAAGAAAATATTATTCCTATGAATACTGAACAAAATAATATCCCTTACCTCAAAAGAAGATTGGATACTGGAATAGTGACGTAGTAGACTTCTCTTCTTCTTTCTCTCTATAGCTTCTCTCTCTATAATTGCTCTTGTGAGACTTAGTGAATTGGTGAGAATGAAGGAAGAATGAGCTTCTATTTATAGAAAAATATAGTTTTGATAATTTCACGTTTTGGGGCTCGAAATATTACAGTATAACACATTCATCTTTTCCTTCATTTTTAATTTATTCCTGCAAGTTTTATAAAAACTTGCACCACCTCCCCTAATAGTACATCATGTGAATCAATAGTTCTATACATGTGAAAATACGAATTACAGTATAGTCCTCCATCTATACCTCCATTTTTAACTTAGTCATGCAAGTATTATTAATCTTGCACCACCTCCCCTAATAGTACATGAATGTGAATCAATAGTACATACATGTGAACAAATAGTTATAATCATGTGAATTAATAGCAATTAATTTCTCATTTATCCGATTAATTACCCGATTGGTCAGTATAACTTCCAGACATCAATTATTATCGAAATAAATGTTGATTTCCACTAACACTAATAATCCCAACACAATGGAACTATCAATTTTATCTTTAATCAACACAAACTTATTCATCATTAATATTATAACTCATAATATTTAACAACCAGGTCGTTCCTAGGAAAGAGGAGGCTTTCCGATAAGGATTTCTCCTTATTGACGCGCAATTAGGTGACCAAACCTCTCCTTGACAGAACTTCTAGACATTGTCAATATTGCAAATAATAATATGAATAACTTTGTCATCTCAATTATTGATTTAATAATATAAAATATTATTTAGATGATACTGTGACAATAATTGAATCAATAATGTGAGAGATATGATGCAGCAATTACTGTAGCAATAATTGAGTATAACTGAGTGGTTTCTCACGTAAGCATCAATAATCAATATCGTGTGCTACTATGCAACCATGCCAGCGTACATCGTACTTTTTACTACTAGGGTAGTTCAACAGTTTAACGGTAAAACATTCGCCGTTATTTTTATAAAATGATAATTATGTCGTTTTCTAACTACGACAATACTTCCGTTGTGGGTTCCACCAATGATTGTGTCGTCGTACGAATATTCCCTATTAAAATGAATATTCCCCGACCAATCGAATATTATATAACAACTTGCTTACTTTGCAAAATTTGTAAATATTACCCAAAAACTATAACATTATATCATATCCACACCATAATATTTAAAAATATATTTCGAGAGAAATTAATCTTTATTCATAAAAGTTGGGGTCTTACATAAATAGTCTACAATAATTACTTATTAAAACTTAAGTGTTAATTATAAATTGGTTGAATGACACTTTTGTCCCTCCAATTGCCACCCACTTTTAAAGTCATGCTTAAAGTTCATTTTTCGTCAATTAGATCATTAAAGTGACATTTTTTGTCGATTCCGTTCTTTTTACCTGATTTGACTATAATCCGACCAAAAATTAACCCAACCTAAATCATTTATCTTTACCAGATTTGACATTTTTTTGAACTTTTGTCCCTCCAAGTTACCCGATTTGTCTTTACCATTATTATATGTATTCTTAATATTAGAAATTATAAAAAAAAACTAAAATACAAATTAAAATACAAAAAATAGTAAAAGATAAATAAAAAAAACTAATTCAATTTTTTTTAAAAAGCTTTAAAAATAAATATTATTTTTAGTAAAAAAAATTAGAAACTTTTAATTTTTAAAAAATGAGTAAAGTTTCAAACAAACAAAGTTTCTATTTTTTTGAATATAAAGTTTTATTTTTTGAATCTATATTTTATGAAACTTTACTCATTTTTTTTTAAAAATAAAAATTTCTATATTTTTTTGAAAATAAAGTTCTAGTTTTTTGTATTATTTATTTGAACTGGAGAGCTGAGAGCTGGGTCAAGAGACGCAAAACTTCTGCCACTAACAAAACCTCAGGTGTACTTGAAGGCGAAAAGGAGAAATGCACCTACAAGGGCGGCAATATATCACAGTTGCAACATATTACTGCTAGGGTACGTATGAAAAGTAAACTTGTAAATTGGTTTTATTTTTTTTATGTTTACAGTCATGGTTTGTAGAATATCACATGTTTACATAGTAATATGAGAGCATATTTTGTATAGGAGTCTCAGTCTCAAGGTCAGCCTACCCATTGACTAGATGTGTATGTGGCCACCAGTGATTGTCTGCCTGAGGCTATCCAGATAGCGGTAATAAGTTTTTATAAATTTGATGTTGTTTATAAAGTTTTACGTCGTTCTTTAGAATTTTATATTTATTTTTAACTATTTAATTATTAACCTGTTGACAGGATACTTATAAGAACTTACTGAACGAGTGATATCTTGAAGGCACCCCACGTCCGTCGATTGATCAAGAATTATAGGAGAGGGCGTCAGTTGTGAAGAAGAACTATGTCAAATGTCAAGGACAGCGACGACGCCCAACCATCAGTGGCACAAGCAGCTCTGCTACCTAGTCTACACAGTCAACGAGATAGCCAGCTAGCCTATCATACTCTTGCTGACTATGTGAGAGCGATCTGTCGAGACCATGATCTTATTTGTATACTAGGCGTGTGACACCCCCAAAATAGGTCAAATCCATCCAACCTATTCTGAGTCGCCAAATACATGGTACAGAAAATAACTACAACTTTATTACTACAATTGTCGTGCAAAATACAACAACACATATGTTATGAGTTTTAATACCAACTGTGACTCATGTCCCAACTATGGACAACACCTCACATTGATACATTACATAAAGGTACAGTCAATAACTGTTTTAGAAATTAAAATCTTTGGGAAGTGCTCAAGGAAACCTTCGTACATAGGAGGCCATAAATCTAAGTTATGATAGATATCATATGTCCAGAGAATTATCCTTGGTTGATCCAATAGACCCCAAAGAAAAATGAGAAGATTACTATCATGTTCTTTCCAATGGTGAATCTTCTCTTGATATATAACTATCTCCACTGTCTCCGGTTGAAGATTATATTTTAAATAAACTCCAAGATCATATAGGTAGTGCTCGTAGATATACTCAGCAAGTGGATGTGCACAATCCTGTCTTACGATAACACGAGATTGTATGTCATTAGACATCTTGTATGATAGTGGCAAAACACCATTTCAAAGTAGGGTTCACCTCACCCTATTGTTGTTCACCAAAATCAATTATTAAGTGACGTATAATATACGACACACACATCTTAGGTCCTCAATACAATTATATATTGTATGTTATGCCGTTTTATAATGTGTTGAGAAACTTTGACAGTCTCGGACCACCACACTATTCCCCTGTTATCCCCGCTCGACCCAGCTACACTCTTATTATCTGAAAGGAATTGTGAAGCAAAAGGGTGAGCACAACTAGCTCAGTAAAGAATATTTTGACTAAAGATAATTAAATTATCAATAGCCTTCATCAGTAATAAATCAGAGATTTAGAACATATGGTAGATGATAAAACTTTTCAACCATAATTGCAGCGGAACGAGCAATCCATTAGAAGAGTCAAATAGACTATAAAGTCTATTATCTTCTCCACATTAAAAGTCCACCAACAATGTTTTATCCCTGTAACATCAATCAACAGTTCCTTTCCATAAACATATGAATAACTCATAATCATAATTGTGATTCTAAATTCCTCTTCTCATCCAGGACGAAGATAATTTTCATCACCTGTCTTTACCTGAAACATCAAAGATCATGGTTATACCAAATTACAATTCCTGTTCATAATCATAAATTCATCTTTGCACTACGGGCCAAAGATATTCATTAACTGTTCATCTTTACACTACAGGCCAAAGATATTCAACAACAGGTCATCTTTGCACTACGGGCCAAAGATATTCAACAACAAGTGATATTCAACAACAGGTCATCTTTGCACTTACAGGCCAAAGATATTCAACAACAGGCCATCTTTGCACTACGGGCCAAAGATATTTAACAACAAGTTATCTTTGCACTACGGGACAAAGATATTCAACAACAACAGTCATCTTCAGACTACTACCAAAGATATTAATATCTCAAAGAAAAACATAATCATTTCAGAACTTATATAAACCATAATTATAACCATGTTAATCAATTCACCTTTGCACTTAAGCTAAAAATATTCAATTGTAAATTCAATGGTCATGATCATATCAGTCAACGATTCAACTTTGCACTACTGGTCAAAGAGAACTCATAGTCACGATCATACCAATATCTACCCATCTTTACACCTAAGTCAAAGAAAAATTTCATCATCGAGATTATAAAAATGTTATATATGATAATAAAAACAATATGATCAACAACTGCATTTAATTTCAAAAGTAAGATTCATAAATCAATGATTTCATAACACCTTAATCCAAATGTTATAAATCACTTAATAATCTCATAATCTAATATCATTAATATTACCACAATATCTTAATCATTTCTTAAACTTATAAACAATTTATTTTAATTGTTTACACTTTACTAATTAATGCATTTAATCATCCTAAAATGCCAAACTCATAAGATTTCATCACCAATAACTAAAACCCTCATCAAAAATCTGCATATACCTTATATAGGATTCCCAAGCCATAAAATCCTATTTTCCAATTTTGTTACTTCACATAACATATTTAATTCGTTTACTCATAACTAGTCCATTTTCATGAAAAATACCAAGTCAGTTCCAAAAATATTTCTTTTCTAGGAATTAGCAAAATATAGTCCTATATTGAACATATATTTTTCTCGGAATTTTTAAAATTCATTTACTATTTTTCACATGGACAAAACTGCCGAATATTTAGACATTTATCATAAATTATACTTTTGTCCAAAAATTCTAAAATTTACAGAGTATACTTCTCAAAAGGAAGGTCAGTTTCCATTCCACTAGCCGTTAAAAAACAAGAATCATCTTTTTTTTGCTCTTTTTTAGATCTCTATAAGAGGGCATAACTTAGGCTTAGATCTCGTATTCAAGGTTTCAAATGTAGAGGAAATAGTATTTTATCCGAATACCTACATTAACCAATTTGTTATATACATGTACTCCCAATAAAAATTTCACCAATTTTGGAGTTAACCACAAGGAGTTATAAGGGTTTACTTTTAAAATAGTCTTTTCTCATAAAATTCATAACTCCTAATCTATACATCCAAAAATCACCGTTTTTGGACAAAATCAAGAAAACTCATCAAATTAACATTTCAAATTTTTTTAGAATTTATGATGTTCAGAAAAATTACGAAATTGAAGAAACATAATAACCCTTAAAATTCTTTACCTCAAAAGAGCAGAATTTCTGGCTGGAATATCGGATATAAAGCCGAAGGAAACTTGCACTGAATACCAACTCTACAAGTATCTAAATACTCAAAAAAATACGGTCGATAATATAGAGAGAAAGAAAACTTGTTTCTGGTATGATTTTCAATTCTAACATAAGCATCTATTTATAGGAAAATGCTAGAGCGCCAAAGGAGATTAAATTAATAAAATATTAATTTATTTATTTTTTCTCTCTACGCCACCTCTCTTGAAAACTTAGAAGCCTCTAGCAAGCCATACTTGAACAAATTTGGAAGCCCGCATGTGTTAAAACAAAAGTGGGTCCCACCCATAATTTAATAAAAATTATTTTATTTTCTGAAACTTCAGTAATTCATAGAAAATAACTCGTTTATCAGAAAAATAAAAATTTTATGTCCATTCTACACGAAATCGAATTCTCTACAACTTTGTAGCTTTAAGTTTTTCCAAATTCCAAACATAAAATATCTGAAATCCATAAACGGATGATTTTCAACACCTTTTAAAATTCACAACAAATAATACGTTAATTTTTAACGGTTCAAAATTTGTGGATATATACTCAACTTATATATGTATAACATATCCAAAAATCACAATGATCCAATGGTCGGATAAAAATTTATAACTCACCCAATATATCTGAAGAACACTGATTTTTCGGATTATGAGTCATTCGGACTAGTTTCATTCAAAAATTCACACGATAAATCTACAAAGGATTTTTGGGTGATTCAAATTTCTACGTTTAGCTTACTTCAAGGTCTTTCTTTTGATATATGGCTCATCTCCTAACTCATTATACACAAAGAGTTATAGATTTTACAAAATCAAGTCATAAACTAATTTTCTGAAAATTTCCAAATTTTGTTTTTTATTTCAACAAAATACTAATAAAATACCTCAATATTAATTCCTTCATTTATATCCACATAAATATATCCATCATTTATATCCATATAAATAAATATTTCCTTATCATATAAATCAATAAATAATTATTCAGAAATAATATTACAGAATCCCAATTATGACACCGGGCATTTCCCAGAAGAGGGGCTTTCAATAAGGATTTCTCTACGCAAAGTAGCCGCAATTAGGTGACCAAACCTCTCCTTGACTGAACTTTCTAGACATTGCCAATAATGATATCTAATAATATTATTCAAATAATTATTGATCTGATAATGGGAAATAATGTGCAATGACAATTATTGAACAACAATAATATAAAATATCAAATGAGCAATTATTGAACCAATAAAATAAAATATTAAACAGTAATTACTGTAACAATTATTGAGTAGTGTCTTCTTACGTAAGAATCAATAATTCCAAAAAATATTGTGCAATAATACCGTGTCTTCTTCATGCAACCACGCCAGATTCGTATTTTTTAACCCATAGGGTATTCCAACGAGGTGTTAACGGTAACAATTACGACATTATTTATAAAAACTAAAACTTGTCGTTTTCTTCATCCGACAGTTATTCTGTTATGGGGTCCACAAATGGCTGCGCCGTCGTACGGGTATTCCCGACAAAAAGAATATTCCACGACCAAACGAATATTCCCCGACACCAATAAGTATTTTATAGCCACTTACTTATTTTGAAAAAAATTCATATATCACCCTTAACTTTACTTTTTATCAATTTAACCATTTACTAAATAGAAAAATTGAATACTTTTATTTCATAAAATTCGGAGTCTTACAATCTCCCCTCCTTATGAAATTTCGTCCCCGAAATTTACGTACCTGGTATTTCAAAGAGTTTAGAATACCTTGCTTTCATTTCAGATTCCATCTTTCCTGTCTTCATGATTTCTCCATTGCTCATCTCCTGTATTTCAGATATCATTCTAGAATACAGCTTCAAAACAAAGGTTAATTGACATATCACAGTTTGTCAATCTAAGTAAGAAAATTCAGCTTAGGTAGGACACACACTAGCGAAGGATATTACCCGTCTTTCCCTTCCTAGTTCTAATCCGGGATCTCCGCTAGAGATCATATCCCTAAGCTCTGATACCAATTGTGACGCCCCCAAAATAGGTCCAATCCATCCAACCTATTCTGAGTCGCCAAACATGGTACAGAAAACAATTACAACTTTATTACTACAATTGTCGTGCAAAATACAACAACACATATGTTATGAGTTTTAATACCAACTGTGACTAATATCCCAACTATGGACAGCACCTCCCATTGATACATTACATAAAGGTACAGTCAATAACTATTTTAGAAATTATAGTATTTGGGAAGTGCTCAAGGAAACCTTCGTACATTGGAGGCCATGAATCTAAGTTATGATAGATATCATATGTCCAGAGAATTATCCTTGGTTGACCCAATAGACCCCAAAGAAAAACGAAAAGATTACTATCATGTTCTTTCTAATGGTGAGTCTTCTCTTGATATATAACTATCTTCACTGTCTCCGGTTGAAGATTATATTTTAAATAAACTCCAAGATCATATAGGTAGTGCTCGTAGATATACTCAGCAAGTGGATGTGCACAACCCTGTCTTACGATAACACGAGATTGTATGTCATTAGACATCTTGTATGATAGTGGCAAAACACCATTCCAAAGTTGGGTTCACCTCACCCTATTGTTGTTCACCAAAATCAATTATTAAGTGACATATAATATACGACACACACATCTTAGGTCCTCAATACAATTATATATTGTATGTCATGCCGTTTTATAATGTGTTGAGAAACTTTGACAGTCTCGTACCACCACACTATTCCCCTGTTATCCCCGCTCGACCCAGCTACACTCTTAATACGTGAAAGGAATTGTGAAGAAAAAGGGTGAGTACAACTAGCTCAGTAAAGAATATTATGACTAAAGATAATTAAATTATCAATAGCCTTCATCAGTAATAAATCAGAGATTTAGAACATATGGTAGATGATAAAACTTTTCAACCATAATTGCAGCGGAACGAGCAATCCATTAGAAGAGTCAAATAGACTATAAAGTCTATTATCTTCTCCACATTAAAAGTCCACCAAAAATGTTTTATCCCTGTAACATCAATCAACAGTTCCTTTCCATAATCATATGAATAACTCATAATCATAATTGTGATTCTAAATTCCTCTTCTCATCTAGGACAAAGATAATTTTCATCAACTGTCTTTACCTGAAACATCAAAGATCATGGTTATACCAAATCACAATTCCTGTTCATAATCATAAATTCATCTTTCCACTACGGGCCAAAGATATTCATTAACTGTTCATCTTTACACTACAGACCAAAGATATTCAACAACAGGTCATCTTTGCACTACGGGCCAAAGATATTTAACAACAGGTCATCTTTGCACTTACAGGCCAAAGATATTCAACAACAGGTCATCTTTGCACTACGGGCCAAAGATATTTAACAACAGGTCATCTTTGCACTACGGGACAAAGATATTCAACAACAGGTCATCTTTGCACTGCGGCCCAAAGATATTAATATCTCAAAGAAATACATAATCATTTCAGAACTTATATAAACCATAATTATAACCATGTTGATCAATTCACCTTTGCACTTAAGCTAAAAATATTCAATTATAAATTCAATGGTCATGATCATATCAATCAACGATTCAACTTTGCACTACTGGTCAAAGAGAACCCATAGTCACGATCATACCAATAATCTACCCATCTTTACACTTAAGTCAAAGAAAAATTTCATCACCGAGATTATAAAAATGTTATATATGATAATAAAAATAATATGATCAACAACTGCATTTAATTTCAAAAGTAAGATTCATAAATCAATGATTTCATAACACCTTAATCCAAATGTTATAAATCACTTAATAATCTCATAATCTAATATCATTAATATTACCACAATATCTTAATCATTTCTTAAACTTATAAACAATTTATTTTAATTGTTTACACTTTACTAATTAATGCATTTAATCATCCTAAAATGCCAAACTCATAAGATTTCATCACCAATAACTAAAACCCTCATCAAAAATCTACATATACCTTATATAGGATTCCCAAGCCATAAAATCCTATTTTCCAATTTTGTTACTTCACATAACATATTTAATTCATTTACTCATAACTAGTCCATTTTCATGAAAAATACCAAGTCAGTTCCAAAAATATTTCTTTTCTGTGATTTAGCAAAATATAGTCCCATATTGAACATATATTTTTCTCGGAATTTTTAAAATTTATTTACTATTTTTCACATGGCCAAAACTGCCGAATATTTAGACATTTATCATAAATTATACTTTTGTCCAAAAATTCTAAAATTTACAGAGTATACTTCTGTTATATACATGTACTCCCAATAAAAATTTTACCAATTTTGGAGTTAACCACAAGGAGTTTTAAGGGTTTACTTTTAAATTAGTCTTTTCTCATAAAATTAATAACTCCTAATCTATACATCCAAAAATCATCATTTTTTGACACAATCAAAAAAACTCATCAAATTAACATTTCAATTTTTTTTAGAATTTATGAAGTTCAGAAAAATTACGAAATTGAAGAAACATAATAACCCTTAAAATTCTTTACCTCAAAAGAGCAATATTTCTGACTGGAATATCGGGCATAAAGCCGAAGGAATCTTGCACTGAATAGCAACTCTACAAGTATCTAAATACTCACAAAAATACGCTCGATAATATAGAGAGAAAGAAAACTTGTTTCTGGTATGATTTTCAATTCTAACATAAGCACCTATTTATAGGAAAATGCTAGAACGCCAAAGGAGACTAAATTAATAAAATATTAATTTATTTATTTTTTCTCTCTACGCCATTTCTCTTGAAAACTTAGCAGCCTCTAGCATGCCATACTTGAACAAATTTGGCATCCCGCATGTGTTAAAACAAAAGTGGGTCCCACCCATAATTTAATAAAAATCATTTTATTTTTTGAAACTTCAGTAATTCATAGAAAATAATCTGTTTATCAGAAAAATACAAATTTTATGTCCATTCTACACGAAATCGAATTCTCTACAACTTTGTAGCTTTTAGTTTTTCCAAATTCCAAACATAAAATATCCGAAATCCATAAACGGACGATTTTCAACACCTTTTAAAATTTACAACAAATCATACGTTAATTTTTAATGGTTCAAAATTTGTGGATATATACTCAACTTATATATGTATAACATATCCAAAAATCATAATGATCCAACGGTCGGATAAAAATTTTAACTCACGCAATATATCTCAAGAACACTGATTTTTCGGATTATGAGTCCTTCAGACTAGTTTCATTCTAAAATTCACCACGATAAATCTACAAAGGATTTTTGGGTGATTCAAATTTCTACGTTTAGCTTACTTCAAGGGCTTTATTTTGATATATGGCTCATCTCCTAACTCATTATACACAAAGATTTATAGATTTTACAAAATCAAGTAATAAACTAATTTTCTGAAAATTTCCAAATTTCGTTCTTTATTTCAACAAAATACTAATAAAATACCTCAACATTAATTCCTTCATTTATATCCACATAAATATATCCATCATTTATATCCACATAAAATAAATATTTCCTTATCATATAAATTAATAAATAATTATTCACAAATAATATTACAGAATCACAATTATGACACCGGGCAGTTCCCAGGAAAGAGGGGGCTTTCCAATAAGGATTTCTCCATACTGGCGCGCAATTAGGTGACCAAACCTCTCCTTGACAGAACTTTCTAGACATTGCCAATAATGATATCTAATAATATTATTCAAATAATTATTGATCTGATAATGGAAAATAATGTGCAATGACAATTATTGAACAACAATAATATAAAATATCAACGCAGCAATTATTGAACCAATAAAATAAAATATTAAACATTAATTACTGTAATAATTATTGAGTAGTGCCTTCTTACGTAAGAATCAATAATTCCAAAAATACTGTGCAATACCGTGTCTTCATTGTACAACCACGCGTAGACATCGTATTTTATCCACCGAGTATTCCAACAAAGTGTTAACGAATGATTCTGACGTTATTTATAAAAACTCAAACTTGTCGTTTTCTTCGTCCGACAGTTATTCTGTTATGGGGTCCACAAATGGCTGCGCCGTCGTACGGATATTCCCGACAAAAAGAGTATTCCACGACCAAACGAATATTCCCCGATAACAATAAGTATTTTATAGCCACTTACTTATTTTGAAAAAAATTCATATATCACCCTTAACTTTACTTTTTATCAATTTAACCATTTACTAAATAGAAAAATTGAATACTTTTATTTCATAAAATTCGGGGTCTTACAATCTCCCCTCCTTATGAAATTTTGTCCCCGAATTTACGTACCTGGTATTTCAAAAAATTGAGAAAACCTTGCTTTCATTTCAGATTCTATCTTTCCTGACCTCATGATTTCTCCATTGCTCATCTCCTGTATTTCAGATATCATTCTAGAATACAGCTTCAAAACAAAGGTTAATTGACATATCACAATTTGTCAACTTAAGTAAGAAAATTCAGTTTAGGTAGGACACACAATATCGAAGGATATTACACGTCTTTCACTTCCTAGTTCTAATCCCGGATCTCTGCCAGAGATCATATCCCTAAGCTCTGATACCAATTGTGACGCCCCCAAAATAGGTCCAATCCATCCAACCTATTCTGAGTCGCCAAATACATGGTACAGAAAACAACTACAACTTTATTACTACAATTGTCGTGCAAAATACAACAACACATATGTTGTGAGTTTTAATACCAACTGTGACTCATGTCCCAACTATTGACAGCACCTCACATTGATACATTACATAAAGGTACAGTCAATAACTGTTTTAGAAATTAAAGTATTTGGGAAGTGCTCAAGGAAATCTTCGTACATAGGAGGCCATGAATCTAAGTTATGATAAATATCATATGTCCAGAGAATTATCCTTGGTTGACCCAATAGACCCCAAAGAAAAACGAAAAGATTATTATCATGTTCTTTCCAATGGTGAGTCTTCTTTTGATATATAAATAACTCCACTGTCTCCGATTGAAGATTATATTTTAAATAAACTCCAAGATCATATAGGTAGTGCTCGTAGATATACTCAACAAGTGGATGTGCACAACTCTGTCTTACGATAACATGAGATTGTATGTCATTAGACATCTTGTTTGATAGTGGCAAAACACCATTCCAAAGTTGGGTTCACCTCACCCTATTGATGTTCACCAAAATCAATTATTAAGTGACGTAAAATATACAACACACACATCTTAGGTCCTTAATACAATTATATATTGTATGTCATGTCGTTTTATAATGTGTTAAGAAACTTTGACAGTCTCGGACCACCACACTATTCCCCGGTTATCCCCGCTCGACCCAGCTACACTCTTATTACCTGAAAGGAATTAAGAAGCAAAAGGGTGAGCACAACTAGCTCAGTAAAGAATATTATGACTAAAGATAATTAAATTATCAATAGCCTTCATCAGTAATAAATCAGAGATTTAGAACATATGGTAGATGATAAAACTTTTCAACCATAATTGCAGCGGAATGAGCAATCCATTAGAAGAGTCAAATAGACTATAAAGTCTATTATCTTCTCCACATTAAAAGTCCACCAACAATGTTTTATCCCTGTAACATCAATCAACAGTTCCTTTCCATAATCATATGAATAACTCATAATCATAATTGTGATTCTAAATTCCTCTTCTCATCCAGGACGAAGATAATTTTCATCACCTGTCTTTACCTGAAACATCAAAGATCATGGTTATACCAAATCACAATTCCTGTTCATAATCATAAATTCATCTTTTGCACTACTGGGCCAAAGATATTCATTAACTTATTCATCTTTACACTCTGAGCCAAAGATATTCAACGGGTCATCTTTGCACCACGGGCCAAAGATATTCAACAACAGTCATCTTTGCACTTACGGGCCAAAGATATTCAACAATGAGCCATCTTTGCACTACGAGCCAAAGATATTTAACAACAGGTTATCTTTGCACTACGGGACAAAGATATTCAACAACAGGTCATCTTTGCACTACGGCCCAAAGATATTAATATCTCAAAGAAATACATAATCATTTCAGAACTTATATAAACCATAATTATAACCATGTTAATCAATTCACCTTTGCACTTCAGCTAAAAATATTCAATTGTAAATTCAATGGTCATGATCATATCAGTCAACGATTCAACTTTGCACTACTGGTCAAAGAGAACTCATAGTCACGATCATACCAATAATCTACCCATCTTTACACCTAAGTCAAAGAAAAATTTCATCATCGAGATTATAAAAATGTTATATATGATAATAAAAACAATATGATCAACAACTGCATTTAATTTCAAAAGTAAGATTCATAAATCAATGATTTCATAACACCTTAATCCAAATGTTATAAATCACTTAATAATCTCATAATCTAATATCATTAATATTACCACAATATCTTAATCATTTCTTAAACTTATAAACAATTTATTTTAATTGTTTACACTTTACTAATTAATGCATTTAATCATCCTAAAATGCCAAACTCATAAGATTTCATCACCAATAACCAAAACCCTCATCAAAAATCTGCATATACCTTATATAGGATTTCCAAGCCATAAAATCCTATTTTCCAATTTTGTTACTTCACATAACATATTTAATTCATTTACTCATAACAAGTCCATTTTCATGAAAAATACCAAATTAGTTCCAAAAATATTTCTTTTCTTGGATTTAGCAAAATATAGTCCCATATTGAACATATATTTTTCTCGGAATTTTTAAAATTCATTTACTATTTTTCACATGGCCAAAAACTGCCGAATATTTAGACATTTATCATAAATTGTACTTTTATCCAAAAATTCTGAAATTTACAGAGTATACTTCTGTTATATACATGTACTCTCAACAAAAATTTTACCAATTTTGGAGTTAATCACAAGGAGTTATAAGGGTTTACTTTTAAAATAGTCTTTTCTCATAAAATTCATAACTCCTAATCTATACATCCAAAAATCACCATTTTTGGACACAATCAAGAAAACTCATCAAATTAACATTTCAATTTTTTTTAGAATTTATGAAGTTCAGAAAAATTACGAAATTGAAGAAACATAATAACCCTTAAAATTCTTTACCTCAAAAGAGCAGTATTTCTGACTAGAATATCGGATATAAAGCCGAAGGAAACTTGCACTGAATACCAACTCTACAAGTATCTAAATACTCACAAAAATACGCTTGTAATATAGAGAGAAAGAAAATTTGTTTCTGGTATGATTTTCAATTCTAACATAAGCACCTATTTATTAGAAAATGCTAGAACGCTAAAGGAGACTAAATTAATAAAATATTAATTTATTTATTTTTTGTCTCTACGCCACCTCTCTTGAAAACTTAGCATCCTCTAGCATGCCATACTTGAACAAATTTGGCAGCCCGCATGTGTTAAAACAAAAGTGGGTCCCACCCATAATTTAATAAATATCATTTTATTTTCTGAAACTTCAGTAATTCATAGAAAATAACCCGTTTATCAGAAAAAGTAAAAAAAATATTATGTCCATTCTACATGAAATCAAATTCTCTACAACTTTGTAGCTTTAAGTTTTTCCAAATTTCAAACATAAAATATCCGAAATCCATAAACGGACGATTTTCAACACCTTTTAAAATTCACAACAAATCATACGTTAATTTTTAACGGTTCAAAATTTGTGGATATATACTCAACTTATATATGTATAACATATCCAAAAATCACAATGATCCAACGGTCGGATAAAAATTTATAACTCACACAATATATCTCAAGAACACTTATTTTTAGGATTATGAGTCATTCGGAATAGTTTCATTCAAAAATTCACGATAAATCTACAAAGAATTTTTGGGTGATTCAAATTTCTACGTTTAGCTTACTTCAAGGGCTTTCTTTTGATATATGGCTCATCTCCTAACTCATTATACACAAAGAGTTATAGATTTTACAAAATCAAGTAATAAACTAATTTTTTGAAAATTTCCAAATTTCGTTCTTTATTTCAACAAAATACTAATAAAATACCTCAACAGTAATTCCTTCATTTATATCCACATAAATATATCCATCATTTATATCCACATAAAATAAATATTTCCTTATCATATAAATCAATAAATAATTATTCACAAATAATATTATAGAATCATAATTATGACACCGAACAGTTCTCAGGAAAGAGGGGGCTTTCCAATAAGGATTTCTCCTTACTGGCGCGCAATTAGGTTACCAAACCTCTCCCTGACAGAACTTTCTAGACATTGCCAATAATTATATCTAATAATATTATTCAAATAATTATTGATCTGATAATGGAAAATATTGTGCAATGACAATTATTGAACAACAATAATATAAAATATCAACGCAGCAATTATTGAACCAATAAAATAAAATATTAAACATTAATTATCGTAATAATTATTGAGTAGTGCCTTCTTCTACGTAAGAATCAATAATTCCAAAAATATTGTGCAATACTGTCTGGTGTCTTTCTTTGTGCAATCACGCGTAGACATCGTATTTTAACCATAGGGTATTCAACAGCGGTTAGCGGTAACAATTCTGACGTTATTTATAAAAACTCAAACTTGTCGTTTTCTTCTTCCGCCAGTTATTACATTATGGGGTCCACAAATGGTTTTGCATGTGAGTAAATGCGGATATTCAGACTGAAAAAGAATATTTCACGACCAAACGAATATTCCCCGACAACAATAAGTATTTTATAGCCACTTACTTATTTTGAAAAAAATTCATATATCACCATTAACTTTACTTTTTATCAATTTAACCATTTACTTAATAGAAAAATTGAATACTTTTATTTCATAAAATTCGGGGTCTTACAATCTCCCCTCCTTATAAAATTTCGTCCCCGAAATTTACGTACCTGGTATTTCAAAGAGTTGAGAATACCTTGCTTTCATTTTAGATTCTATCTTTCCTGTCCTCAGGATTTCTCCATTGCTCATCTCCTGTATTTCAGATATCATTCTAGAATACAGCTTCAAAACAAAGGTTAATTGATATATCACAATTTGTCAACTTAAGTAAGAAAATTCAGCTTAGGTAGGACACACACTAGCGAAGGATATTACTCGTCTTTTCCTTCCTAGTTCTAATCCCGGATCTCCGCCAGAGATCATATCCCTAAGCTCTGATACCAACTGTGACGCCCCCAAAATAGGTCCAATCCATCCAACCTATTCTGAGTCGCCAAATACATGGTACAGAAAACAACTATAACTTTATTACTACAATTGTCGTGCAAAATACAACAACACATATGTTGTGAGTTTTAATACCAACTGTGACTCATGTCCCAACTATGGACAACACCTCACATTGATACATTACATAAAGGTACAGTCAATAACTGTTTTAGAAATTAAAGTATTTGGGAAGTGCTCAAGGAAACCTTTGTACATAGGAGGCCATCAATCTAAGTTATGATAGATATCATATGTCCAGAGAATTATCCTTGGTTGACCCAATAGACCCCAAAGAAAAACAAGAAGATTACTATCATGTTCTTTCCAATGGTGAGTCTTCTCTTGATATATAACTATCTCCACTGTCTCCGGTTGAAGATTATATTTTAAATAAACTCCAAGATCATATAGGTAGTGCTCGTAGATATACTCAGCAAGTGGATGTGCACAACCCTGTCTTACGATAACACGAGATTGTATGTCATTAGACATCTTGTATGATAGTGGAAAAACACCATTCCAAAGTTGGGTTCACCTCACCCTATTGTTGTTCACCAAAATCAATTATTAAGTGACGTATAATATACGACACAGACATCTTAGGTCCTCAATACAATTATATATTGTATGTCATGCCGTTTTATAATGTGTTGAGAAACTTTGACAGTCTCGGACCACCACACTATTCCCTTGTTATCCCCGCTCGACCTAGCTACACTCTTATTACCTGAAAGGAATTGTGAAGCAAAAGGGTGAGCACAACTAGCTCAGTAAAGAATATTATGACTAAAGATAATTAAATTATCAATAGCCTTCATCAGTAATAAATCAAAGATTTAGAATATATGGTAGATGATAAAACTTTTCAACCATAATTGCAGCGGAACGAGCAATCCATTAGAAGAGTAAAATAGACTATAAAGTCTATTATCTTCTCCACATTAAAAGTCCACCAACAATGTTTTATCCCTGTAACATCAATCAACAGTTCCTTTCCACAATCATATGAATAACTCATAATCATAATTGTGATTCTAAATTCCTCTTCTCAATCAGGACGAAGATAATTTTCATCAACTGTCTTTACCTGAAACATCAAAGATCATGGTTATACCGAATCACAATTCCTGTTCATAATCATAAATTCATCTTTGCACTACGGGCCAAAGATATTCACTAACAGTTCATCTTTACACTACATGCCAATAATATTCAACAACAGGTCATCTTTGCACTACGGGCCAAAGATATTCAACAACAGGTCATCTTTGCACTTACAGGCCAAAGATATTCAACAACAGGTCATCTTTGCACTACGGGCCAAAGATATTTAACAACAGGTCATCTTTGCACTACGGGACAAAGATATTCAACAACAGGTCATCTTTGCACTACAGCCTAAAGATATTAATATCTCAAAGAAATACATAATCATTTCAAAACTTATATAAACCATAATTATAACCATGTTGATCAATTCACCTTTGCACTTAAGCTAAAAATATTCAATTGTAAATTCAATGGTCATGATCATATCAATCAATGATTCAACTTTGCACCACTGGTCAAAGAGAACCCATAGTCACGATCATACCAATAATCTACCCATCTTTACACTTAAGTCAAAGAAAAATTTATCATCGAGATTATAAAAATGTTATATATGATAATAAAAACAATATGATCAACAACTGCATTTAATTTCAAAAGTAAAATTCATAAATCAATGATTTCATAACACCTTAATCCAAATGTTATGAATCACTTAATAATCTCATAATCTAATATCATTAATATTACCACAATATCTTAATCATTTCTTAAACTTATAAATAATTTATTTTAATTGTTTACACTTTACTAATTAATGCATTTAATCTTCCTAAAATGTCAAACTCATAAGATTTCATCACCAATAATCAAAACCCTCATCAAAAATCTGCATATATCTTATAGGATTCCCAAGCCATAAAATCCTATTTTCCAATTTTGTTATTTCACATAACATATTTAATTCATTTACTCATAACTAGTCCATTTTCATGAAAAATACCAAATCAGTTCCAAAAATATTTCTTTTCTGGGATTTAGCAAAATATAGTCCCATATTGAACATATATTTTTCTCGGAATTTTTAAAATTCATTTACTATTTTTCTCATGGCCAAAACTGCCGAATATTTAGACATTTATCATAAATTGTACTTTTGTCCAAAAATTATAAAATTTACAGAGTATACTTCTGTTATATACATGTACTCCCAATAAAATTTTTACCAATTTTGGATTTAATCACAAGGAGTTATAAGGGTTTACTTTTAAAATAGTTTTTTCTCATAAAATTCATAACTCCTAATCTATACATCCAAAAATCACCATTTTTGGACACAATCAAGAAAACTCATCAAATTAACATTTCAAATTTTTTTAGAATTTATGAAGTTCAGAAAAATTACGAAATTGAAGAAACATAATAACCCTAAAAATTCTTTACCTCAAAAGAGCAGTATTTCTGACTGGAATATCGGATATAAAGCCAAAGGAAACTTGTAAGACCCCAAATAATTAATAAATAAAATTTAATTTCCTCTAATTATTATTTTGAAATAGTAAGGGTTGATGTGATTAATGTGGATAGTTATGGGTAAAATACGCAAATATTTCAAAATAAGCAAGTGGTTATAAAATATTCATTTTTGACGGGGAATATTCGTTTGGTCGTGGAATATTCGTACTGTCGGGGAATATTCGTACGACGACGCAGCCATGTGTGGGCCTCATAACAAAAAGCGATTGGAGGAAGAAAACGACAAATATAAATTGTTTAAAAATAACTTGGCGTGTAATTGTTACTGATTTTAATTGTTGGAATACCCGTTGGTTAAAACAGAATATGTCTGGCGTTGTTACTTGACAAGATGATATCTGATTATTACACCAATTATTGACTCTTACGTAAGAAGGCACTACTCAATAATGGTTACGATAATTCTTATTCAAATATTTTATTGGTTCAATAATTGTTGTGTTGATATTTTATATTCTTTGTTGTTTCAATAATTGTCATTTACGGTATTTTTTCATTATCGAAGCAATAATTCATATTATCCGAATAATATTATTAGATAACATTATTGGCAATGTCTAGAAAGTTACATCTAAGGAGAGGTTTGGTCACCTAATTGCTTGGCGCCAAGATGGAGAAATTCTTATTGGAAAGCCCCTCTTTCCTAGAGGCGCACGGTTGTCAATATTGTGATTCTGTAATATTATTTGTGAATAATTAATTATTGATTCATATGATGTGAAAAATATTGATTTTATGTGGATATAGATGGAGAAAATTTTAATGTGACAATTGTTGAAAATTGAAATTTTATCTTTTCTCGATAAAATAATTCATTTAAAATATATATATATATATATATTATTATATTTTAATAATATAATAATGGTGATATTTTTACAACGAATGTGGGATATATGAGTATACGAGGAGGAAGAGTATTTTTGTTGCAATAAATATTTAAAACATGTTAAACATGTCGGTGGACCCCATTTATTGACTGAAATTTGATTATAGCTTGTAAAATTGCCCGTTTGTGGATTTCGGTCAATTTCTATTTGGAATTTGAAAAAACTTTCTTCTGCAAAGTTGTAGAGAATTGAATTTCCTATAAAACATCGCGAGATTCGAATTTTCTGATAAAAGGGCTATTTATTGTGAATTATTGAAGTTACGGAGTTCCGAAATAATTGATTTTGGAAGTTTTAATTGTTTAAAATAACAAAAACGTTTTTTATATGTTGTGAGCCTCATTAATCACATGCTAGGTGGCTGATTTCAGATTCCCAAAGGATGGCATAGAAATTTTTTTATAAATATATTATTATATTAAATTTTCTGCTTTATTGTTCTAAGTAATTTCCTATAAATAGTTGCTTAGGTTAGAATTGAAAATCACACTAGAAACTGAAGTTTTCTCTCTCTCTATATTATCGAGCGTATTCTTGTGATTATTTTGAGTATACTTTGAGTATTGCTATACGGTGAAAGTTCAAGTTATACTTTATATCCAAATTATTCCGGTTAAATCTTGTCTTTTCCGAGGTAAAGGATATTATTATTTTTCTTAATGATATTATTTCTTCAATATCATTATCTTTGAAAATATTAATCAAGTTTTTATCAAATTTGGAAATTTTGGTGTTTGAGTTACTATTTACGATATCTGCCTTTATTCACGTATCTGATAATATTCACGAATATGGCACTATTCATTGAAAAATGAAAATTTTCCTTTTCGTCCAAAATATCTATTGTGGATACTAGTTTTGATTGTTGTCTATTGTATTCTATTAAATTTTTCCCTGTTGAAGACTAACGATAATTTGTTGTATATTATCTTAGTCATAATATTATTTACTGGGCTAGTTGAGCTCACCCTTTTCCTTTTTGTTCCATTTTTCTTCTCAGGAGGCGAGAATGTAGCGAGTACGAGTCGGGGTATGGAATGATGGTTTTAGAGAGTTGTTTAGTAGTCCTCACCTTTTTTATAAAATAATGTATCAATAATTATGATGAGGATTTATTTGTATGTGGATATTGTTTAGATGGCAATATCTGTATTTAAACTCACAGTTTTACAGTTGTAATAATAAAGTTGTAGTTGTTTTACATGCAGTGTATTGACAACTCGAGAATGGGTGATGTATACCTATTTTGGGGGTGTCACGGTTGGTATCGAGCTTAGGGATATGATCTCCATCGGAGATCGGGAAATAGAACTAGGAGGGAGAGGCGAGTAAATCCTTTCGCTAGTGTGTCCTACCTAAGCTTATTTGATAGTTGGTCGGGTATATAGGGATATTATGTGATATATTGATTTCCTTAATTAACCCTTGTTTTATGGCGATGATTTGAGAATGTCGTGAGAATATTAACAATGGAAATGAGGCCCGGAGAGCCTTTGTACTCACCAACGAGGAGAATGTGCAACAGGCTGACAATGTTCCTCCTGTGAACAACACCACTGATCAGACGATGAACGACGCAATGTTTAGAAGCTTTTTGCAGTTCATGCAAAATCAGACGAGGGAGACTCGTGTTCAAAACATAGGAGGAAATGATAGCAATTCATGGGTTGTCACAGCCAAGCAGTTCAAAGAGTTGGGAGCACCAGAATTTAAGGGAAAGCCAGATCCGATCATGGCAGAAATATGGGTCAAGCAAATTACCAAGATATTCGATGTCTTGGGATGCACAGAGGAACAGAAGGTTCCATTCGTCACCTTTATGTTAGTGGTGGATGAAGCGGACTCACTGGTGGGAGTGCGTGAAGCGTATCATCCATCCACCACTTTCAAGATATCTTGGGAGACATTTTGAAACTATTTAATGATAAATACTTTCACGAAAGTGTTCATCATATGAAGGAAGTGGAGTTTATTAGATGGAGCAGAACAACAACATGGCGGTGTCTCAAAGATGAGGCGAAGTTTGCGAGTTATCCACGTTTGCACCTCATTTGGTGGAGAATGAGGAACGATGACGCGCGGATGTTTTGAGAGGTTTGAAACCCCAAGATATGTCGAGTATCTCATCTCTCATAAATTTTCTCTCTATCAGGATGTTGTTATTGAGGCTCAATTGTTAGAGCGAGATAACGAGTACGGTCAACCGAGGTACCACAATCGAGGATCATACAGGAGATAGCGATCAACAAAACAACAATAACCGGTGGAGAAAGAAAAGATGGACAAAATGGTAACCACTCTGGTGGTAATCATGGCCATGAAAATAGAAGAAGCGAGTCAGGAGGAGATTTTAAAAAGAGGAGATTCAACAACGACCATGTGAAGACAACAGTGCCAACAGCAACTGGTTCCAAGGGAGGAGAACGACCACCGGTCATATGCTATAAATGCGGAAAAGAGGGACATATCAGTCCAAACTGCCCACAGCAGTTCCAGGTATGCTATAATTATGGAAAGGAAGGACATATCGCTCGAGATTGCAGTAGAGCGAAACCTAGTTCAATGAGGATGGTGACTCAAAAGACTATATCGAGAAAAGTCAAAGTCAAGCGGTTCTGGAAGAGCGTTTGTTGTGGTAGTCAAAATCGAGGAACCCATACGAGGTGATCACGGGTAAGCTATTTATAAATTCTTATGAAGTTTATACTTTACTAGATACTGGTGCTACCCATTCATTTATCTCTCCTACTTGTGCTCAACGTTTAAACTTGACTCCGGAGAAATTAGACTTTGACCTATCTGTGGAAACTCCGTTAGGAGAAACTTTTATCATATCCACTGTTTATAAATCTTGTTTAATTCAAGTTGGCACCATCACCTTACCTGTTGACCTTATCTCTTTAAAGATACTTGCTTTTGATGTGATTTTAGGGATTGATTGGTTAACTACTCATCATGCCAAAATTGATTGTTTTCGTAAGGTTGTTAGCTTTCATATTCCTAAACAACAACTTTGTTATGCAATTCAAGCAACTAAACCATTAAAATCAATAATTGTCATATCTAATCATAAAGCTATTCGTTTATTAAAAAACGGATGTCAAGCTTTCTTAGCCCATGTTATGGATTTGAATAAAGACACGTCAAATTTGAATAATATTCTGTTGTTATTGACTTTCGGCGTATTTCTGAAGAACTTCCCGTCTCCCCTCGTAGCGTGAAGTTGAATTCTTTATTGACCTTGAACACGGTACAAAGCCCATTTCTAAAACCCCATATCGAAGCGACTCTATTGAACTTGGGAGATAAAGGTCCAACTACGAGGAGTTGTTGGATATCGGTTTCATTCATCCTAGTACATCTCCTTGGGGTGCTCTGTTTTTTATTCAGTAAAGAAGAAAGACGGGAGTATGCGACTTTGTATTGGTGTCGAGAATTGAACCATGTCGCCATCAAGAATAGGTATCCTCTACCTCGTATTGATGACTTGTTTGACCGATTGCAAGGAGCACAATTCTTTTCAAAAATCGATCTTCGATTCGGATATCATCGGTGAAGATTAGAGGCGAGGATATTCCAAAGGCGCCTTGAACTCTAAGACGGGCATTACAAATTCTTAGTCATGTCTTTCGGATTGTCTAATGCTCCTGCGGCTTTCATGGATATGATGAATCGAGTATTCAAATAATATTTGGATCAGTTCGTTGTTGTCTTTATTGATGACATCCTCATATATTCCAAAAGTCGTGAAGATCATGAGCACCATTTGAAGTTGGTACTCCAAAGGCTTCGTGAAAACAAGCTTTATGCCAAGTTAAAGAAATGCGAGTTCTGGCTTGAGGAAGTAGCATTTCTTGGGCACGTGGTGTCAAAACATGGAGTATCTGTTGACTGAAGCGAAGATTGAAGCAATACAAAGTGGGAGAAAGCAGAAGGCGATGGACCAAGCACGTAGCTTTCGGGCTTATTTGGTTATTATCGGAGATTCGTGGAAGGGTTTTCTCGAATCGCTACTCCGTTAACTCAGTTAACTCGGAAGGATACAAAATTCGTTTGGAGCGAAGAATGCGAGAAGAGTTTCCAAGAGCTTAAGAGAAGACTTATTTTAAGACTGTTTCTAACAATACCATCGATGCGGATGGATTTGTTATCTACAAATGATTCTTGGGCAAAGGGTTAGGATGTGTTCTCATGCAACATGGGAAAGTCATAGCCTATGCCTCGCGACAACTTAAAGAATATGAGAGGAATTATCCTACTCATGATCTAGAGTTGGCAACAGTCGTTTTCGCGCTAAAGATATGGAGGCACTATCTATATGGGGAGAAAATGGAGATATATTCAGACCATAAAAGCCTTAAATATTTCTTCACTCAAAAAGAACTTAACATGCGGCAGCGACGTTGGCTCGAGCTATTGAAAGACTACGACCACACTATTCAATACCATCCTGGAAAAGCGAACGTGGTAGCTGACGCGTTAAGTAGAAGATCATATGCGAGGAACGAAGTGCGATGATGTCAAGTATACGACAGAGCCAACTTTAATAGAAAAAGTTAAGGTTGCTCAAGCCACCCACCCGAAGTGATGCATATGAAGAAGAAAGTACAAGAAGGTGCTATTCCGTAAGAGAGAATCGATGAAGAAGGAATACTTGAGTCCACTCTAGACTTTGTGTTCCTAACGACTCGATTTGAAGTACAAGATTATGATGGAGGCACACAATACACCATTTGCAATCCATCTGGAAGTACTAAAATGTATCGTGATCTTGACATACATTTTGGTGGAACAATAAGAGAGAGATTGCAAAGTTTATCTCAACATGTTTAACTTGTCAACGTGTAAAAGGCGGAGCATCAAGTGCCTAAGGGACCATTGCAACCACTTGAGATTTGAAATGGAAGTGGAAACACATTACCATGGATTTCATTCACGGGTCTTCCCACGGTTTCTCAAGGCATAAATGCTATTTGGGTTATTGTTGATAGATTAACCAAGTCGCACATTTCTTCTTGCCGTCACGGAGACTTATTCTCTTGAACGTCTTGCTAGTATGTATGTAAATGAGATTGTGAGGTTGCATGGCATGCCAGTATCTATAGTTTCGGATCGTGACCCAAGATTCACTTCAAGATTTTGGGTTAGCTTGCAAAAAGCTATGGGTACGGATTTACGATTCAGTTCGGCATACCATCCTCAAATGGACGGACAATCAGAGAGGACTATTCAAACTCTTGAAGATTTATTAAGACTCTGTGTCCTAGACTTCAAGGGAAATTGGGATAAGTATTTACCATTTGTGGAATTCTCCTACAATAACAGTTATCAAGCAAGTATAGGTGTGGCCCCATTCGAAGCATTATATGGACGAAAATGTCACTCTCCAGTATGTTGGGATGAGGTGGGTGAAGCAACATTGTTGGGACCCGAGTTGGTATGTATGACCGCAGAAAAGATCCAAATGATTAGATAACGCATACAAACGGCACAGGATCGACAAAAGAGTTATGCGGATCTTCATCGAAAGGACGTGGAGTTTAGTATAGGGGATCATGTATTGTTGCGTGTTGCCCCATGGAAGGGAGTTATAAGATTTGGGAATAGAGGAAAGCTCAATCCACGATTTATTGGTCCATTTCAAATTCTTGACTGAGTAGGAAATGTAGCCTATAGACTCGCTTTACCTCCAAGTATGTCTCGTGTTCATAATGTGTTTCACATATCTGTACTTCGTAAATATGTGAAAGACCCAACCACGTTATTGAGTTAGAACCCGAGGACGAGATAGTGAAGACTTAACGTATGAAGAGGTACTTCGCCAAGATCTTGGATAGGAAGGAGCATGTCCTACGACGAAGGTCATACCACAAGTTAAAGTCTTGTGGAGGAACCATGCTATAGAAGAAATGACCTGGGAATTGGAAACGGAAATGAAAGCGAGGTATCCTCATCTTTTGAAACACAGAATGCGTATGTCAATTTCGAGGACGAAATTTCATAAGGAGGGAGGTTATACGACCCCAAATAATTAATAAATGAAATTTAATTTCCTCTAATTATTATTTTGAAATAGTAAGGGTTGATGTGATTAATGTGGATAGTTATGGGTAAAATACGTAAATATTTCAAAATAAGCAAGTGGTTATAAAATATTCATTTTTGACGGGGAATATTCGTTTGGTCGTGGAATATTAAATCTTTGTCGGGAATATATTAAATGCATTTAATAGCCTTGACCGTGTGTGGGCCCCATAACGGAAAGCGATTGGAGGAAAAAAATGACAAATATAAGTTGTTTAAAAATAACGGCGTAATTGTTACTGATTTAATTGTTGGAATACACGGTGGTTAAAACACGATGTCTGGCGTTGTTGCACAAGAAGACATACGGTATTGCACCAACTATTGACTCTTACGTAAGAAGGCACTACTCAATAATAGTTACTGATAATTTCTTATTCGATTATTTTATTGGTTCAATAATTGTTGTGTTGATATTTTATATTCTGTTGTTGTTTCAATAATTGTCATTACACGGTATTTTTCATTATCGAAGCAATAATTCATATTATCTGAATAATATCATTAGATAACATTATTGGCAATGTCTAGAAAGTTCATCTAAGGAGAGGTTTGGTCACCTAATTGTACGCATGAAGTAAGAGAAATTCTTATTGAAAGCCCCTCTTTCCTAGAGGCGCTGGTTGTCAATATTGTGATTACGTAATATTATTTGTGAATAATTAATTATTGATTCATATGATGAGGAAAATATTGATTTTATGTGGATATAGATGAGAAAAATTTTAATGTGACAATTGTTGAAAATTAAAATTTTATCTTTTTACGATAAAATAATTCATTTAAATATATATATATTATTATATTTTAATAATATAATAATGGTGATATTTTTACAAACGAATGTGGGATATATGAGTATCTGAGGAGGAAGAGTATTTTGTAGCAATAAATGTTTAAAACATGTTAAACATGTATGGTGGACCCCATTTATTGACTAAAATTTGATTATAGCTTGTAAAATTGCCTGGTTTATGGATTTCGGTCAATTTTCATTTGGAATTAAAAAACTTTCTTCGTAAAGTTGTAGAGAATTAAATTTCCTATAAAAACTTGCGAGATTCGAATTTTTTCGACAAAAGGGCTATTTATTGTGAATTATTGAAGTTAGGAGTTCGAAATAATTGATTTTGGAAGTTTTAATTGTTTAAAATAACAAAACGTTTTTTATATGTTGTGAGCCTCATTAATCACATGGTAGGTGGCTGATTTCAGATTCCCAAAGGATGGCGAGAAATTTTTTATAAATATATTATTATATTAAATTTTTCGCTTTGGTGTTCTAAGCAATTTCTATAAATAGTGCTTGGGTTAGAATTGAAAATCATACCGTAAGCTCAAGTTTTCTCTCTATATTATCGAGTGTATTCTTGTGAGTATTTTGAGTGTACTTTGAGTATTGCTATACGGTGAAAGTTCAAGAATTATAGCTTTATATCCAAGATTCTAGTTAGAAATCTTTATCTTTCCGAGGTAAGGGATATTTTTTTTTTTCGTAATGATATTATTTCTTCAATATCATTATCTTTGAAATATTGATATGAAGTTTTATCAAATTTGGACCTTTTGTGTTGTGAGTTATTATTTACGATATCGACCTTTATTCACGATATCTGATCTTATTCACGAATATTTCAAGACTATTCATCGAAAAATGAAAATTTTTCTTTTCGTCCAAAATATCTATTGTGGATACTAGTTTTGATTGTATCCATGTTTTGATCATTCTTGAATTTTACACCACTATGATTATTTTTGAGGAATTTTTGGACGTGGATAAAACAAAGTACGAATCCTTAATCCTTAATCCTTGTCATTTTGTTTCACTGGATGCGTTTCTTTAAAAAAAAAAATATTTTTCATCATCCTCAGTCTTAAATGATGATATTATTGAATATCTTTGGCCTGTAGTGCAAAGATGATTGATTTCTGATGAATATCTTTAGCCTATAGTGCAAAGATGAATGATTTCTGATGAATATCTTTGGCCCGTAGTGTAAGACCCCAAATAATTTATAAATGAAATTCAATTTCCTCTATTTATTATTTTGAAATAGTAAGGGTTGATGTGATTAATGTGGATAGTTATGGGTAAAATACGCAAATATTTCAAAATAAGCAAGTGGTTATAAAATATTCATTGTTGTCGAAGAATATTCGTTTGGTCGTGGAATATTCGTACTGTCGGGGAATATTCATACGACGGAGCAGCCATGTGTGGGCCCCATAACGGAAAGCGATTGGAGGAAGAAAGCGACAAATATAAGTTGTTTAAAAATAACGGGCGTAGTTATTACTGAGTTTACCTTTGTTGGAATACGGTGGTTAAAACACACGATGTCTGGCGTTGTTGCACGCGAAGAAGACTGCAGTATTGCACCAATTATTGACTCTTACGTGAAGGCACTACTCAATAATGGTTACACGGTAATTATTATCAAAGATTTTATTTTATTGGTTCAATAATTGTTGCGTTGATATTTTATATTGTTGTTGTTTCAATAATTGTCATTACACAGTATTTTTCATTATCGAAGCAATAATTCATATTATCTGAATAATATTATTAGATAACATTATTGGCAATGTCTAGAAAGTTCTGTCTAAGGAGAGGTTTGGTCACCTAATTGCGCGCCAGTACGGAGAAATTCTTATTGGAAAGCTCCCTCTTTCCCTGAGGCGCCACTGGTTGTCAATATTGTGATTACGTAATATTATTTGTGAATAATTAATTATTAATTCATATGATGAGGAAAATATTGATTTTATGTGGATATAGATGGAGAAATTTTTTAATGTGACAATTGTTGAAAATCTATATTTTATCTTTTTCTGATAAAATAATTCATTTAAATATATATATTATTATATTTTAATAATATAATAATGGTGATATTTTTACAACGAATGTGGGATATATGAGTATACGAGGAGGAAGAGTATTTTTGTTGCAAAAAATGTTTAAAACATGTTAAACATGTCGGTGGACCCCATTTATTAATTGAAATTTGATTATAGCCTCTAAAATCGCCCGTTTGTGGATTTCAGCCAATTTCTGTTTGGAATTTGGAAAAACTTTCTTCTGCAAAGTTGTAGAAAATTGAATTTCCTATAAAAAATCGTGGGATTCGAATTTTTCGACAAAAGGGCTATTTATTGTAAATTATTGAAGTTCGGAGTTAAAAAATAATTGATTTTTGGAAGTTTTAATTATTTTTATTATGAAAAACGTTTTTGTCATTAAAGGTGGGGCTTGCATGTGATGAAAATGCTGAATTTCAGATCTTAGAAAGTGTGCATAGGAAAATTTAATATATATTAATATTTTAATTAAATTTTTCTGCTTTGGTGTTCTAAGCATTTTCCTATAAATAGGTGCTTAGGTTAGAATTGAAAATTACACCTAGCTCAAGTTTTCTCTCTATATTATCGAGCGTATTCTTATGAGTATTTTGAGTATACTTTGAGTATTGCTATACTAAGTGCAAGTTCAAGTTATAGCCTATATCTAGTATTCCGTTGAAATCTTGTCTTTTCCGAGGTAAGGGATATTATTTTTTCGTAATAATATTATTTCTTCAATATCATTATCTTTGAAATATTGATCCAAATTTTTATCAAATTTGGAACTTTTAGTGATGGGGTTACTTATTCACGATACGATACTATTCACGATATCGACCATTATTCACGAATATCATTTCAAGACTATTCATCGAAAAATGAAAATTTTCTTTTCGTCCAAAATATCTATTCTGGATACTAGCTTTGATTGTATCCATGTTTTGATCATTCTTGAATTTTACACCACTATGATTATTTTTGAGGTATTTTTGGACGTGGATAAAACAAAGTACGAATCCTTAATCCTTAATCCTTGTCATTTTGTTTCACTGGATTCGTTTCTTTAAAAATATTTTTCATCATCCTCAGTCTTAAATGATGATATTATTGAATATCTTTGGCCTGTAGTGCAAAGATGAATGATTTATATATCTTTGGCCCGTAGTGCAAAGATGAACAGGTGTTTAGATGAACATGACCAACTGGTGAATGTCCTTGGCCTGTAGTGCAAGGATGAATATTTGATCCCAGATATATATTGATTGATGTTACAGGGATAAAAAAAATAGACGATAAACTTTAAAATTCATACATAGAAGATAGTAGTTTGCATTCTCTACTTAACTCTTCTAATGAATTATGATTTCCGCTGTGAATATTGATTTAAAACTTGTTGTCTACTGTATTCTATTATATTTTTCCCTGTTGAAGACTAACGATAATTTTGTTGTATATTATCTTAGTCATAATATTCTTTACTGGGCTAGTCGAGCTCACCCTTTTCTTTTTTGTTCCATTTTTCTTCTTAGGAGGCGAGAATATAGCGAGTACGAGTCGGGGTATTGAATGAAGGTTCTAGGGAGAGTTGTTTAGTTGTCCTCACCATTGTTGTAAAATAATGTATCAATAATTATGATGAAGATTTATTTGTATGTGGATATTGTCTAGATGGCAATATCTGTATTTAAACTCACAGTTTTACTATTGTAATAATAAAGTTGTAGTTGTTTCTGTACCGTGTATTGACAACTCAGAATGGGTGATGTAGACCTATTTTGGGGGTGTCATAGTTGGTATCAGAGCTTAGGGATATGATCTCTGGCGGATATCGGGGAATAGAACTAGGAGGGGAGAGACGAGTAAATCCTTCGCTAGTGTGTCCTACCTAAGCTTATTTGTTAGTTGGTCAGTATATAGGGATATTATGTGATATATTGATTTCCTTTATTAACCCTTGTTTTATGATGATGATTTGAGAATGTTGATTGAGAATATTAACATTGGAAATGAGGATCAGTGGAGACGCTTTGTACTCACCAACAGGAGGAGAACGTGCAACAGTTGGTAATGTTCCTCTGTGAACAACACCACGGAGCGAGATGATGAACGAGGGATGTTTAGAAGCTTTTTGCAGTTCATGCAAAATCGATTTAGGAGAGACTCGTGTTCAAAACATAGGAGGAAATGATAGCAATTCACGGGTTGTCACAACCAAGCGATTCAAAGAGTTGGGACCACTGTAATTTAAGGCAAAGCTTTGATCCGATCATAAGCGGAAACATGGGTCAAGCAAATTACCAAGATATTCGATGTCTTGGGATGCACGGAGGAACAGAAGGTTCCATTCGCCACCTTTATGTTTCGTGGCGAGGCGAGGATCACTTGGTGGGAATCGTGAAGCGTACCCATCCCAACGCTACCAAGCATGTCTTGGGAGAGCGTTTTAGAAACTATTTAATGACAAATACTTTTCCGAAAGTGTTCGTCTATATGAAGGAAGTGGAGTTTATTAGGATCGAGGCGAGTAACAACATGAGCGGTGTCTCAAAGACGAGGTGAAGTTTGCAGAGTTATCCAGGTTTGCACCTCATTTGGTGGAGAATGAGGAACGTATGATTCGGATGTTTCTGAGAGGTTTGAAAGCCGGCATACGTCAGTATCTCATCTCTCATATATTTTCTCTTTATTTAGATGTTGTTAATAGGGCTCAATTGTTAGAGCGAGATAACGAGTACGGTCAACCGAGGTACCACAATCAGGATCATACCAGAGATAGCAGTCAACAAAACAACAATAACCAGTGGAGAAAGAAAAAGGCGGACAAAAATGGTAACCACTCTGGTGGTAATCATGGCCATGAAAATAGAAGAAGCGAGTCAGGAGGAGATTTTAAAAAGAGGAGATTTAACAACGACCATGTGAAGAAGACAGTGCCAGCAACAATTGGTTCTAAAGGAGAAGAACGACCACCGGTCATATGCTACAAATGCGGAAAAGAGGGACATATCAGTCCAAACTGCCCACAACAATTCCAGGTATGCTATAATTGTGGAAAGGAAGGACATATCGCTCGAGATTGCACGGTAGTGAAACCTAGTTCAGCGGGGACGGTGACTCAAAAGACTTTCCCAGAAAAGTCAAAGTCAACGGTTCCTGGAAGAGCGTTTGTTGTGACTGGTCAAAATGCAAGGAACCCAAACGAGGTGATCACAGGTAAGCTATTTATAAATTCTTGTGAAGTTTATACTTTACTAGATACCGGTGCTACCCATTCATTTATCTCTCCTACTTGTGCTCAACGTTTAAACTTGACTCCGGAGAAATTAGACATTGACGTATCTGTGGAAACTCCGTTAGGAGAAACTTTCATCACATCCACTATTTATAAATCTTGTTTGATTTAAGTTGGCACCATCACCTTACCTGTTGACCTTATCTCTTTAAAGATACTTGCTTTTGATGTGATTTTAGGGATTGATTGGTTAACTACTCATCATGCCAAAATTGATTGTTTTCGTAAGGTTGTTAGCTTTCATATTCCTAAACAACCTGTTATGCAATTCAAGCAACTAAACCATTAAAATCAGTCACTATCATATCTAATCATAAAGCTATTCGTTTATTGAAAAACGGATGTCAAGCTTTCTTAGCCCATGTTATGGATTTGAATAAAGACACGTCAAAATTGAATAATATTCCTGTTGTTATTATCTTTCGTCCTCCATTCTACTAAGGTTATAATTCTTCACCAGAGTTCTTCGTCTACCGAATATCTATCTTAACTTTCGTTATCCATTCTACTAAGGTAATAACCCAGGTTTCGCATTCCTAACGTTTATAACCTACAGCTTTGATACCAACCTGTGGCGCCCCCAAATCCGGATACTTGAAACCCGAACTCAGTGCTTCACGATACCATTTCTATAAGCTGAATAATACAATAGTAATATTACATTCAAACTTAATTTACATACATCAAAGTTTACTTCCCAGGTACGAGACCTTCAAATACATTCCTTACAATACTTGAATAGATATCCATACAACTATAACCATTAACTCATAATACACACTTATTCGATCAGCTTTCCTTTTCCTTTGTTCGTGCCTGAGCCTTCAGGTTGCTCATACATAACTGAAAACATTTGATTTAAGCAAGGATGAGCATTTGAGTGCCCATCAAGTAATAGCAATTATATATATAAGCTGAAAGAATATAAGTATTCTCTTTACATAACACTTCAACAACGAATCAAAAGTTGTGAAGTAATCTGTACAGATAAAAGATTCACATAACAACTCTCTTTCAATTTCTTGAAATTAGGCTCCACCCATGAATAGGGTTTAAGAAACATACTATGAACATTCTTTTTCATTTTCGAAAAGGTTTAGCAGAAATTCATCCGCAAACCGTCATAACTTACGGGCACGGAGGGTGATCAGCCCCGTTGTACCCTGTATTGATCAATACTACATAACTTGAACGAAATTCATCGCTCACCCTTTGTCCGCCAGAATAAGATAAAAAATTTTCCCATTATTGGGATGTTTCATACATGCACAGTTCCAAACTTAGAAGGTTTTAATCTTCTTTCAACAATAATATGTAATTCAACATATATATATACGGGTAATTGACAAAGGTGTATCAACATGTGAATAAATGCTATGATTATCCAGTGGGGACACTTGTATAACCATTTAGAAATCAACTTAATGTATATATATATCCGAGCTAACATGTTGATAATCAAAGCGTACATAATCTGTACAAGAATAGAACAATTCTGAAACTTCTTACTCATGTCCATTGCATAAAGGAAATGCAAAGGTAAGATACTTGCCTGATTCGCTGATTACAAATCTCAACTTAGGTTTTATCTCTTTATCACAACCTATCAATAATCAGATCATTCGTTCGATTAGAACAATATATCATAACACATAGTACCGCTTTATTATTACGAAAGACATATAGTCTAATCACGCCATCACATAATCGCGGTGATCATACTTTTTAGTTCATATTCTATACTTGAAATATTTTTATACATTTTTCAAATATCTCATCCATGTTCTTACAAGAGCTTTTTCTTTCTATTATAGAATTCGACATTTATATTGAAATGCGTCAAACGACTTTATCGGGTAATTCTTGAGTCTAAGACTCTTATTTCAGTATCTCAACATCGGTCATTTTATTTTTAAATGACTTAAAATAATCTTAAAGCATTTATAATAATTTATCATGCATTTTAGACATCGGAATCATAATTAAATGATTTAAACATCAAACAATTCTATTATCATTAATATTAAATTATTAATGAAACCATTGCCAAAATATAAAAGTTATTTATAATAACTCAAACTATTTTTAAAACATTTATATTACCCTTAAATGATTTTTAAAACAATTAAAATCATTTTAAATAATCACCATTAATATATAAATATTAATGTACTATTCATCAAATATTAAAAGTCATTAATTATAACTTAAAATATTTTTAAATTCTTAATATCCTCTTTAAATGATTTTTAAATATATAAAACCATTTTAAACTATTTATTTAATAATAATTATTAAATAAACTAAATATCATTAATATTATCTTAATATCATTAATATTAAATTATTAATGAAATTATCCTTTAAATATTAAAAGTTATATTTTATAACTTAAAATATTTTTAAATACCTTAATTTCATTTAAAATGATTTTTATAATATTAAAATTATTTTTAAACTAAATTATTTAATATAATCATTAAATAACTTTAATATCATTAATATATAATTAATTAATGAAATTCATCACAAAATATTAAAAGTCATGGAAAATAACTCAAAATATTTTCTTATACCATAAAATAATTTTCATGATTTTTCATGAATTAAAACTATTTTTAAATCATTTATTTAATATTATAATTAAATAAATAAATACCTTTTATATTTTAAAATATTAAATATTTATGAAATATACTCAAAATAATTAAAACTATTTTAGGACTTTAAAATAATTTTTCATAATTTATTTGGTATTTTTAATAATTAAAACTAATTTTTCTAATTTTTAAATTAATTTTAGGAAAATCGTAAATTAAAATAATTAAAAGCTGTCATTTAAAGGCTCCTATAGTGATGAGAAGTGTCGTTTATAGGTGTTCTTGAGCCTACCAGAGATCTTCATAAGCGTAACCGAAGGTAGCTACTTTGACCGTGAATAACTCTCTCATCGTGAATTAATTTGGACAATCTATAAATTGAGTCTTGTAGAGGAAATACAAGACTACAAGATACAACAATCATAACCTCTAAACAAACATCGATCTGGGATAAATCAGCCATCAAAGTAGCTACCAAAGCTATTCTTTACGAAGAACGATTCGAGGTGCCTACTTTGGACTTCTATAACTTGATGATCGTGTAACGTTTATGTGATCTATCAATTCCGAGTGTAGACAACATGTAGGACTACAACTTTAACACTTAACATCATCATAACAACAAGAAATCAAGCATCTAAAGTATGGTCAAACCTTGTCGGAAAAATTAACACTTAGAAAATTCGGTCGCCTGAGAATTTTTCGGTCAATCTTAAGTCAACCCACTTTGACCTTAAATAACTCTTAATCAAGTAATATATATGGACTGATTCTTTTTGGAGGTTAAATACCACATAACAAGCTACACATATCAACCTTTATAACACAAAACACATTAAAGATACTTGAGATATAAGGTTCGACATTTGCAAAAAATATTTTACGGACACTTAGAATATTTTCGGGTTTGAAAAAATGGCCAATCGCTTGGCCAACCCACTTTGACCGCTTATAAATTCGATCTACAATAGATATGAACTTGATTCTTTTCGAATATTAAAGACCACATATCGGGCTACATATAACAACTTTTAAACAACAAAACTCATGATCGATCAAAGATTTATAGCCTCGACATTTGGTGAAAAATAATGTAATTCGGTTTTCCAACTTGTTTAAAAAATCTTCAAATTCGTGCACTTTGATGTTATGGGTTCATGATTTTACTGACCCGAACATTAATAGACTTCTTATTACACAACTTTAAACAATCAATTGCATCAATTAACATCGAATCGAAGGATTTCTAATTTTTGGGGTTTCATACCTTTTCTTACTTGATTTTTGATTTCTGACTTCTTGATGCTTCTGATTTGTTATTTGTGATGGTTGGGCTTTGATTAGGAGCTTATGGGCAAGATAATTTCGTTGGTAAGAACTTGAGAGAGTGTGTCTAGGTGTTTGCTATAATTTTAGTGTGTAATTTCATTTAATCTCCTTGATTTCTATTTATAGATCATGTCAAGAGCCTTGGATACTGATTTGGCTGCCATTATTGAGCTCACATGATAATTATGGAGTGGTTGGCCGGATTTTTAGGGATTGGTAGCTCAATAATGCACAAATAATGCACTAAAATGCATTTTCTCTCTTTAATTTATATAAAATTATATAGATACATTGGATGCTAGATTAGTTGATTGAGTGAGCATAATTGAGTATTGGATGCTCAATTGGTAGGGTAGGGATGTTGGCCATGATTTTGGCAAGATTCCATCAACAATGTAACTAATAATACACTAAAATGGACAAAAAGGGTATTTTGGTAATTTCGCATATAATTTCATGGGCATTTTGTACATAGCAATTAAATGTAGTATTTAATCACTAGATGGTAATTCTTATCATTTACCAATTAATTCTATCCTTTGGTAAATTAAAACTTTTATACATTAACATCGTAATTAAACCCAATAATTTTAAATTAGGGTTTTGATTGAAAAATTAGGGTTTTCTAATTAGGGTTTCTTAACGCCATCAATTAGGGTTTCTAATTGACCATTAGGGTTCTCTAATTATCTCGTGTATGTTCTAACACGTCATTACGATCTCTAACTTCAACCGATTAGGGTTGTAATAATTAGGGTTTGTCTAATTATCGACATACAAGCGATAATTAGGGTTTTCTTCTAATTACTGACATCTTATACACAAGTAACCTTCATATATACGATTCTTTACTCGGTCATATCTCATAACCGAGTTTAATAATTAGGGTTTCACAAAGACGGTAATATTCTATGACCTAATGGATCGTCATCAATTCAATATTATCTCTGTCACATACACAAATACATAATTATTGTAATCTGTAAAATCATTATAACAATAATATAATATTATTATTCTCATCTCTTGATCACAATCCCAATTCAGGTTTGGATCTCATATCCGACTTCTCTTTCGTATATCAAGTTAAAATACTTGATTTAAATATTCGAACAATTCATATAATAAAATATTTATTATATAATTCTAATTATCACTTCATATATTATTTCCAATCATGTTATCATGGAAAATAATTAATAAAAACATTTCTGCTTACAGAAATTAATTACCATAAAAATATAATTTGTAGTAATTAATTATTCCAAAATTATTTCTAATTTTTTAAGTAATAAATATATTCATATTTATCGTTCACATTACTAGACACTTATTCTCGTCATTAAATAAAAAAAATTTATACGCAAATTTTCTTATTTATTTTATTTAGGAAATCTCGGGTTATTACATTCACCCTCCCTTATAAGGATTCCGTCCCCGGAATCACCGTTCTAAACTCATAAACATAAGGGTACATAGCACATATAATCCTTGCACGTAGACCTCGATCATACTCGATCGAACTGATCTTTAACTATTCTTCACATCACTCTAATTAGGCAGAAATTTGATTTCTGAAAGAACTCAAAATTTCTTTATAAGATCACTTACTATATATATATATAAGATATATAAGTGGTTCACATAAGCACTGGAGTTCATTTTCAACCGCCAATGTATCTCGGACCGTCATGTTGTAGACCCTCGGAGTTGCTAACGTTGGGGTACTGGTTGAGTGTGGTCCACTGTTTCTCCCTGTGGTTATGCTTCCTGCCTCTATTCCCCTCTTTGGACAATTCCTCACCTGATGCTCAGTCGATCCGCATATGAAGCATCCACTGATCTTCCTTGAATTGGGGCAATTGGGAGAAATATGACCCTCTTGCCCGCACTTAAAGCACGCGAACTTACCCTTTAGACACTCGCCAGAGTGATTCTTTCCGCAGTTCTTGCACTGCATTGTCTGCTTCTTCACACCTTCCTGCTTCACTTGAACATTCCCTGAAAAATTCCTCATTCTCTTCTCACCCCTATTCCCACTACTACTTTCCATCTTCACCACTCCTCCTGACCTGCCCTGGTTCTTTTTCTCCTTGTTGTAGAGACTCATGGCCTCACTCCCCTGTTCAGCTATGATAGCCTTTTCCATGAGTGCTGCAAAAGTATCTATTTGCAGTACTGCCACCTTATTGTAGAGCCAGGGTTTTAAGCCTTGCTCAAACCTCCTTGCTTTTCTAACTTCTGTACTCACTTGATGTGGAGCAAACCTAGCCAACTCATTAAACTTCGCGGCATACTCCGTAACAGTCATGTTTTCCTGTTTTAACTCCAGGAATTTTACCTCCATTCTAGACTGCATACTAACAGAGAGATAGTTTTCAAAAAATAAATCTTTAAACCTATCCCAAGCAATTTCTTCTTCTCCTGCCCGAGTCTTATTTGCCTCCCACCAAAAGTTAGCCTCCCCTTTTATCATATAAGTGGCAAACGCGGTCTTTTGCCCCTCATCTACTCTAGCAATTATGAACGCCTTTTCTATTTCATTCACCCATGTCTGGCAGGCACGTAGGGTCGGTGATCCTCCGAACTCTGGTGGTCCTCTTGCTTTGAAGTCTTTGAATTTTGCTGCGATTGTCTGGTTGGTTCCAAGAATTGGCATTCCTCGCTTCATGCTTTGAGCCATCATGTTTGCAAAGTTTTGCATCGATTGGGCCGTTGTCCTCCATCATTAATAGATTCTTCTACCCCTTGGTTTCGAAGTTCGATTTGATTGGCGGCATTATCTCGGTTAAATAAAACCATAAATTATACCTTTACATTTTAAACATTATTGCATAAGATTAATGTATTAAACTCTCGTTTCATTCCTCAAACTTAGATTCATATTCATTTATCGAATATTTACATAAGACATCTTGCTTTAATCAACAGCTATCCCTTTGTGACTAAGAAAGTCGGGATTTAAAATTTTGACCAACATAAAGTTGAAAACAGTTCATTATTTTTCACACACACAACATAACCCATACCAATCATTTACTAAGCCTTTCTTCTCGGACATTCATTACATTTCGATGTCCCTCCATTCCACAATTAAAACATCCACCTTGCTTATAGTTGGGGCAACGAGGAGATGTATGTCCCTCACAGCCGCAAATAGAACATATCTTCTTCCCTTTCTTCTTATCAGGTTTTCCCAAGTCAGGACCTTCTATCTTTCTTTTCCTTTACCTCTCTGAGTCTGCATTACGAAGTGTTGCTTTGAGGCTCCCATCCGGTTAATTTGGATTTTGAGCTTATCACCTTTCGTTCATTGTTTCCAAAGAATGCTTGGCCTTGATTGAATATTAAGCAACGCCTCTATCTCCCTGACCTTTCCGGTAGTAGCAACCTTGTTCTCCAGATCTCTGCACCTCCGTTGATGCTTGGCGGCTTCAACTTTAGTGTGTCGAGTCACTATCGTCAAATCCACCATTTTCGGATCGATACTACGTTTTCCACTATAGCCACCTCGTCCGATTTGGGTTCCTGGTAAGCTTCTAATTCAGCTGTTGGCCTTGATATTAGCTCGGGGGTATGGATCTGATCCTTCTTATTCCACATATCTTTTCCACCAAACATCTACATACATAAGTTACCCTGATTAGCATATAGTATATATACACAGCAATCAAGAGTTTTATATACGTTGTCTTTTATTTTGTTTGACGATAAATTTATTCAATTCTCATCAACGCCTATCCTCTCTCTGTAGAAAAGCGCTCCATCCACTTCATGTCGAATCGCATAAAGGTGATGCCTAAAGTTCGCTCCAAGGTATATATCTTGGTGTCTTTGGCTTTTATCTCAACCTTCAATTTATCCACCACTGTATCTCTCTGTTCCAACCTCCTCGTAACTCCGGCTTAATTCTATACGTGTTCGGTGATTGAGCGTCCTTGTCTTCATTGTTCGAAATGGAGAATACGATTATGTGCCTCGCTTGCTCAGACTCTAGCCGTTAAGTAAATGCGTTTCTAACTAACAAATCTCTTATCATCTCACTTTCTCATGTACTCCTCGCTAGAGTCCATCGTCTCTTGGGTCAAGGAATTGCTACTTTGACTTTCGTCATCCATCCTATGACCACAATAAACGAGACAACATTAGCACCGAAATAAAATATATTCATCGGTAAAATGAAGGAATATTTTATTTAGTACAACTAAAACTTGATGGATCTCTTCGACTCATCATATCTTATAACTCCTCACCAGAGTACTTTATCTCCTGGTTCACTGAATATTTATCTTATCTTTCGTCCTCCATTCTACTAAGGTTATAATTCTTCACCAGAGTTCTTCGTCTACCGAATATCTATCTTAACTTTCGTTATCCATTCTACTAAGGTAATAACCCAGGTTTCGCATTCCTAACGTTTATAACCTACAGCTTTGATACCAACCTGTGGCGCCCCCAAATCCGGATACTTGAAACCCGAACTCAGTGCTTCACGATACCATTTCTAAAAGGCTGAATAATACAATAGTAATATTACATTCAAACTTAATTTACATACATCAAAGTTTACTTCCAGTGCACGAGACCTTCAAATACATTCCTTACAATACTTGAATAGATATCCATACAAACTTATAACCATTAACTCATAATACACACTTATTCGATCGCTTTCCTTTTCCTTTGTTTCGTGTTCGAGCCTTCAAAGTTGCTCATACATAATCGAAAACATTTGATTTAAGCGAGGATGAGCATTTGAGTGCCCAAAGTAAGTAATAGCAATTATATATATAAGTTGAAAGAATATAAGTATTCTCTTTACATAACACTTCAACAACGAATCAAAAGTTGTGAAGTAATCATCTGAGATAAAAGATTCACATAACAACTCTCTTTCAATTTCTTGAAATTAGGCTCCACCCATGAATAGGGTTTAAGAAACATACTATGAACATTCTTTTTCATTTTTGAAAAGGTTTAGCGAAATTCATCTACAAATAGTCAAAACTTACGAGGCACGGAGGTGATCATTTCATTGTACCTGTATTGATCAATACTACATAACTTGAACGAAATTCATCGCTCACCCCTTTTGTCCGTAAGAAGCATAAAATTTTTCCCATTATTGGGATGTTCATACATGCACGGTTCCAAACCCAAGGTTTTAATCTTGCTTTCAACAATAATATGTAATTCAACATATATATATATACGGGTAATTGACAAAGGTGTATCAACATGTGAATAAATGCCATGATTATCCAAGTGGGGACACTTGTATAACCATTTAGAAATCAACTTAAATGAATATATATACGAGCTAACATGTTGATAATCAAAGCGTATATAACTGTGTACAAGAATAGAACAATTCTCAAACTTCTTACTCATGTCCATTGCATAAAGGAAATGCAAAGGTAAGATACTTTTTGATTCAACCGATTACAAATCTCAACTTAGGTTTTATCTCTTTATCACAACCTATCAATAATCGGATCATTCGATTCGATTAGAACAATATATCATAACACATAATCTTTATCTATTACGAACAAGACATAGTCTAATCACGTCATCACATAATCGCAGTGATCATACTTTTAGTTCATATTCTATACTTGAAATATTTTTATACATTTTCAAATATCTCATCCATGTTCTTACAAAGTAGCTTTTTCTTTCTATTATAGAATTCGACATTTTATCTGCATGATTAAGCGACTTTATCGGGTAATTCATGAGTCTAAGACTCTTATTACGTATCTCAACATCGGTCATTTTATTTTAAATGACTTAAAATAATCTTAAAGCATTTATAATAATTTATCATGCATTTTTAGACATCGGAATCATAATTAAATGATTTAAACATCAAACAATTCTATTATCATTAATATTAAATTATTAATGAAACCATTGCCAAAATATAAAAGTTATTTATAATAACTCAAACTATTTTTAAAACATTTATATTACCCTTAAATGATTTTTAAAACAATTAAAATCATTTTAAATAATCACCATTAATATATAAATATTAATGTACTATTCATCCAAATATTAAAAGTCATTAATTATAACTTAAAATATTTTTAAATTCTTAATATCCTCTTTAAATGATTTTTAAATATATAAAACCATTTTTAAACTATTTATTTAATAATAATTATTAAATAAACTAAATATCATTAATATTATCTTAATATCATTAATATTAAATTATTAATGAAATTATCCTTTAAATATTAAAAGTTATATTTTATAACTTAAAATATTTTTAAATACCTTAATTTCATTTAAAATGATTTTTATAATATTAAAATCATTTTTAAACTAAATTATTTAATATAATCATTAAATAACTTTAATATCATTAATATATAATTAATTAATGAAATTCATCACAAAATATTAAAAGTCATGGAAAATAACTCAAAATATTTTCTTATACCATAAAATAATTTTTCATGATTTTTCATGAATTAAAACTATTTTTAAATCATTTATTTAATATTATAATTAAATAAATAAATACCTTTTATATTTTAAAAATATTAAATATTTATGAAATATACTCAAAATAATTAAAAACTATTTTTAGGACTTTAAAATAATTTTTCATAATTTATTTGGTATTTTTAATAATTAAAACTAATTTTTCTAATTTTTAAATTAATTTAGGAAAATCGAGAAATTAAAATAATTAAAGCTGTCGCTAAAGGCTCCTATAGTGACAGTATGTCGCTATAGGTGTTCTTGAGCCTACCCAGATCTTCATAAGGCGTAGGCAAGGTGGCCTACTTTGGTGTGAATAACTCTCTCATCGTAACGAATTTGGACAATCTATAAATTGAGTCTTGTAGAGGAAATACAAGACTACAAGATACAACAATCATAACCTCTAAACAAACATCAGATCTGGGATAAATCAGCCATCAAAGTAGCTACCAAAGCTATTCTTTACGAAGAACAGTTCGAGGTGCCTACTTTGGACCTCTATAACTTGATGATCGTGTAACGTTTATGTGATCTATCAATTCCAGTGTGTAGACAACATGTAGGACTACAACTCTAACACTTAACATCATCATAACAACAAGAAATCAAGCATCTAAAGTATGGTCAAACCTTGTCAGAAAAATTAACACTTAGAAAATTCAGAAATTTGCCTGAATTTTTCGAGTCAATCTTAAGTCAACCCACTTTGACCTTAAATAACTCTTAATCCGTAATATATATGGACTGATTCTTTTTGGAGGTTAAATACCACATAACAAGCTACACATATCAACCTTTATAACACAAAACACATTAAAGATAAGCGAGATATAAGGTTCGACATTTGCCAAAAAATATTTTACGGACACTTAGAATATTTTCGGGTTTGAAAAAAGCAATGGGTCAATCTTAAATCAACCCACTTTGACCGCTTATAAATTTCGATCTACAATAGATATGAACTTGATTCTTTCTGAATATTAAAGACCACATATCAGGCTACATATAACAACTTTTAAACAACAAAACTCATGATCGACCAAAGATTTATAGCCTCTGACATTTGGTGAAAAATAACAGAATTCGGTTTTTCCAACTTGTTTAAAAAAATCTTCAAATTCGTGCACTTTGATGTTATGGGTTCATGATTTTACAGCCCAGAACATTAATAGACTTCTTATTACACAACTTTAAACAATCAATTGCATCAATTAACATCGAATCGAAGGATTTCTAATTTTGGGGTTTCATACCTTTTTCTTTACTTGATTTTGATTTTCGACTTCTTGATGCTTCCGATTTGTTATTTGTGATGGTTGGGCTTTGATTAGGAGCTTATGGGCAAGATAATTTCATTGGTAAGAACTTGAGAGAGTGCAGCTAGGTGTTTGCTATAATTTTAGTGTGTAATTTCATTTAATCTCCTTGATTTCTATTTATAGATCATGTCAAGAGCCTTGGATACTGATTTGGCTGCCATTATTGAGCTCACATGATAATTATGGAGTGGTTGGCCGGATTTTTAGGGATTGGTAGCTCAATAATGCACAAATAATGCACTAAAATGCATTTTCTCTCTCTTTAATTTATATAAAAATTATATAGATACATTGGATGCTAGATTAGTTGATTGAGTGAGCATAATTGAGTATTGGATGCTCAATTGGTAGGGTAGGGATGTTGGCCATGATTTTTGGCAAGATTCCATCAACAATGTAACTAATAATACACTAAAATGGACAAAAAGGGTATTTTGGTAATTTCGCATATAATTTCATGGGCATTTTTGTACATAGCAATTAAATGTAGTATTTAATCACTAGATGGTAATTCTTATCATTTACCAATTAATTCTATCCTTTGGTAAATTAAAACTTTTATACATTAACATCGTAATTAAACCCAATAATTTTAAATTAGGGTTTTGATTGAAAAATTAGGGTTTTCTAATTAGGGTTTCTTAACGCCATCAATTAGGGTTTCTAATTGACCATTAGGGTTCTCTAATTATCTGTGTATGTTCTAACACAGTCATTACGATCTCTAACTTCAACCGATTAGGGTTGTAATAATTAGGGTTTGTCCTAATTATCGACATACAATGATAATTAGGGTTTTCTTCTAATTACAGGACATCTTATATACAAGTAACCTTCATATATATACGATTCTTTACTCGGTCATATCTCATGGCGAGTTTAATAATTAGGGTTTCTGACACGGTAATATTCTATGACCTAATTGGTATCATTGCTTCAATATTATATCATGTCACATACACATTACATAATTATTGTCTTGTAAAATTATTATAACAATAATATAATATTATTATTCTCATCTCTTGATCACAATCCCAATTCGAGGTTTGGATCTCATATCGCTTTCTCTTTCGCATATCAAGTTAAAATACTTGATTTAAATATTACGAACAATTCATATAATAAAATATTTATTATATAATTCTAATTATCACTTCATATATTATTTCCAATCATGTTATCATGGAAAATAATTAATAAAAACATTTACGCTATGTAAATTAATTACCATAAAAATATAATTTGTAGTAATTAATTATTCCAAAATTATTTCTAATTTTTTAAGTAATAAATATATTCATATTTATCGTTCACATTACTAGACACTTATTCTCGTCATTAAATAAAAAAAATTTATACATAAATTTTCTTATTTATTTTATTTAGGAAATCTAGGGTTATTACATTCACCTCCCTTATAAGGATTAGTCCCGGAATCAGATTCTAAACTCATAAACATAAGGGTACATAGCACATATAATCCTTTGACGTAGACCTCGATCATACTCGATCAGGCTGATCTTTAACTATTCTTCACATCACTTAATTAGGCGTAAATTTGATTTACGAAAGAACTCAAAATTTCTTTATAAGATCACTTACTATATATATATATAAGATATATAAGTGGTTCACATAGCACTGGAGTTACATTCCCCACCGCCAATGTATCTGGACCGTCATGTTGTAGACCCTCGGAGTTCTTAACGTTAAGTCTTGGTTGAGTGTGGTCCTTGCTTTTCCCCTGTGGTTATGCTTCCCGCCTCTATTCCCTCTTTGGACAATTCTCACACGATGCTCGGTCGATCATATGAAGCATCCATCGATCTTCCTTGAATTGGGGCAATTGGGAGAAATATGACCCTCTTGCGCGCACTTAAAGCACTTGAACTTACCCTTTAGACACTCGCCGGAGTGATTCTTTCCATGATTCTTCTTGACTTTGCATTTATGCGCTTCTTCACACCTTCTGCTTCACTTGAACATTCCCGAAAAATTCCTCATTCTCTTCTCACCCTATTCCCACTACTACTTTCCATCTTCACCACTCCTCCCGACACGCTTACGGTTCTTTTTCTCCTTGTTGTAGAGACTCATGGCCTCACTCCCCATTCACTATGATAGCCTTTTCCATGAGTCTTTTAAAAGTATCTATTTGCAAGATCTTGCCACCTTATTGTAGAGCCAGGGTTTTAAGCCTTGCTCAAACCTCCTTGCTTTTCTAACTTCTGTACTCACTTGATGTGGAGCAAACCTAGCCAACTCATTAAACTTGGGCATACTCAGTGTGAATATGTTTTCTGTTTTAACTCCGTGAATTTTACCTCCATTCTAGGCGCATACTAACAGAGAGATAGTTTTGAAAAATAAATCTTTAAACCTATCCCAAGCAATTTCTTCTTCTCTGCCTTGAGTCTTATTTGCCTCCCACCAAAAGTTAGCCTCCCTTTTATCATATAAGTGCAAAAGCAGGTCTTTTGCCCTCATCTACTCTAGCAATTATGAGCGCCTTTTCTATTTCATTCACCCATGTATGCAGGCTTCTGTAGGGTCGGTGATCCTCTGAACTCTGGTGGTCCTACTTGCTTTGAAGTCTTTGAATTTTGCTGACGATTGTGCTGGTTGGTTCAAAGCGGTGGCATTCCTGCTTCATGCTTTGAGCCATCATGTTTGCAAAGTTTTGCATCGATTACATTTGTTGTCCTCCATCATTAATAGATTCTTCTACCCCTTGGTTTGAGTTCGATTTGGATTGGCGGCATTATCGGTTAAATAAAACCATAAATTATACCTTTACATTTTAAACATTATTGCATAAGATTAATGTATTAAACTCGTTTCATTCCTCAAACTTAGATTCATATTCATTTATCGAATATTTACATAGCACATACTGCTTTAATCAACAGCTATCCCTTTGTGACTAAGAAAGTCGGGATTTAAAATTTTGACCAACATAAAGTTGAAAACAGTTCATTATTTTTCACACACACAACATAACCCATACCAATCATTTACTAAGCCTTTCTTCTCGGACATTCATTCGCTCGATGTCCCTCCATTCCACAATTAAAACATCCACCTTGCTTATAGTTGGGGCAACGAGGAGATGTATGTCCCTCACATTACCATAAATAGAACATATCTTCTTCCCTTTCTTCTTATCAGGTTTTCCCAAGTCAGGACCTTCTATCTTTCTTTTTCCTTTACCTCTCGGAGCTGCACACGAAGTGTTGCTTGAGGCTCCCATCTGGTTAATTTGGATTTTGAGCTTATCACCTTTCGTTCATTGTTTCAAAGAATGCTTGGCTTGATTGAATATTAAGCAACGTCTCTATCTCCCACGACCTTTCAACAGAAGCAACCTTGTTCTCCAGATCTCGCACCTCCGTTGATGCTTGAGCGGCTTCAACTTTAGTGTCTCGAGTCACTTATCTGTCAAATCCACCATTTCGGATCGATACTACGTTTTCCACTATAGCCACCTCGTCCGATTTGGGTTCTGGTAAGCTTCTAATTAAATTTGTTGGCCTTGATATTAGCTCGGGGTATGGATCGATCCTTCTTATTCACATATCTTTTCCACCAAACATCTACATACATAAGTTACCCCGATTAGCATATAGTATATATACCACAAAGAATCAAGAGTTTTATATCGTTGTCTTTTATTTTGTTTGACGATAAATTTATTCAATTCTCATCAACGCCTATCCTCCCTCTGCAGAAGGCGCTCCATCCACTTCATGTCGAATCGCATAAAGGTGATGCTAAAAGCTTTCGCTCCAAGGTATATATCTTGGTGTCTTTGGCTTTTATCTCAACCTTCAATTATCCCTACTGTATCTCTCTCTCATTCCAACCTCCTCGTAATTTCGGCTAATTTATACATGTTCGGTGAGCAGCGTCCTTTATCTTTGTTCGAAATCTGGAGAGAATACGATTATGTGCCTCCGCTTGCTTTCGACTCTGGCCGATTAAGTCGTCGTTCTAACTAACAAATCTCTTATCATCTCACCATTCGTGTACTCCTCGCTAGAGTCCATCGTCTCTTGGGTCAAGGAATTGCTACTTTGACTTTTCGTCATCCATCCTATGACCACAATAAGCGAGACAACATTATTAGCAAAATAAAATATATTCATCAGTAAAATGAAGGAATATTTTATTTAGTACAACTAAAACTTGATGGATCTCTTCGACTCATCATATCTTATAACTCCTCACGTAGTACTTTATCTCTGGTTCACTTTGAATATTTATCTTATCTTTCGTCCTCCATTCTACTAAGGTTATAATTCTTCACCGAGTTCTTCGCTCACTAGAATATCTATCTTAACTTTCGTTATCCATTCTACTAAGGTAATAACCTGGGTTTTCGCATTCTAACGTTTATAACCTCTGACTTTGATACCAAACCTGTGGCGCCCCAAATCCAGGATACTTGAAACCCGAACTCGGTGCTTTCACGATACCATTTCTATAAAATTTGAATAATACAATAGTAATATTACATTCAAACTTAATTTACATACATCAAAGTTTACTTCCCAGGTACGAGACCTTCAAATACATTCCTTACAATACTTGAATAGATATCCATATAGCTATAACCATTAACTCATAATACACACTTATTCGATCAGCTTTCCTTTTCCTTTGTTCGTGCCTGAGCCTTCAGGTTGCTCATACATAACTGAAAACATTTGATTTAAGCAAGGATGAGCATTTGAGTGCCCAGCAAGTAATAGCAATTATATATATAAGCTGAAAGAATATAAGTATTCTCTTTACATAACACTTCAACAACGAATCAAAAGTTGTGAAGTAATCTGTACAGATAAAAGATTCACATAACAACTCTCTTTCAATTTCTTGAAATTAGGCTCCACCCATGAATAGGGTTTAAGAAACATACTATGAACATTCTTTTCATTTCGAAAAGGTTTAGCGAAATTCATCTACAAAGCCTGAAGTCAAAAACTTACACGCGGAGGGTGATCGGCCCGTTGTACCTGTATTGATCAATACTACATAACTTGAACGAAATTCATCGCTCACCCTTTGTCGCCGTAGTAGCGCGTAAAATTTTTCCCATTATTGGGATGTTCATACATGCACGGTTCCAAACCAGAAGGTTTTTAATCTTGCTTTCAACAATAATATGTAATTCAACATATATATATATATACGGGTAATTGACAAAGGTGTATCAACATGTGAATAAATGCCATGATTATCCAAGTGGGGACACTTGTATAACCATTTAGAAATCAACTTAATGAATATATATACGAGCTAACATGTTGATAATCAAAGCGTACATAATGCATACAAGAATAGAACAATTACGAAACTTCTTACTCATGTCCATTGCATAAAGGAAATGCAAAGGTAAGATACTTTTTGATTGTTGATTACAAATCTCAACTTAGGTTTTATCTCTTTATCACAACCTATCAATAATCGGATCATTCGTTCGATTAGAACAATATATCATAACACATAGTAATCTTTCTATTACGACAAAGACATAGTCTAATCACGTCATCACATAATCGCAGTGATCATACTTTTAGTTCATATTCTATACTTGAAATATTTTTATACATTTTTCAAATATCTCATCCATGTTCTTACAGTAGCTTTTTCTTTCTATTATAAGAATTCCGACATTTATCGGCGTCTTAAAAGCGACTTTATCGGGTAATTCTTGAGTCTAAGACTCTTATTCTGTATCTCAACATCAGTCATTTTATTTTTAAATGACTTAAAATAATCTTAAAGCATTTATAATAATTTATCATGCATTTTTAGACATCGGAATCATAATTAAATGATTTAAACATCAAACAATTCTATTATCATTAATATTAAATTATTAATGAAACCATTGCCAAAATATAAAAGTTATTTATAATAACTCAAACTATTTTTAAAACATTTATATTACCCTTAAATGATTTTTAAAACAATTAAAATCATTTTAAATAATCACCATTAATATATAAATATTAATGTACTATTCATCCAAATATTAAAAGTCATTAATTATAACTTAAAATATTTTTAAATTCTTAATATCCTCTTTAAATGATTTTTAAATATATAAAACCATTTTAAACTATTTATTTAATAATAATTATTAAATAAACTAAATATCATTAATATTATCTTAATATCATTAATATTAAATTATTAATGAAATTATCCTTTAAATATTAAAAGTTATATTTTATAACTTAAAATATTTTTAAATACCTTAATTTCATTTAAAATGATTTTTATAATATTAAAATCATTTTTAAACTAAATTATTTAATATAATCATTAAATAACTTTAATATCATTAATATATAATTAATTAATGAAATTCATCACAAAATATTAAAAGTCATGGAAAATAACTCAAAATATTTTCTTATACCATAAAATAATTTTTCATGATTTTTCATGAATTAAAACTATTTTTAAATCATTTATTTAATATTATAATTAAATAAATAAATACCTTTATATTTTAAAAATATTAAATATTTATGAAATATACTCAAAATAATTAAAACTATTTTTAGGACTTTAAAATAATTTTTCATAATTTATTTGGTATTTTTAATAATTAAAACTAATTTTTCTAATTTTTAAATTAATTTAGGAAAATCGTAAATTAAAATAATTAAAGCTGTAAGCTAAAGGCTCCTATAGTGTGAGAAAGTGTCGCATATAGGTGTTCTTGAGCCTACCCGAGATCTTCATAAAAGCGAACCAAGGTGGCCTACTTTGGACCGTGAATAACTCTCTCATCATGAATTCTAATTTGGACAATCTATAAATTGAGTCTTGTAGAGGAAATACAAGACTACAAGATACAACAATCATAACCTCTAAACAAACATCGGATCGGGATAAATCAGCCATCAAAGTAGCTACCAAAGCTATTCTTCACGAAGAACGATTCGAGGTGCCTACTTTGGACCTCTATAACTTGATGATCGTGTAACGTTTATGTGATCTATCAATTCCGAGTGTGTAGACAACATGTAGGACTACAACTCTAACACTTAACATCATCATAACAACAAGAAATCAAGCATCTAAAGTATGGTCAAACCTTGTCGGAAAAAATTAACACTTAGAAAATTGCAGAGTCGCTTGAATTTTTTCGTCAATGCCAGTCAACCCACTTTGACCTTAAATAACTCTTAATCCAAGTAATATATATGGACTGATTCTTTTTGGAGGTTAAATACCACATAACAAGCTACACATATCAACCTTTATAACACAAAACACATTAAAGATAAGCAAGATATATAAGGCACGACATTTTGAAAAAAATATTTTACGGACACTTAGAATATTTTACGGGTTTGAAAAAGCAATGGTCAATGCTTTGGTCAACCCACTTTGACCGCTTATAAATTTCGATCTACAATAGATATGAACTTGATTCTTTCTGAATATTAAAGACCACATATCAGGCTACATATAACAACTTTTAAACAACAAAACTCATGATCGACCAAAGATTTATAGCCTCTGACATTTGGTGAAAAATAACAGAATTCGGTTTTTCCAACTTGTTTAAAAAAATCTTCAAATTCGTGCACTTTGATGTTATGGGTTCATGATTTTACAGCCCAGAACATTAATAGACTTCTTATTACACAACTTTAAACAATCAATTGCATCAATTAACATCGAATCGAAGGATTTCTAATTTTTGGGGTTTCATACCTTTTCTTACTTGATTTTTGATTTCTGACTTCTTGATGCTTCTGATTTGTTATTTGTGATGGTTGGGCTTTGATTAGGAGCTTATGGGCAAGATAATTTCATTGGTAAGAACTTGAGAGAGTGTGGCTAGGTGTTTGCTATAATTTTAGTGTGTAATTTCATTTAATCTCCTTGATTTCTATTTATAGATCATGTCAAGAGCCTTGGATACTGATTTGGCTGCCATTATTGAGCTCACATGATAATTATGGAGTGGTTGGCCGGATTTTTAGGGATTGGTAGCTCAATAATGCACAAATAATGCACTAAAATGCATTTTCTCTCTCTTTAATTTATATAAAAATTATATAGATACATTGGATGCTAGATTAGTTGATTGAGTGAGCATAATTGAGTATTGGATGCTCAATTGGTAGGGTAGGGATGTTGGCCATGATTTTTGGCAAGATTCCATCAACAATGTAACTAATAATACACTAAAATGGACAAAAAGGGTATTTTGGTAATTTCGCATATAATTTCATGGGCATTTTTGTACATAGCAATTAAATGTAGTATTTAATCACTAGATGGTAATTCTTATCATTTACCAATTAATTCTATCCTTTGGTAAATTAAAACTTTTATACATTAACATCGTAATTAAACCCAATAATTTTAAATTAGGGTTTTGATTGAAAAATTAGGGTTTTCTAATTAGGGTTTCTTAACGCCATCAATTAGGGTTTCTAATTGACCATTAGGGTTCTCTAATTATCTGTGTATGTTCTAACACAGTCATTACGATCTCTAACTTCAACCGGATTAGGGTTGTAATAATTAGGGTTTGTCTAATTATCGACATACTGACGATAATTAGGTTTTCTTCTAATTACCAGGCATCTTATATACTAAAGTAACCTTCATATATACACGATTACTACTCGGTCATATCTCATAAGCGAGTTTAATAATTAGGGTTTCACAAAGACGGTAATATTCTATGACCTAATTGGATCGTCATTGCTCAATATTATCTGTCTCTACATACACAAGATACATAATTATTGTCTTTGTAAAATCATTATAACAATAATATAATATTATTATTCTCATCTCTTGATCACAATCCCAATTCGGGGTTTGGATCTCATATCGACTTCTCTTTCAGATATCAAGTTAAAATACTTGATTTAAATATTACGAACAATTCATATAATAAAATATTTATTATATAATTCTAATTATCACTTCATATATTATTTCCAATCATGTTATCATGGAAAATAATTAATAAAAACATTTCGCTTATGAAATTAATTACCATAAAAATATAATTTGTAGTAATTAATTATTCCAAAATTATTTCTAATTTTTAAGTAATAAATATATTCATATTTATCGTTCACATTACTAGACACTTATTCTCGTCATTAAAAAAAAAAATTTATACATAAATTTTCTTATTTATTTTATTTAGGAAATCTCGGGTTATTCTGAGAACTTGAGGAGTTAAAGGTCCAACTACGAGGAATTGTTGGACATCGGTTTCATTAGATCTAGTACATCTCCTTGGGGTGCTCTGTTTTATTCGTAAAGAAGAAAGGCGGAGTATGCGACTTTGTATTGATATGTCGGAATTGAACCATGTCGCCATTAAGAATAGGTATCCTCTACCTCGTATTGATGACTTGTTCGACCGCCAAAAGGAGCACAATTCTTTTCAAAAATCGATCTTCGATTCGGATATCATCGGTGAAGATTAGAGGCGAGGATATTCCAAAGGCGCCTTGAGAACTCGATGACAGGCATTACAAATTCTTAGTCATGTCTTCGGATTGTCTAATGCTCCCGCACTTTCATGGATATGATGAATCGAGTATTCAAATAATATTTGGATAAATTCGTTGTTTTCTTTATTGATGACATCCTCATATATTCCAAAAGCGAAGTGAAGATCATGAGCACCATTTGAAAATTTGGTACTCCAAAGGCCGTGAAAACAAGCTTTATGCCAAGTTAAAGAAATGCGAGTTCGGCTTGAGGAAGTAGCATTTCTTGGGCATGTGGTGTCAAAACATGGAGTATCTGTTGACCGAGCGAAGATTGAAGCACGTAGCTTTACGGGCTTAGGTGGTTATTATCGGAGATTCATGGAAGGGTTTTCTCGAATCATTACTCAGATTAACTCGGTTAACTTTCGGAAGGATACAAAATTCGTTTGGGCGAAGAATGCGAAAAGAGTTTCCAAGAGCTTAAGAGAAGACTTATTTAAGCACTGTTCTAACAATACCATCCGATGCAGATGGATTTGTTATCTCTGACGATGCTTGGGCAAAGGGTTAGGATGTGTTCTCATGCAACATGGGAAAGTCATAGCCTATGCCTCATGACAACTTAAAGAATATGAGAGGAATTATCCTACTCATGATCTAGAGTTGGCGGCAGTCGTTTAAGCGCTAAAGATTTGGAGGCACTATCTATATGGGGAGAAAATGGAGATATATTCGAGACCATAAAAGCCTTAAATATTTCTTCACTCAAAAGAACTCAACATGCGGCAAATGACGTTGGCTCGAGCTATTGAAAGACTACGACCACACTATTCAATACCATCCCGGAAGCGAGCGTGGTAGGCGACACGTTAAGTAGAAGATCATATGCGAGAGCGAGTGTGATGATGTCAAGTATACGATAGAGCCAACTTTAATAGAAAAAGTTAAGGTTGCTCAAGCCACCGCAGGCAGGAGCTATTGCATATGAAGAAGAAAGTACAAGAAGGTGCTATTCGAAGCGAGAATCGATGAAGAAGGAATACTTGAGTCCACTCTAGACTTTGTGTTCCTAACGACTACGATTTGAAGTACAAGATTATGATGGAGGCACACAATACACCATTTGCAATCCATCACGGAAGTACTAAAATGTATCGTGATCTTGACATACATTTTGGTGGAACAATATGAAGAGAGAGATTGCAAAGTTTATCTCAACATGTTTAACTTGTCGGCGTGTAAAGTGAGCATCAAGTGCCTAAGGGACCATTGCAACCACTTGAGATTTGAAATGGAAGTGGAAACACATTACCATGGATTTTGTTACGGGTCTTCCCACGGTTTCTCAAGGCATAAATGCTATTTGGGTTATTGTTGATAGATTAACCAAGTCGCACATTTCTTACCGAAATCACGGAGACTTATTCTCTTGAACGTCTTGCTAGTATGTATGTAAATGAGATTGTGAGGTTGCATAGCATGCCAAGTATCTATAGTTTTGGATCGTGACCCAAGATTCACTTCAAGATTTTGGGTTAGCTTGCAAAAAGCTATGGGTGCGGATTTCTGATTGATTAAGCATACCATCCTCAAATGGACGGAAAATCAAGAGAGGACTATTCAAACTCTTGAAGATTTATTAAGACTCTGTGTCCTAGACTTCAAGGGCAGTTGGGATAAGTATTTACCATTGGTGGAATTCTCCTACAATAACAGTTATCAGGCAAGTATAGGTGTGGCCCCATTCGAAGCATTATATGGACGAAAATGTCGCTCTCCAGTATGTTGGGATGAGGTGGGTGAAGCAACATTGTTGGGACCCTAGTTGGTATGTATGACCGCAGAAAAGATCCAAATGATTAGACAACGCATACAAACGGCACAGGATCGACAAAAGAGTTATGTGGATCTTCATCGAAAGGACGTGGAGTTTAGTATAGGCGATCATGTATTGTTGCGTGTTGCCCCATGGAAGGGAGTTATAAGATTTGGGAATAGAGGAAAGCTCAATCCACGATTTATTGGTCCATTTCAAATTCTTGACCGAGTAGGAAATGTAGCCTATAGACTCGCTTTACCTCCAAGTATGTCTCGTGTTCATAATGTGTTTCACATATCGTACTGCCGTAAATATGTGAAAGACCCGAACCACGTTATTGAGTTAGAAACCCAGGACGAGATAGATAGTGAAGACTTAATGTATGAAGAGGTACTGTCAAGATCTTGGATAGGAAGGAGCATGTCCTACACGACGAAGGTCATACCACAAGTTAAAGTTTTGTGGAGGAACCATGCTATAGAGGAAATGACACAGGAATTGGAAGCGGAAATGAAAGCGAGGTATCCTCACCTTTTGAAACACCGAATGCGTATGTCAATTTCGAGGACGAAATTTCATAAGGAGGGAGGTTGTAAGACCCCAAATAATTAATAAATGAAATTTAATTTCCTCTATTTATTATTTTGAAATAGTAAGGGTTGATGTGATTAATGTGGATAGTTATGGGTAAAATACATAAATATTTGAAAATAAGCAAGTGGTTATAAAATATTCATTGTTGTCGGAGAATATTCGTTTGGTGGTGGAATATTAAATCTTGTCGAGGGAATATTAAATACTGATTGCAAGCATCCATGTGTGGGCCTCATAACGAAAAGCGATTAGAGGAAGAAAGCGACAAATATAAGTTGTTTAAAAATAAAGGCGTGGTTATTCACAGTTTACCTTTGTTGTTGAAATACCCCGTGGTTAAAACACGATGTCTGCGTTGTTGCACAACGATAGACACACGTGATTGCACCAATTATTGACTCTTACGTTAGAAGGCCTTTATTGATTCAATAATGGTTATATTTTAATTCTTTGTTCAAAGATATTTTATTGGTTCAATAATTGTTGTGTTGATATTTTATATTGCAATGTCTAGAAAGTTACATTCAAGGAGAGGTTTGGTCACCTAATTGCGGCGCATGACGATGAGAGAAATTCTTATTGGAAAGCCCCCTTTCACAGGAGCTGCTGGTTATCAATATTGTGATTACGTAATATTATTTGTGAATAATTAATTATTGATTCATATGATGAGAAAAATATTGATTTTATGTGGATATAGGCGGAGAAAATTTTAATGTGACAATTGTTGAAAATTAATATTTTATCTTTTTACGATAAAATAATTCATTTAAATATATATATTATTATATTTTAATAATATAATAATGGTGATATTTTACAACGAATGTGGGATATATGAGTATCTGAGGAGGAAGAGTATTTTTGTTGCAATAAATGTTTAAAACATGTTAAACATGTCGGTGGACCCCATTTATTGATTGAAATTTGATTATAGCGTCTAAAATCGCTTGGTTTGTGGATTTCGGCCAATTTCTGTTTGAAATTTGGAAAAACTTTCTTCTATAAAGTTGTAGAGAATTGAATTTCCTATAAAAACTTACGTGATTTGAATTTTCTGACAAAAGGGCTATTTATTGTGAATTATTGAAGTTCCGGAGTTCCGAAATAATTGATTTTTGGAAGTTTTAATTATTTTATTATGAAAAACGTTTTTTTTTTTTGTCATTAAAGGTGGGGCTTTGCATGTGATGAAAATCTTGAAATTTCAGATCTTAGAAAGTGTGCATAGGAAAATTTAATATATATTAATATTTTAATTAAATTTTTACGCTTTGGTGTTCTAAGCATTTTCCTATAAATAGGGTCTTAGGTTAGAATTGAAAATTACACGTAAGCTGAAGTTTTTCTCTCTATATTATCGGCGTATTCTTATGAGTATTTTGAGTATACTTTGAGTATTGCTATATCTGGTGCAAGTTCAAGTTATAGCCTATATCTAGTATTCCGGTGAGAAATCTTGTCTTTCAGAGGTAAAGGATATTATTTTTTACGTAATAATATTATTTCTTCAATATCATTATGCTGAAATATTGATCTGAAATTTTTATCAAATTTGGAACTTTTAGTGATGGGAGTTACTATTCACGATCACGACCTTTATTCACGTATACTGACTAATTATTCACGAATCTGGCACTATTCATCAAAAATGAAAAATTTTCTCTTCGTCAAAATATTTATTTACGGATACTAGCTTTGATTGTATCCATGTTTTGATCATTCTTGAATTTTACACCACTATGATTATTTTTGAGGTATTTTTGGACATGGATAAAACAAAGTACGAATCCTTAATCCTTAATCCTTGTCATTTTGTTTCACTGGATTCGTTTCTTTAAAAATATTTTTCATCATCCTCAGTCTTAAATGATGATATTATTGAATATCTTTGGCCTGTAGTGCAAAGATGAATGATTTATGATGAATATCTTTGGCCCGTAGTGCAAAGATGAACAGGTGTTTAGATGAACATGACCAACTGGTGAATGTCCTTGGCCTGTAGTGCAAGGATGAATATTTGATCCCAGATATATATTGATTGATGTTACAGGGATAAAAAAAATAGACGATGAACTTTAAAATTCATACATAGAAGATAGTAGTTTGCATTCTCTACTTAACTCTTCTAATGAATTATGATTTCCGCTGTGAATATTGATTTAAAACTTGTTGTCTACTGTATTCTATTATATTTTTCCTCTGTTGAAGACTAACGATAATTTTGTTGTATATTATCTTAGTCATAATATTCTTCTTGGGCTAGTTGAGCTCACCCTTTTCTTTTTTTGTTCCATTTTTCTTCTTAGGAGGCGAGAATATAGGCAGATGCAGTGGGGTATGGAATGATGGTTCTAGGGAGAGTTGTTTAGTTGTCCTCACCATTGTTGTAAAATAATGTATCAATAATTATGATGAAGATTTATTTGTATGTGGATATTATCAGATGGCAATATCGTATTTAAACTCACAGTTTTACTATTGTAATAATAAAGTTGTAGTTGTTTACATGCCTTGTGTTTGACAACTCGGAATGGGTGATGTAGACCTATTTTGGGGGGTGTCATAGTTGGTATCAGAGCTTAGGGATATGATCTCTGGCGGATATCGGGGAATAGAACTAGGAGGGGAGAGACGAGTAAATCCTTCGCTAGTGTGTCCTACTTAAGCTTATTTGTTAGTTGGTCAGTATATAGGGATATTATGTGATATATTGATTTCCTTAATTAACCCTTGTTTTATGACAGTATTTGAGAATGTTGATTGAGAATATTAACAGTGGAAATGAGACCGTGGAGACGCCTGTACTCACCAACAAGGAGAACGTGCAACAGGCTGGTAATGTTCCTCCTGTGAACAACACCACGGAGCAGATGATGAACGAGGGGATGTTTAGAAGCTTTTTGCAGTTCATGCAAAATCAGACGAGGGAGACTCGTGTTCAAAACATAGGAGGAAATGATAGCAATTCACGGGTTGTCACAACCAAGCAGTTCAAAGAGTTGGGACCACCAGAATTTAAGGCAAAATTTGATCCGATCATGGCGGAAACATGGGTCAAGCAAATTACCAAGATATTCGATGTCTTGGGATGCACGGAGGAACAGAAGGTTCCATTCGCCACCTTTATGTTTCGTGGCGAGGCAGACTACTGGTGGGAATCTGTGAAGCGTACCCATCCAGCTGCGCTCAGCATGTCTTGGGAGACGTTTTAGAAACTATTTAATGACAAATATTTTCCTGAAAGTGTTCGTCATATGAAGGAAGTGGAGTTTATTAGACTGGAGCAGAACAACATGACGATGTCTCAGTACGAGGTGAAGTTTGCAGAGTTATCCAGGTTTGCACCTCATTTGGTGGAGAATGAGGAACGTATGATTCGGATGTTTCTGAGAGGTTTGAAAGCCGGGCATCGTCGATATCTCATCTCTCATATATTTTCTCTTTATTTAGGCGTTGTTAATAGGGCTCAATTGTTAGAAGCGAGATAATGAGTACGGTCAATAGGTACCACAATCGAGGATCATACCGGAGATAGCGATCAACAAAACAACAATAACCGGTGGAGAAAAAAAAAGGCGAACAAAAATGGTAACCACTACGGTGGTAATCATGGCCATGAAAATAGAAAAGCGAGTCGGGGAGGAGATTTTAAAAAGAGGAGATTTAACAACGACCATGTGAAGAAGCGGTGCAAGAACAATTGGTTCTAAGGAGAAAAACGACCACCGGTCATATGCTATAAATCGGGAAAGAGGGACATATCGGTCAAGCGCCCACACAATTTCGGGTATGCTATAATTGTGGAAAGGAAGGACATATATTTCGAGATTGCATGGTAGCGAAACCTAGTTCATGGGGGCGGTGACTCAAAAGACTTTCCCGAGAAAAGTCAAAGTCAAGCAGTTCTGGAAGGCGTTTGTTGTGATTTGGTCAAAATCGAGGAACCCAAACGAGGTGATCACGGGTAAGCTATTTATAAATTCTTGTGAAGTTTATACTTTACTAGATACCGGTGCTACCCATTCATTTATCTCTCCTACTTGTGCTCAACGTTTAAACTTGACTCCGGAGAAATTAGACTTTGACCTATCTGTGGAAACTCCGTTAGGAGAAACTTTCATCACATCCACTATTTATAAATCTTGTTTGATTCAAGTTGGCACCATCACCTTACCTGTTGACCTTATCTCTTTAAAGATACTTGCTTTTGATGTGATTTTAGGGATTGATTGGTTAACTACTCATCATGCCAAAATTGATTGTTTTCGTAAGGTTGTTAGCTTTCATATTCCTAAACAACTTTGTTATGCAATTCAAGCAACTAAACCATTAAAATCAATCACTATCATATCTAATCATAAAGCTATTCGTTTATTAAAAAGCGGATGTCAAGCTTTCTTAGCCCATGTTATGGATTTGAATAAAGACACGTCAAAATTGAATAATATTCTGTTGTTATTAACTTTCCGGCGTATTTCTGAAGAACTTCGGTCTACCCCGAGCGTGAAGTTGAAATCTTTATTGACCTTGAACACGTATAAAGCCCATTTCTAAAACCCCATATCGAATGGCTCTTCTATTGAACTTGTGGCATTTGTCCTTACAAATCCTTGGGGGATCTGTTTTATTCATAAAGAAAACCCGAACTCGGAATTGAACCTCACTATCGTATACCATTTCTATGCTTGAAATTTGAATAATACAATAGTAATATTACATTCAAACTTAATTTACATACATCAAATTTTACTTCCCTTGGAGTGCGAGACCTTCAAATACATTCCTTACAATACTTGAATAGATATCCATACTAATTTATAACCATTAACTCATAATACAAACTTATTCGATCGACTTTCCTTTTCCTTTGTTAGGTACGAGCCTTGAGTTGCTCATACATATGCTTGAAAACATTTGATTTAAGCAAGGATGAGCATTTGAGTGCCCGACAAGTAATAACAATTATATATATAATTTGAAAGAATATAAGTATTCTCTTTACATAACACTTCAACAACGAATCAAAAGTTGTGAAGTAATCATACATATAAAAGATTCACATAACAACTCTCTTTCAATTTCTTGAAATTAGGCTCCACCCATGAATAGGGTTTAAGAAACATACTATGAACATGGTTTTTTCATTTTCGAAAAGGTTTAGCGAAATTCATCAAAAGCCGTCATAACTTCTGAACAGAGGGTGATCACCCGTTGTACCTGTATTGATCAATACTACATAACTTGAGCGAATTCATCGCTCACCCTTTTTGTCGTAGAAAGCGCATAAAATTTTCCCATTATTGGGATGTTCATACATGCACGGTTCCAAACCAGAAGGTTTTAATCTTGCTTTCAACAATAATATGTAATTCAACATATATATATACGGGTAATTGACAAAGGTGTATCAACATGTGAATAAATGCCATGATTATCCAGTGGGGACACTTGTATAACCATTTAGAAATCAACTTAACAGAATATATATACGAGCTAACATGTTGATAATCAAAGCGTATATAATGCATGCAAGAATAGAATAATTACGAAACTTCTTACTCATGTCCATTGCATAAAGGAAATGCAAAGGTAAGATACTTTTTGATTCGGCGATTACAAATCTCAACTTAGGTTTTATCTCTTTATCACAACCTATCAATAATCGGATCATTCGTTCGATTAGAACAATATATCATAACACATAGTCTCATCTATTACGATCAAAGACATAGTCTAATCACGTCATCACATAATCGCGGTGATCATACTTTTAGTTCATATTCTATACTTGAAATATTTTTATACATTTTTCAAATATCTCATCCATGTTCTTACGATAGCTTTTTTTCTATTATAGGATACGACATTATGACGTTCCGACATTTAAATCTGAGTCTAAGACTCTTATTACATACCTAAACATCGTAAATATCGGACATTTTACTTTTTAATCATTTTGAATTTTCGAGAAATTGAAAAATTTAAAATATCAAATCATCACTCTTAAGACCTATCATTTTATTTTTAAATGACTTAAAATAATCTTAAAGCATTTATAATAATTTATCATGCATTTTATAACATCGGAATCATCATAATTAAATGATTTAAACATTCAAACAATTCTATTATCATTAATAATTATTTATAATTATTAATGAAACCATTGCCTAAAATATAAAAGTTATTTATAATAACTCAAACTATTTTTAAAACATTTATATTACCCTTAAATGATTTTTAAAACAATTAAAATCATTTTTAAATAATCACCATTAATATATAAATATTAATGTACTATTCATCAAATATTAAAAGTCATTAATTATAACTTAAAATATTTTTAAATTCTTAATATCCTCTTTAAATAATTTTTAAATATATAAAACCATTTTTAAACTATTTATTTAATAATAATTATTAAATAAACTAAATATCATTAATATTATCTTAATATCATTAATATTAAATTATTAATGAAATTATCCTTTAAATATTAAAAGTTATATTTTATAACTTAAAATATTTTTAAATACCTTAATTTCATTTAAAATGATTTTTATAATATCAAAATCATTTTTAAACTAAATTATTTAATATAATCATTAAATAACTTTAATATCATTAATATATAATTAATTAATGAAATTCATCACAAAATATTAAAAGTCATGAAAATAACTCAAAATATTTTCTTATACCATAAAATAATTTTTTCATGATTTTTCATGAATTAAAACTATTTTTAAATCATTTATTTAATATTATAATTAAATAAATAAATACCTTTTATATTTAAAAATATTAAATATTTATGAAATATATTCAAAATAATTAAAAACTATTTTAGAGACTTTAAAATAATTTTTCATAATTTATTTGGTATTTTTAATAATTAAAACTAATTTTTCTAATTTTTAAATTAATTTTTAGGAAAATCGAAATTAAAATAATTAAAAGCTGTCAGCTAAAGGCTCCTATAGTGATGAAGTGTATTATAGGTGTTCTTGAGCCTACCCAGGATCTTCATAAAGCGAGGCAAGGTGGGCTACTTTTATTTGTGAATAACTCTCTCTCATATTAGCGAATTTGGACAATCTATAAATTGAGTCTTGTAGAGGAAATACAAGACTACAAGATACAACAATCATAACCTCTAAACAAACATCGAGATCTGGGATAAATCAGCCATCAAAGTAGCTACCAAAGCTATTCTTCACGAAGAACGATTCGAGGTGCCTACTTTGGACCTCTATAACTTGATGATCGTGTAGCGTTTATGTGATCTATCAATTCCGGTGTGTAGACAACATGTAGGACTACAACTCTAACACTTAACATCATCATAACAACAAGAAATCAAGCATCTAAAGTATGGTCAAACCTTGTCGAGAAAAATTAACACTTAGAAAATTGCAGAATTGCCCGAATTTTTTACGGTCAATCTTAAATCAACCCACTTTGACCTTAAATAACTCTTAATCCAAGTAATATATATGGACTGATTCTTTTTGGAGGTTAAATACCACATAACAAGCTACACATATCAACCTTTATAACACAAAACACATTAAAGATAAGCAGAGATATAAGGCACGACATTTCCAAAAAATATTTTACGGACACTTAGAATATTTTACGGGTTTGAAAAAGCAATAGGTCAATCTTGGGGTCAACCCACTTTGACCGCTTATAAATTTCGATCTACAATAGATATGAACTTGATTCTTTTTGAATATTAAAGACCACATATCAGGCTACATATAACAACTTTTAAACAACAAAACTCATGATCGACCAAAGATTTATAGCCTCTGACATTTGGTGAAAAATAACAGAATTCGGTTTTTCCAACTTGTTTAAAAAAATCTTCAAATTCGTGCACTTTGATGTTATGGGTTCATGATTTTACAGCCCAGAACATTAATAGACTTCTTATTACACAACTTTAAACAATCAATTGCATCAATTAACATCGAATCGAAGGATTTCTAATTTTTGGGGTTTCCTACCTTTTAAAGCTTGATTTTTGATTTACGACTTCTTGATGCTTACGATTTGTTATTTGTGATGGTTGGGCTTTGATTAGGAGCTTATGGGCAAGATAATTTCGTTGGTAAGAACTTGAGAGAGTGTGAACAGGTGTTTGTTATAATTTTAGTGTGTAATTTCATTTAATCTCCTTGATTTCTATTTATAGATCATGTCAAGAGCCTTGGATCTTGATTTGCATTTGCCATTATTGAGCTCACATGATAATTATGGAGTGGTTGGCCGGATTTTTAGGGATTGGTAGCTCAATAATGCACAAATAATGCACTAAAATGCATTTTCTCTCTCTTTAATTTATATAAAATTATATAGATACATTGGATGCTAGATTAGTTGATTGAGTGAGCATAATTGAGTATTGGATGCTCAATTGGTAGGGTAAGGATGTTGGCCATGCTTTTTTGGCAAGATTCCATCAACAATGTAACTAATAATACACTAAAATGGACAAAAAAAGGGTATTTTGGTAATTTAGCATATAATTTCATGGGCATTTTTGTACATAGCAATTAAATGTAGTATTTAATCACTAGATGGTAATTCTTATCATTTACCAATTAATTCTATCCTTTGGTAAATTAAAACTTTTATACATTAACATCGTAATTAAACCCGATAATTTTAAATTAGGGTTTTGATTGAAAAATTAGGGTTTTCTAATTAGGGTTTCTTAGCGCCATCAATTAGGGTTTCTAATTGACCATTAGGGTTCTCTAATTATACGTGTATGTTCTAACACGGTCATTACGATCTCTAACTTCAATGGAATTAGGGTTGTAATAATTAGGGTTTGTTCTAATTATCGACATACAACGATAATTAGGGTTTTCTTCTAATTACAGAGCATCTTATACGGTAACCTTCATATACCACGATTCTTTACTCGGTCATATCTCATAACTAAGTTTAATAATTAGGGTTTCACTGACACGGTAATATTCTATGACCTAATTGATTCGTATCATTGCTCGATATTATCTGTCACACATACACGATACATAATTATTGTCTTTGTAAAATCATTATAACAATAATATAATATTATTATTCTCATCTCTTGATCACAATCCCAATTGAGGTTTGGATCTCATATATCGACTTCTCTTTTTCGCATATCGAGTTAAAATACTTGATTTAAATATTACGAACAATTCATATAATAAAATATTTATTATATAATTCTAATTATCACTTCATATATTATTTCCAATCATGTTATCATGGAAAATAATTAATAAAAACATTTACGCTTCTGAAATTAATTACCATAAAAATATAATTTGTAGTAATTAATTATTCCAAAATTATTTCTAATTTTTTAAGTAATAAATATATTCATATTTATCGTTCACATTACTAGACACTTATTCTCGTCATTAAATAAAAAAATTTAAAAAATTTTCTTATTTATTTTATTTAGGAAATCTCGGGTTACTTGAGGAGTTAAAGGTTTTATATAGAATTGTTGGACATCGGTTTATTCTAGTACATCTCCTTGGGGGTGCTCCTGTTTTATTCGTAAAGAAGAAAAAAGCGGGAGTATGCGACTTTATTGATTTGTCGGAATTGAACCATGTCGCCATTAAGAATAGGTATCCTCTAAATGACTTGTTTGACCCGATTTGCAAGGAGCACAATTCTTTTCAAAAATCGATCTTAGATGAGGATATCATCGGTTGAAGATTAGGCGAGGATATTCCAAAGCGCCTTGAACTTCGATGCGGGCATTACAAATTCTTAGTCATGTCTTTCGGATTGTCTAATGCTCCTGCAGCTTTCATGGATATGATGAATCGAGTATTCAAATAATATTTGGATAAATTCGTTGTTTTCTTTATTGATGACATCCTCATATATTCCAAAAGCCGTGAAGATCATGAGCACCATTTGAAGCTGGTACTCCAAAGGCTTCGTGAAAACAAGCTTTATGCCAAGTTAAAGAAATGCGAGTTTTGGCTTGAGGAAGTAGCATTTCTTGGGCATGTGGTGTCAAAACATGGAGTATCTGTTGACGGCGAAGATTGAAGCAATACAAAGTTGGGAACAGCAGAAGACGCGGTGGTTGAAACACGTAGCTTTACGGGCTTAGGTGGTTATTATCGGAGATTCATGGAAGGTTTTCTCGAATCGCTACTCAGATTAACTCGAGTTAACTCGGAAGGATACAAAATTCGTTTGGAGTGAAGAATGCGAGAAGAGTTTCCAAGAGCTTAAGAGAAGACTTATTTATTTTGTTCTAACAATACCATCCGCATGCGGATGGATTTGTTATCTACTGACGATGCTTCGGGCAAAGGGTTAGGATGTGTTCTCATGCAACATGGGAAAGTCATAGCCTATGCCTCATGACAACTTAAAGAATATGAGAGGAATTATCCTACTCATGATCTAGAGTTAGCGGTGATCGTTTTCGCGTTAAAGATATGGAGGCACTATCTATATATGGGAGAAAATGGAGATATATTCGGACCATAAAAGCCTTTAAATATTTCTTCACTCAAAAGAACTCAACATGGGACAACGACGTTGGCTCGAGCTATTGAAAGACTACGACCACACTATTCAATACCATCCACGGAAATGCAAGCGTGGTAGGCGACGCGTTAAGTAGAAGATCATATGCAGGAGCGAGTGCGATGATGTCAAGTATACGCATAGAGCCAACTTTAATAGAAAAAGTTAAGGTTGCTCAAGCCACCGACCCGGAGCTGATGCATATGAAGAAGAAAGTACAAGAAGGTGCTATTCCGGAAGCGAGAATTGATGAAGAAGGAATACTTCGAGTCCACTCTAGACTTTGTGTTCCTAACGATTCTGATTTGAAGTACAAGATTATGATGGAGGCACACAATACACCATTTGCAATCCATCCTGGAAGTACTAAAATGTATCGTGATCTTCGACATACATTTTGGTGGAACAATATGAAGAGAGAGATTGCAAAGTTTATCTCAACATGTTTAACTTGTCAACGTGTAAAGGCGGAGACATCAAGTGCCTAAGGGACCATTGCAACCACTTGAGATTCGAAATGGAAGTGGAAACACATTACCATGGATTTTATTCTACGGGTCTTCCCACGGTTTCTCAAGGCATAAATGCTATTTGGGTTATTGTTGATAGATTAACCAAGTTTGCACATTTCTTTGCCGATCACGGAGACTTATTCTCTTGAGCGTCTTGCTAGTATGTATGTAAATTAGATTGTGAGGTTGCATGGCATGCCGATATCTATAGTTTTGGATCGTGACCCAAGATTCACTTCAAGATTTTGGGTTAGCTTGCAAAAAGCTATGGGTGGATTTTACGATTGATTCGGCATACCATCCTCAAATGGACGGACAATCGAGAGGACTATTCAAACTCTTGAAGATTTATTAAGACTACTGTGTCCTAGACTTCAAGGTTAGTTGGGATAAGTATTTACCATTGGTGGAATTCTCCTACAATACAGATTATCGAGCAAGTATAGGTGTGGCCCCATTGAAGCATTATATATAGATGAAAATGTCGCTCTCGGTATGTTGGGATGAGGTGGGTGAAGCAACATTGTTGGGACCCTAGTTGGTATGTATGACCATGCAGAAAAGATCAAATGATTAGACAGCGTATACAAAGCGGCACAGGATCGACAAAAGAGTTATGTGGATCTTCATCGAAAGGGACGTGGAGTTTAGTATAGGCGATCATGTATTGTTGCGTGTTGCCCCATGGAAGGGAGTTATAAGATTTGGGAAGAGAGGAAAGCTCGATCCACGATTTATTGGTCCATTTCAAATTCTTGGCCGAGTAGGAAATGTAGCCTATAGACTCGCTTTACCTCCAAGTATGTCTCGTGTTCATAATGTGTTTCACATATCGTACTTCGTAAATATGTGAAAAGACCGAACCACGTTATTGAGTTAGAAGCAGGACGAGATAGTGAAGACTTAATGTATGAAGAGGTACTGTCAAGATCTTGGATAGGAAGGAGCATGTCCCTACATACGAAGGTCATACCACAAGTTAAAGTTTTGTGGAGGAACCATGCTATAGAGGAAATGACACAGGAATTGGAAGCGGAAATGAAAGCGAGGTATCCTCACCTTTTGAAACACCGAGTGCGTATGTCAATTTCGAGGACGAAATTTCATAAGGAGGGAGGTTGTAAGACCCCAAATAATTAATAAATGAAATTTAATTTCCTCTATTTATTATTTTGAAATAGTAAGGGTTGATGTGATTAATGTGGATAGTTATGGGTAAAATCATAAATATTTGAAAATAAGTAAGTGGTTATAAAATATTCATTGTTGTGGGAGAATATTCGTTTGGTGGTGGAATATTAAATCTTTGTCGAGGGGAATATTAAATGCTGCCAGTAGCATCCGTGTGTGGGCCCCATGCGGAAAGCGATTGGAGGAAGAAAAGCGACAAATATAAGTTGTTTAAAAATAAAGGCGTAGTTATTTACAGATTTATCTTTGTTGAAATACTTTGTGGTTTAAAACACGATGTATTGCACCAATTATTGATTCTTACGTGAAGCTTTACTCGATAATATTGCACTGATTATTGACTCTTTTACGTAAGAATTTTATTGATTCAATAATGGTTGATATTTTATATTCTTTGTTGTTTGATAATTATTTTATTCATTATCGTTCAATAATTGTTGTGAATAATATTTTTATTATTGCAATGTCTAGAAAGTTACATGCTTAAGGAGAGGTTTGGTCACCTAATTGCTTGGCGGCAAGATGCGGAGAAATTCTTATTGGAAAGCCCCTGCTTTCACAGGAGCGCTGGTTATCAATATTGTGATTACGTAATATTATTTGTGAATAATTAATTATTGATTCATATGATGAGAAAATATTGATTTTATGTGGATATAGGCGGAGAAAATTTTTAATGTGACAATTGTTGAAAATTAATATTTTATCTTTTTACGATAAAATAATTCATTTAATATATATATATATTATATTTTAATAATATAATAATGGTGATATTTTTACAACGAATGTGGGATATATGAGTATACGAGGAGGAAGAGTATTTTTTTTTGTTGCAATAAATGTTTAAAACATGTTAAACATGTCGGTGGACCCCATTTATTGATTGAAATTTGATTATAAGCGTCTAAAATCGTCAGTTTGTGGATTTTGGCCAATTTACATTTGAAATTTGGAAAAACTTTCTTCTATAAAGTTGTAGAGAATTGAATTTCCTATAAAAACTTACGTGATTTGAATTTTAATAAAAGGGCTATTTATTGTGAATTATTGAAGTTAGGAGTTAAAATAATTGATTTTTGGAAGTTTTAATTATTTTATTATGAAAAACGTTTTTTGTCATTTTTCTAGGGGCTTGGCATGTGATGAAAATGCTGAATTTCAGATCTTAGAAAGTGTGCGTAGGAAAATTTTATATATATTAATATTTTAATTAAATTTTACGCTTTGGTGTTCTAAGCATTTTCCTATAAATAGGGTCTTAGGTTAGAATTGAAAATTACACGAAGCTGAAGTTTTTTCTCTCTATATTATCGGCGTATTCTTATGAGTATTTTGAGTATACTTTGAGTATTGCTATACGGTGAAAGTTCAAGTTATAGCCTATATCCGGTATTCGATTAGAAAATCTTGTCTTTCAAGAGGTAAAGGATATTATTTTTTTTCGTAATAATATTATTTCTTCAATATCATTATCTTTGAAATATTGATCTGAAATTTTTATCAAATTTGGAACTTTTAGTGATGGGGTTCTTATTCACGTATCGACACTTATTCACGTATCTGGAACTATTCACGAATCGGCACTATTATTCATCGAAAAATGAAAATTTTTCTTTTAAGTCCAAAATATCTATTGTGGATACTAGCTTTGATTGTATCCATGTTTTGATCATTCTTGAATTTTACACCACTATGATTATTTTTGAGGTATTTTTGGACGTGGATAAAACAAAGTACGAATCCTTAATCCTTAATCCTTGTCATTTTGTTTCACTTTGGATTCGTTTCTTTAAAAATATTTTCATCATCCTCGGTCTTAAATGATGATATTATTGAATATCTTTGGCTGAAGTGCAAAGATGAATGATTTATGATGAATATCTTTGGCCGTAGTGCAAAGATGAATGATTTCGATGAATATCTTTGGCCGTGTTGTAAAGATGAGCAGTGTTTAAATGAACATGACCAAGTTGGTGAATATCCTTGGCTTTTTGTAGTGCGAGGATGAATATTTGATCGAGATATATATTGATTGATGTTACGAGGATAAAAAAATAGGCGATGAACTTTAAAATTCATACATAGAAGATAGTATTTGCATTCTCTACTTAACTCTTCTAATGAATTATTATTTCATTGCGAATATTGATTTAAAACTTATTGTCTATTGTATTCTATTATATTTTTCCTGTTGAAGACTAACGATAATTTTGTTGTATATTATCTTAGTCATAATATTCTTTACTGGGCTAGTTGAGCTCACCCTTTTCCTTTTTGTTCCATTTTTCTTCTCAGGAGGCGAGAATATAGCGAGTACGAGTCGGGGTATGGAATGAAGGTTATAGGGAGAGTTGTTTAGTAGTCCTCACCATTGTTGTAAAATAATGTATCAATAATTATGATGAGGATTTATTTGTATGTGGATATTGTCTAGATGGCAATATCTGTATTTAAACTCACAGTTTTACTATTGTAATAATAAAGTTGTAGTTGTTTCTGTACTGTGTATTGACAACTCAGAATGAGTGATGTAGACCTATTTTGGGGGTGTCACACGTAGTGCAAAGATGAACATGTGTTTAGATGAACATGACCAACTGGTGAATGTCCTTGGCCTGTAGTGCAAGGATGAATATATGATTCCAGATATATATTGATTGATGTTACAGGGATAAAAATATTGATGATGGATATTAAATTCATTGATATTAGTAGATTTCATCCTCTACGTAACTCTTACATAAATTAATATTTTTCATTGCGAGTATTGATTTAAAACTTGTTGTCTATTGTATTCTATTAAATTTTTTCCTGTTGAAGACTAACGATAATTTGTTGTATATTATCTTAGTCATAATATTCTTCTTTGGGCTAGTTGAGCTCACCCTTTTCCTTTTTTTTGTTCCATTTTTTTCTCGGAGGCGAGAATGTAAGCGAGTGCAGTCGGGGTATGGAATGATGGTTTTAGAGAGTTGTTTAGTAGTCCTCACAGGTTTTGTAAAATAATGTATCAATAATTATGATGAGGATTTCTTTGTATGTGGATATTGTTTAGATGGCAATATCTCGTATTTAAACTCAGCGATTTCTTTGTTGTAATAATAAAGTTGTAGTTGTTTACATGCGTGTGTATTGACAACTCGGAATGGGTGATGTATACCTATTTTGGGGGTGTCACGGTTGGTATCGAGCTTAGGGATATGATCTCTACATCGGAGATCGGGTAATAGAACTAGGAGGGAGGCGGTAAATCCTTCGCTAGTGTGTCCTACCTAAGCTTATTTGATACTTGGTGGGTATATAGGGATATTATGTGATATATTGATTTCCTTAATTAACCCTTGTTTTATGCGGTATTTGAGAATGTCGATTGAGAATATTAACAGTGGAAATGAGGCCGTGGAGAGAGCCTTTGTACTCACCAACGAGGAGAAGCGTGCAACAGTGGCAATGTTCCTCTGTGAACAACACCACTGCTTGATCGAGACGATGAAGCAGCGCAATGTTTAGAAGCTTTTTGCGAGTTCATGCAAAATCGGGCGAGAGACTTCGTGTTCAAAACATAGGAGGAAATGATAGCAATTCACGGGTTATCCAAATGCAAGCGAGTTGAAAGAGTTGGGACCACGAATTTTAAAGGAAAGCGGATACGATCATGGCGAAATATGGGTCAAGAAAATTACCAAGATATTCGATGTCTTGGGATGCTGAGAGAACGAAGGTTCCATTCGCCACCTTTATGTTAAAGTGGCGAGGCACACTCTTGGTGGGAGTGCGTGAAGCGTACCCATCCAGTACTTTTCGGCATATCTTGGGAGACATTTGAAACTATTTAATGACAAATACTTTCACGAAAGTGTTAGTCATATGAAGGAAGTGGAGTTTATTAGGTGGAGCGCGAACAACATGGCGGTGTCTCGATGCGAGGCGAAGTTGCAGAGTTATCGAGGTTTGCACCTCATTTGGTGGAGAATGAGGAGCGTATGACGCGGATGTTTACGAGAGGTTTGAAACCCGGCATCGTCGGTATCTCATCTCTCATAAATTTTTCTCTATTCGGATGTTGTTAATAGGGCTCAATTGTTAGAAGCGAGATACTTGAATACTGGTCAACCGAGGTACCATAATCGAGGATCATCTAGGAGATAGCGATCGATAAAACAACAATAACGGTGGAGAAAGAAAAAGGTGGACAAAAATGGTAACCACTCTGGTGGTAATCATGGCCATGAAAATCGAAGAAAAGCGAGTCGGGGAGGAGATTTTAAAAGAGGAGATTCAACAACGACCATGTGAAGGCAGCGATTGCCGGTGACAAGAATGGTTTCAAAGGAGGAAACGACCACCGGTCATATATCTTTATAAATCACGGGAAAGAGGGACATATCGGTCAAGCGCCCTAGCGAGTTCGGTATGCTATAATTGTGGAAAGGAAGGATATATCGCTCGAGATTGCGATATGAAACCTAGTTCAGTGGGGACGGTGACTCAAAAGATCGAGAAAAGTCAAAGTCAGCGGTTCTGGAAGAAGCGTTTATTGTTGGTCAAAATCGAGGAACCCAAGCGAGGTGATCACGGGTAAGCTATTTATAAATTCTTGTGAAGTTTATACTTTACTAGAATCTTGGTGCTACCCATTCATTTATCTCTCTACTTGTGCTCAGCGTTTAAACTTGACTCAGGAGAAATTAGACTTTGACCTATCTGTGGAAACTCAGTTAGGAGAAACTTTCATCACATCCTTTGTTTATAAATCTTGTTTGATTCAAGTTGGCACCATCACCTTACACCATTGACCTTATCTCTTTAAAGATACTTGCTTTTGATGTGATTTTAGGGATTGATTGGTTAACTACTCATCATGCCAAAATTGATTGTTTTCGTAAGGTTGTTAGCTTTCATATTCCTAAACAACTTTGTTATGCAATTCAAGCAACTAAACCATTAAAATCAATCAACATCATATCTAATCATAAAGCTATTCGTTTATTAAAAAGCGGATGTCAAGCTTTCTTAGCCCATGTTATGGATTTGAATAAAGACACGTCAAATTTGAATAATATTCTGTTGTTATTGACTTTCGGCGTATTTCTGAAGAACTTTCCGGTCTACCCCAGGCGTGAAGTTGAATTCTTTATTGACCTTGAAACTGGTACAAAGCCCATTTCTAAAACCCCATATCGAATGGCTCTATTGAACTTGAGGAGATAAAGGTCCAACTACAAGAGTTGTTGGACATCGGTTTCATTAAATCCTAGTACATCTCCTTGGGGTGCTCTCTATTTTATTAAGTAAAGAAGAAAGGCGGGGAGTATACGACTTTTGTATTGACTATCGGGAATTGAACCATGTCACTATCAAGAATAGGTATCCTTTACCTCGTATTGATGACTTGTTTGACCGATTGCTGAGAGCACAATTCTTTTCAAAAATCGATCTTCATTACGGATATCATCGGTGAAGATTAGGCGAGAATATTCAAAGGCGCCTTTAGAACTTCGATGCGGGCATTATGAATTCCTAGTCATGTCTTTTGGATTGACTAATGCCCTATGACTTTCATGGATATGATGAACAGAGTATTCAAGGAATATTTGGATCGATTCGTTGTTGTCTTTATTGATGACATCCTTATATATTCCAAAAGTCGTGAAGATCATGAGCACCATTTGAAATTTGGTACTACAAAGGCTTCGTGAAAATAATTTATATGCCAAGTTAAAGAAATGCGAGTTACGGCTTGAGGAAGTAGCATTTCTTGGGCGCAATCAGTGTCAAAACATGGATTATCATTGACGTGAAGATTGAAGCAATACAAAGTTAGAACAGCAAGAAGGCGGTGGTGAAATGCGTAGCTTTACGGGTCTAGTGGTTATTATCAAGAGATTCGTGGAAGGGTTTTCTCGAATCCCTACTCCGATTAACTTCAGTTGACTCGGAAGGATACAAAATTCGTTTGGAGTGAAGAATGCGAGAAGAGTTTCCAAGAGCTTAAGAGGAGACTTATTTGGCACTGTTCTAACAATACCATCTGGTTCGGATGGATTCGATTATCTGATGATGCTTGGGCAAAGGGTTAGGATGTGTTCTCATGCAACATGAAAAAGTCATAGCCTATGCCTCATGACAACTTAAAGAATATGAGAGGAATTATCCTACTCATGATCTAGAGTTAGTAGCAATCGTTTTCTTGCTAAAGATCTGGAGGCACTATCTTTATGGGGAGAAAGTGGAGATATATTGGACCATAAAAGCCTTAAATATTTCTTCACTCAAAAAAGAACTTAACATGCGGCAATGACGTTAGCTCGAGCTATTGAAGACTACGACCACACTATTCAATACCATCACGGAAAAGCGAGCGTGGTAGGTGACGCGTTGAGTAGAAGATCATATGCGAGGGCGAGTGCGATGATGTCAAGCATACGCATAGAGCCAACTTTAATAGAAAAAGTTAAGGTTGCTAAAGCCACCAGGCAGGATGATGCATATGAAGAAGAAAGTACAAGAAGGTGCTATTCGAGAAGCGAGAATCGATGAAGAAGGAATACTTGAGTCCACTCTAGACTTTGTGTTCTAACGACTACGATTTGAAGTACAAGATTATGATGGAGGCACACAATACACCATTTGCAATCCATCACTGGAAGTACTAAAATGTATCGTGATCTTTGACATACATTTTGGTGGAACAATATGAAGAGAGAGATTGCAAAGTTTATCTCAACATGTTTAACTTGTCAGCGTGTAAAAGCGGAGCATCAAGTGCCTAAGGGACCATTGCAACCACTTGAGATTTCAAAATGGAAGTGGGAACACATTACCATGGATTTCATTCTACGGGTCTTCCCCACGGTTTCTCAAGGCATAAATGCTATTTGGGTTATTATTGATAGATTAACCAAAGTCGCACATTTCTTACCGATCACGGAGACTTATTCTCTTGAGCGTCTTGCTAGTATGTATGTAAATGAGATTGTGAGGTTGCATGGCATGCAGTATCTATAGTTTGGATCGTGACCCAAGATTCACTTCAAGATTTTGGGTTAGCTTGCAAAAAGCTATGGAGTGCAATTTACGATTGATTGGCATACCATCCTCAAGCAGACGGAGATCGATCGAGAGGACTATTCAAACTCTTGAAGATTTATTAAGACTACGTGTCCTAGACTTCAAAAGGCGGTTAGGATAAGTATTTACCATTGGTGGAATTCTCCTACAATAATGATTATCGAAGGCAAGTATAGGTGTGGCCCCATTGAAGCATTATATGGGCGAAAATGTCGCTCTACAGTATGTTGGGATGAGGTGGGTGAAGCAACATTGTTGGGACCCAAGTTGGTATGTATGACCATGAGAAAAGATCCAAATGATTAGACAACGCGCATACAAAGCGGCAGGATCGACAAAAGAGTTATGCGGATCTTCATCGAAAGGGCGTGGAGTTTAGTATAGGGGATCATGTATTGTTGCGTGTTGCCCCATGGAAGGGAGTTATAAGATTTGGGAATAGAGGAAAGTTCAATCCACGATTTATTGGTCCATTTCAAATTCTTGACCGAGTAGGAAATGTAGCCTATAGACTCGCTTTACCTCCAAGTATGTCTCGTGTTCATAATGTGTTTCACATATCGTACTTGCCGTAAATATGTGAAAGACCGAAGAACCACGTTATTGAGATAGAGCAGGACGAGAGATAGGCGAAGACTTAATGTATGAAGAGGTACTGTCAAGATCTTGGATAGGAAGGAGCATGTCCCTACATACGAAGGTCATACCACAAGTTAAAGTCTTGTGGAGGAACCATGCTATAGAAGAAATGACACAGGAATTGGAAGCGGAAATGAAAGCGAGGTATCCTCATCTTTTGAAACACCAGTGCGTATGTCAATTTAGAGGACAAAATTTCATAAGGAGGGAGGTTGTAAGACCCCAAATAATTAATAAATGAAATTTAATTTCCTCTAATTATTATTTTGAAATAGTAAGGGTTGATGTGATTAATGTGGATAGTTATGGGTAAAATATGCAAATATTTCAAAATAAGCAAGTGGTTATAAAATATTCATTTTTGTGGGGAATATTCGTTTGGTCGTGGAATATTAAATCTTGTCGGGAATATTAATCTGACAGTAGCGACCATGTGTGGGCCCCATGCTTGCGGAAAGCGATTGGAGGAAGAAAAGCGACAAATATAAGTTGTTTAAAAATAACGGCGTAATTATTACAGATTTACCTTTGTTGGAATACCCGTGGTTAAAACACGATGTCTGGCGTTGTTCTTGCGATAGCTGCGGTATTGCACCAATTATTGACTCTTACGTAAGAAGGCACTACTCGATAATGGTTACGATAATTCTTTATTCGATATTTTATTGGTTCAATAATTGTTGTGTTGATATTTTATATTCTTTGTTGTTTGATAATTGTCGTTTACAAGTATTTTTCATTATCGAAGCAATAATTCATATTATCTGAATAATATTATTAGATAACATTATTGGCAATGTGTAGAAAGTTACATCTAAGGAGAGGTTTGGTCACCTAATTTATGCATGATGAGGAGAAATTCTTATTGGAAAGCCCCTCTTTCACAGGAGGCGCACTGGTTGTCTATATTGTGATTACGTAATATTATTTGTGAATAATTAATTATTGATTCATATGATGAGGAAAATATTGATTTTATGTGGATATAGATAGAAAATTTTTAATGTGACAATTGTTGAAAATTGAAATTTTATCTTTTTACGATAAAATAATTCATTTAAATATATATATATATATATATATATATATATATATATTTAATAATATAATAATGGTGATATTTTTACAAGCGAATGTGGGATATATGAGTATCTGAGGAGGAAGAGTATTTTGTTGCAATAAATGTTTAAAACATGTTAAAACATGTAAATTGGACCCCATTTATTGATGAAATTTGATTATAGCTTTGTAAAATTGTGTCCAGTTTGTGGATTCGGTCAATTTACATTTGGAATTTGAAAAACTTTCTTACGTAAAGTTGTAGAGAATTGAATTTCCTATACAAAATCGCAAGATTGAATTTTTCGACAAAAGGGCTGTTTTATTGTGAATTATTGAAGTTAGGAGTTAGAAATAATTGATTTTGGAAGTTTTAATTGTTTAAAAATAACAAAAACGTTTTTTATATGTTGTGAGCCTCATTAATCACATGCTAGGTGGTGATTTGATTCCCAAAGGATGGCATAGAAAAGTTTTTATAAATATATTATTATATTAAATTTTGCATTTTTGGTGTTACTAAGCGATTTTCTATAAATAGGTGCTTGGGTTAGAATTGAAAATCACACGTAAGCTGAAGTTTGCTCTCTCTATATTATCGGTAGTATTCTTGTGAGTATTTTGAGTATACTTTGAGTATTGCTATCGGTGAAAGTTCAAGTTATAGCCTATATCCGATTATTCAGGTTAAATCTTGTCTTTTCCGAGGTAAGGGATATTATTTTTTTTCGTAATGATATTATTTCTTCAATATCATTATCTTTGAAATATTGATCTGAAGTTTTTATCAAATTTGGAACTTTTGGTGTGGAGTTACTATTTACGTATCGACACTATTCACGATATCTGATCTTATTCATGAATCTGGCCTTATTCATCGATAAATGAAAATTTTCTTTTTCGTCCAAAATATCTATTGTGGATACTAGTTTTGATTGTATCCATATTTTGATCATTCTTGAATTTTACACCACTATGATTATTTTTGAGGTATTTTTGGACGTGGATAAAACAAAGTACGAATCCTTAATCCTTAATCCTTGTTATTTTATTTCACTGGATTCGTTTCTTTAAAAAAAAATAAAAAAAATTTCATAATCCTCAGTCTTAAATGATGATATTATTGAATATCTTTGGCTTGTAGTGCAAAGATGATTGATTTTCGATTAATATCTTTGGCTTTGTAGTGTAAAGATGAATGATTTCTAATGAATATCTTTGGCGTAGTAGTGCAAAGATGAGCAGTGTTTAGATGAACATGACCAATTGATGAATGTCCTTGGCTTTTGTAGTGCGAGGATGAATATATAATTCGGATATATATTGATTGATGTTACGAGGATAAAAATATTGATGAATTTATTAAATTCATTGATATTAGTAGATTTCATCCTCTACATAACTCTTCTATGAATTAATATTTTCCGCTGCGAGTATTGATTTAAAACTTGTTGTCTATTGTATTCTATTAAATTTTTCCCTGTTGAAGAGTAACGATAATTTGTTGTATATTATCTTAGTCATAATATTCTTTCTTTGGGCTAGTTGAGCTCACCTTTTTCCTTTTTGTTCCATTTTTCTTCTCGGGGAGGCGAGAATGTAGCGAGTCTGCAGTGGGGTATGGAATGATGGTTTTAGAGAGTTGTTTAGTAGTCCTCACCATTTTTGTAAAATAATGTATCACTAATTATGATGAGAATTTATTTGTATGTGGATATTGTTTAGATGGCAATATCTGTATTTAAACTCACAGTTTTCTTTGTTGTAATAATAAAGTTGTAGTTGTTTACATCGCAGTGTGTATTGATTTCGGAATGGGTGATGTATACCTATTTTGGGGGTGTCACAAAACTTGCACTAAATAGCAACTCTACAAGTATCTAAATACTCACAAAAATACGCTCGATAATATAGAGAGAAAGAAAACTTGTTTTTGGTATGATTTTCAATTCTAACATAAGCACCTATTTATTAGAAAATGCTAGAACGCTAAAGGAGACTAAATTAATAAAATATTAATTTATTTATTTTTTCTCTCTACACCACCTCTCTTGAAAACTTAGCAGCCTCTAGCATGCCATACTTGAACAAATTTGGCAGCCCGCATGTCTTAAAACAAAAGTGGGTCCCACCCATAATTTAATAAAAATTATTTTATTTTCTGAAACTTCAGTAATTCATAGAAAATAACCCGTTTATCAGAAAAATATAAAATTTTATGTCCATTCTATATGAAATCGAATTCTCTACAACTTTGTAGCTTTAAGTTTTTTCAAATTCCAAACATAAAATATCCGAAATCCATAAACGGACGATTTTCAACACCTTTTAAAATTCACAACAAATCATACGTTAATTTTTAACGGTTCAAAATGTGTGGATATATACTCAACTTATATATGTATAACATATCCAAAAATCACAATGATCCAACGGTCGGATAAAAATTTATAACTCACGCAATATATCTCAAGAACACTTATTTTTAGGATTATGAGTCCTTCGGACTAGTTTCATTCAAAAATTCACCACGATAAATCTACAAAGGATTTTTGGGTGATTCAAATTTTTACGTTTAGCTTACTTCAAGGGCTTTCTTTTGATATATGGCTCATCTCCTAACTCATTATACACAAAGAGTTATAGATTTTACAAAATCAAGTAATAAACTAATTTTCTAAAAATTTCCAAATTTTGTTCTTTATTTCAACAAAATACTAATAAAATACCTCAACATTAATTCCTTCATTTATATCCACATAAATATATCCATCATTTATATCCACATAAAATAAATATTTCCTTATCATATAAATCAATAAATAATTATTCACAAATAATATTATAGAATCTGATTTATGACAAGGCGGTTCCCGAAAGAGGGCTTTCAATAAAGATTTCTCCTTACTGGCGCGTAATTAGGTGACCAAACCTCTCTTTGACAGAACTTTCTAGACATTGTCAATAATGATATCTAATAATATTATTCAAATAATTATTGATCTGATAATGGGAAATAATGTCTGATGACAATTATTGAACAATGATAATATATAAAATATCAACGACAATTATTGAACCAATAAAATAAAATATTACACGATAATTCTTTGTAACAATTATTGAGTAGTGCCTTCTCACGTAAGAATCAATAATTCCAAAAATCTTGTGCAATACTGGTGTGCTCTTTGTGCAAACCACGTATTCATCGTATTTTAACCAAGGGTATTCAACAGTGTTACTTGGTAACAATTCTGACGTTATTTATAAAAACTTAAATTTGTCGTTTTCTTCATCAAACAGTTATTACATTATGAGGCCCACAAATGTTTTGCTTGCTTATCGTCACGGATATTCCGAGCAAAAGAATATTCCACGACCAAAGCGAATATTCCCGACAACAATAAGTATTTTATAGCCACTTGCTTATTTTGAAAAAATTTCATATATCACCCTTAACTTTACTTTTATCAATTTAACCATTTACTAAATAGAAAAATTGAATACTTTTATTTCATAAAATTTGAGTCTTACAATCTCCCCTCCTTATGAAATGTAGTCCCCAAGAAATTTACGTGCACAGTATTTCAAAGAGTTGAGAATACCTTGCTTTCATTTCAGATTCCATCTTTCCTGTCCTCATGATTTCTCCATTTCTCATCTCCTGTATATCAGATATCATTCTAGAATACAGCTTAAAAATAAAGGTTAATTGATATATCACAATTTGTCAACTTAAGTAAGAAAATTCAGCTTAGGTAGGACACACACTAGCGAAGGATATTACTCGTCTTTTCCTTCCTAGTTCTAATCCCGGATCTCCGCCAGAGATCATATCCCTAAGCTACGATACCAATGATGGCGCCCCAAAATAGGTCCAATCCATCCAACCTATTACGAAGTCGCCAAATACATGAAATGAAAACAACTACAACTTTATTACTACAATTATCGTGCAAAATACAACAACACATATGTTGTGAGTTTTAATACCAACTGTGACTCATGTCCCAACTATGGACAACATCTCACATTGATACATTATATAAAGGTACAGTCAATAACTGTATTAGAAATTAAAGTATTTGGGAAGTGCTCAAGGAAACCTTCGTACATAGGAGGCCATGAATCTAAGTTATGATAGATATCATATGTCCAAAGAATTATCCTTAGTTGACCCAATAGACCCCAAAGAAAAATGAGAAGATTACTATCATGTTCTTTCCAATGGTGAGTCTTCTCTTGATATATAACTATCTCCACTGTCTCCGGTTGAAGATTATATTTTAAATAAACTCCAAGATCATATAGGTAGTGCTCGTAGATATACTCAGCAAGTGGATGTGCACAACCATGTCTTACGATAACACGAGATTGTATGTCATTAGACATCTTGTATGATAGTGGCAAAACACCATTCCAAAGTTGGGTTCACCTCACCCTATTGTTGTTCACCAAAATCAATTATTAAGTGACGTATAATATACGACACACACATCTTAGGTCCTCAATACAATTATATATTGTATGTCATGCCATTTTATAATGTGTTGAGAAACTTTGTGATCTCGGACCACCACACTATTCCCCCTGTTATCCCACATTTCGACCCATTTACACTCTTATTACACGAAAGGAATTGTGAAGCAAAAGGGTGAAAGCACAACTAGCTCAGTAAAGAATATTATGACTAAAGATAATTAAATTATCAATAGCCTTCATCAGTAATAAATTAGAGATTTAGAACATATGGTAGATGATAAAACTTTTCAACCATAATTGCAGCGGAACGAGCAATCCATTAGAAGAGTCGAATAGACTATAAAGTCTATTATCTTCTCCACATTAAAAGTCCACCAACAATGTTTTATCCCTGTAACATCAATCAACAGTTCCTTTCCATAATCATATGAATAACTCATAATCATAATTATGATTCTAAATTCCTCTTCTCATCTAGGACAAAGATAATTTTCATCACCTGCCTTTACCTGAAACATCAAAGATCATGTTATACCAAATCACAATTCCTGTTCATAATCATAAATTCATCTTTGCACTACGGGCCAAAGATATTCAACAACGGGTCATCTTTGCACTTACAGGCTAAAGATATTCAACAACAGGTCATCTTTGCACTACGGGCCAAAGATATTTAACAACAGGTTATCTTTGCACTACGGGACAAAGATATTCAAACAGTCATCTTTGCTCACTCTGACCAAAGATATTAATATCTCAAAGAAATACATAATCATTTCAGAACTTATATAAACCATAATTATAACCATGTTGATCAATTCACCTTTGCACTTAAGCTAAAAATATTCAATTGTAAATTCAATGGTCATGATCATATCAGTCAACGATTCAACTTTGCACTACTGGTCAAAGAGAACTCATAATCACGATCATACCAATAATCTACCCATCTTTACACTTAAGTCAAAGAAAAATTTCATCACCGAGATTATAAAAGTGTTATATATGATAATAAAAACAATATGATCAACAACTGCATTTAATTTCAAAAGTAAGATTCATAAATCAATGATTTCATAACACCTTAATCCAAATGTTATAAATCACTTAATAATCTCATAATCTAATATCATTAATATTACCACAATATCTTAATCATTTCTTAAACTTATAAACAATTTATTTTAATTGTTTACACTTTACTAATTAATGCATTTAATCATCCTAAAATGCCAAACTCATAAGATTTCATCACCAATAACCAAAACCCTCATAAAAAATCTGCATATACCTTATATAGGATTCCCAAGCCATAAAATCCTATTTTCCAATTTTGTTACTTCACATAACATATTTAATTCATTTACTCATAACTAGTCCATTTTCATGAAAAATACCAAATCAGTTCCAAAAATATTTCTTTTCTAGAAATTAGCAAAATATAGTCCCATATTGAACATATATTTTTCTCGGAATTTTTAAAATTCATTTACTATTTTTCACATGGACAAAACTGCCGAATATTTAGACATTTATCATAAATTATACTTTTGTCCAAAAATTCTAAAATTTACAGAGTATACTTCTGTTATATACATGTACTCCCAATAAAAATTTTATCAATTTTGGAGTTAACCACAAGGAGTTATAAGGGTTTACTTTTAAAATAGTCTTTTCTCATAAAATTCATAACTCCTAATCTATACATCCAAAAATCACCATTTTTGGACACAATCAAGAAAACTCATCAAATTAACATTTCAAATTTTTTATAATTTATGAAGTTCAGAAAAATTACGAAATTGAAGAAACATAATAACCCTTAAAATTCTTTACCTCAAAAGAGCAGTATTTCTGACTAGAATATCGGATATAAAGCCGAATGAAACTTGCACTGAATAGCAACTCTACAAGTATCTAAATACTCACAAAAATACGCTCGATAATATAGAGAGAAAGAAAACTTGTTTATGGTATGATTTTCAATTCTAACATAAGCACCTATTTATTAGAAAACGCTAGAACGCTAAAGGAGACTAAATTAATAAAATATTAATTTATTTATTTTTTCTCTCTACGCCACCTCTCTTGAAAACTTAGCAGCCTTTAGCATGCCAATAATGATATCTAATAATATTATTCAAATAATTATTGATTGGATAATGGGAAATAATGTGCAATGATAATTATTGAACAACAATAATATAAAATATCAACGCAGCAATTATTGAACCAATAAAATAAAAATATTAAACAGTAATTACTGTAATAATTATTGAGTAGTGCCTTCTTACGTAAGAATCAATAATTCCAAAAATATTGTGCAATACCGTCAGGTGTCTACTCTTTATGCGACCGCAGCGTATCGTATTTTAACCACCGGGTATTCCAACAGTGTTAACGGTAACAATTACGACGTTATGTATAAAAATTCAATTTTGTCGTTTTCTTCATTTGACAGTTATTCTGTTATGGGGCCCACAAATGATTGCGTCGTCGTACGGATATTCCCGACAAAAAGAATATTCCACGACCAAACGAATATTCCCCGACAACAATAAGTATTTTATAGCCACTTGCTTATTTTGAAAAAATTTTATATATCACCCTTAACTTTACTTTTTATCAATTTAACCATTTACTAAATAGAAAAATTGAATACTTTTATTTCATAAAATTCGGGGTCTTACAAGGCGGGCATCTGGCGTTTTTGAGTCCTGATGAGTTAGGAGATACAATGGAGATAATAGCATGACATGAGACTGGCGACGAGGTAATCTTAGTACTTATTACAATCAAATTAGTCACTTATATATATATATAAGTCACTTATATATATATATATATTAGTCACTTATATATATATATATATATATATATATATATATATATATATATATATATATATATATATATAAATACATAACTTGTTTTAATCTTTTGTTAATTAGAGGTTCGTACTAATTTGGGTGATGATGCATGACGAGCTAGACTTTTTTTCGACCCCCAATGTTGATAAGTATTGTACTTAATTTTATATTCATTCTTTAGACGATTATATGTTACTTAAAGAACATTTGTATATATTTATCGACTTCATATTGTATTATTAATGTTTACATAGTTTATATTGTGTTAGTTTATGTCACTACAACAAAAAAGGGTTATTTCTGACGGAATATTCCGTCGAAATTAAGTATAATCCATCGAGATTATGCTTAATTTCGACGAAATATTCGGTTAAAAATTCAGTCGGATATAAGCACGTCAAAATTAAGTCTGTCGATATTTCAGTCGGAGATATCTATCCTCGACCGAACTAACCTCAACGGAATATTCGGTCGGGATTAAGATATGGTCGACTGAATTCCATCCGTCGAGCATATTCTGTCGAGTCTAAACCTGCCACGTGGCATCGCATTAAAAAATAGAAGGGACTTAATCTCGATGAAATTTCGTCGAGGATAGTGTTATTCCGTCAAGGTTATCCCTTTTTTTAAAAATATTTATCCTGTTTTGGCAATATCCAGGGTAATAATACGCACATTTTTTGTACCTATAAATCTATTTTTTTTTTCAACAGCACATTACACACAAATATAATCCAAGGCCAACAATAATGGCCAACATGAATATGAATTACCAAGGCCAACATGAATATGACATTAAACTAAAGTTCTAATTAACTAAAGTATATCAAATATGCATTTAAACTAATGTAAATATGTCAAACTAAAGTAGTCATAAATAAAAGCTACAATACGTCAAAAATCAGCTAAAATATTAAAATTTACATCATATTAAGATAAAAACTAAGTAAATATGTACAAATCATATACAAAACAATGTCACGAGCAGTCGTCATCCAACCGCTCAGCATCGTCAGCCCGATCGTCCCCCTGTTGAGACAATATAATGTAACTCATTAGTCCATATATCTAATAAAGTTAAATGTAACTAATTAAATGAAAATTACATAACATGCAGAATATATACTTAAATTATATTATGAATAATATACCTGAGTAGTCGAGTGCTGACTCAGCAATGGCCCAAACGCGTGCAGTAGAAAGGTAACCACCATCTGAACAATCTCGTCGCGTATCGCGTCGAACTGCTCCGGAGGAATACCCGTACTATCGACGGTGGCACAAGTCGCAGCGTCTGCTTGTGGTGATGGAGGCGAAGCAGTTGGTGAGGTCCCGACGACGGAATAGCGAATCCATCTCAAACCTCTCCAACCTGCATGACCACAACCTTGCTGGAGCAGAGAGCATCGTCTAAGCCAGCGCCCGTATGTGATGGTCCCACAGGGCCTCTCGGACGCAGACTCTGGCTAGAGCCTACAAAAATAAATATAACATGAATAATATTATAATTAAGTTTACTTTATTCATAAATAAGAAATAAACTAAAATATTATACCTCTAGGCAGTGTATAATTTGGTATCTTCGGCAACCTCGAAGACTCGTAAGTAGGTAGTCTTTAGTGGGAGTATCCTGAGATGCGACCTAAAGAGCCTTCTCCTCATCTTGAGATAAACTAATCTCGGGCAGAGGGATGGTGGAATCAATTGTCTCAGCATCGCCCCTAGCAACCTGCAACTCTGTTATACGCTGGCTGCGGAGCTTCTTAAATCGGTCCTGTAATTTAATATATGTACATGTGAGTTAAATTTGTATCATCCTATAAATTACATACTATGATCCTAAATTACAGAGATTATAGTAAATGTATTACCCGTATAGCTAGTGCTGCTGGAGACATCGTCGACCCTGAAGTAGAATCCTTTGGCGTATGGACTCTATCCCAGAACTCCATCATAGTAGGAGGTCAGCCCAAGCTACTCAGCATGGCCTAAATCATGTACATTAATTAATATTACCTTACTTTACTATAGTTGTAGTTTAATATTAAACTAAAATAAATATAAATACATACCGACTTAACCTCCTGAAACGACTGCGAGATAGAAGTATGTATAACCCGTAGCTGGCCTCGATTCTTCTTCATCTGCTCAGACTTGGTCTTGAAGGCAACATCATCCTAATACGTACACATGGTAGCCCATGCTGCATATGATATTGTCGGCGACTGATGATGTCATATAATAGTCCCAAGCGATTCTTTTGCGCTTGAGGCGCCTTTCACACGCATCTCGTCTGTGCCGAATAGTTCTTCAATATGTGTGCAATATTAACGACGTCACCATCTGCCTCAGTGATGCTGGGATCATATCTATAATACCTCTATCAAACGGACATAACGTACGTATAATTAATTATTTGAACAATATGTAAATAACTTGAACCTTGATTTAATATATGTAATTCGACTTACGTGAAACTCCTGCAACACTATCACCATAAAGCTGGCATCATAATGTGAGTACTGGCTAAATCACATACAACCAGTCGGGAGATGCGCCAGGCATATGGCGTGTACGGTCATCTTAGCGACCAAATCCATAATACTAAAAAATAAAATTTGTATGGAACATTTTAATTTATTAATCACATAATAATATCATTCTAATTGAATATAAGTGATATATTAAAGTTGAAACCTACACTGATGACTCGACATCAACGAGGCATATGCCAGGATCTACTGGCGAATGACCTAATCGATTGAGGTTAGGCCCTCGTTGACGCCGACGTCTAGCATATGCATGTTTAATATAGTTATAACATTAATATATTATATTAAATGAATGTTTAATATAGTTATGAAAAAGTGTTAACTCACTAGCTGACGAAGACGACCCGTGCTGAGAGCCGTCACCCGATCCATCGCAGCCGCCACCACAGCCACCTCCACCGCTATATCTAGGCATAACTGTACTACTAAAATAAAATCCATAAATCTGCATTAGTGAAATTTTATTGCAATTATTCTATTGATTTGTTTTATTTGTATAATATTTACAAAACACCAAATAGTGAAGAAGTTGTACATCGTCAAAACCATCAGAATTAAAATCATTTTCATCCTCTAACTCTGTCTCTTCCTCTTCTGTATCAATTTTTTCCTCGGTATCATCTTCTACCATCACGTACGGACTGACAACCACATCTTCTTTCACTTCATCAACATTGGGTACGTCAACATCATCATCTACCAACACGTCGCCATCATATTGCAATGTGTGGCTGGGATTGCAAACTTCTTCTTGCAACGGGTAATCCGTTCTAGACAGATTAGTACCATCAAATGATCTAGTCTTTGTTGTCACAACTGTATACCAGGGGCTTCTATAATTTATGACATTAGGGGCGTAGTACACTTGAGTTGCTTGGCTGGCTAACACAAATACATCATCACACTGTAACTTGGATTTTATATCTACTGTGATGATTCTATTACAATCAACTTTAACACCCTTTGTAGTATCAAACTAGCGACACTTAAATGTAACAACTTTTTTGGCCCCTAGATAATTAAGCACAACAACCTCCTCTAATCTTCCATAGTAATTAGACTCAGAATCTCCGTAACAACTTCCCAACACGACAACGCCAGAGCTGACTGATGTCAATTCATTCAAGTCATCAACCTTGAATTTATACCCATTCACGATGCAACCTGGAAATGAACTAATAAGTTTGTAGGGGCCTAAAATGACATCTCTAAAACGCTCATATGTTATCTTCTTCGACCCTTCTCTTAAAGCACTGGTGAAAATTTGCATTAATGAATGCTTCCATCTGTGATGTAGTCAACCCCGAGTTAGAAGCATGTGTGAAACCCCCAAATCCAGATTACCTGACCCCCGAGTTTGGTGTTCATGATCCACAATATAATTATTATCTAACTACCCATTCATTGATGAATAGAATATTATACCACATTAACTTATAAAGTTAATACATTAGTCCCAGGTTCTCTAACCTTAACATTACAAACATACCCTTTAGATATATAAAAAGGATTTACAAATATAACATAATAATAATAATATTATTCATAACTAATTTATAACTATACCTTTTCCTTTGTCCTTCACAGCACCTCCTGCCACTTCGTCCCTAGCTGAAAAGTTTTATTAGCAAGGGTGAGCAACAAATTTGCCTCGCAAGTTAAGACATACAATGAATATATAAGAATCAAGAATAGCAGACTATCTATTTCGATAGAATGACACCAAAGTTTGGAGAACTTTGAAATAGCTGAATAAATCACTAATCACTAACAAGTCTTCTCGCAATCTATGCAACATAATATTTAAATAATGAAAGAGTACAACGCTTTCAAGGTCTTTACAATATTCAATTGAATAACAAGATGGAAATATTTTCCAAAGTTTATGCTGAGTGATCTCAAAAGATCTAGAACTTCTCTTCTCGGGTAGATATCAAAGATTTTCTTTGATATATACGCAAGTGTATCAGATAACCATAAAGATTAAATCATACCCCTCTACAAGTATAACAAGTGATCAGCTTTATTATACCCTATATTATGCATAATACTTAAAACGCGCGCAAAGGCTGAATTTACGACCAAAGATGTTCCCTTTGTATAAAAGGTTGTTCTTCTCAGTCTTTGAATCAAAATTTGATTTAACAACGAAATACAAGGATTTCAATATCTAATCACTTCTCTTCTCTTCTCAAACCTATCAAGTTTTCTTTTCCGACCTAGCCGAAACAATTGGCATTGATCTATCAATAATAATTGAATTCTCTTCTCTTCTATTCTCAAAACTATCAACTTTTAACAAATGTTCGTCTAGCCAGAATAATTAGCTAAGACATTTCTCAACATAATTCGACAATAGACAGGAATTATCTGTACTGTCAATAATAGCTTCTACGGATTTAAATATCCAACAACAGTTATTCTACGAATACATATTTTCAGAATCATTGATTCCATTTGAATTAATAAACATGCACTAACTGCGAATAATCAATAATAAATTCTTGGACGTGGTCTAATTAACAATAATTAATCACCATATTAATTAAACAATATTAACTCAAGGTTGAGTTAAGGAAACTTGACTTTCACGTTGATTAATGCTACACAATATACTTATCTGCGTTTGAAAGACCTATAATCACAATATCGGTCTTACAATTAGCACAATAATTCACAACACACAATACTGTAATTCATAGTCAAAACTTCTCCTAGACACATTACCACATAGCCACATCAGTGTTTATAACCTATATAAACACTTATCAAGTCTAACTAGGTCGGTCTAGTTGGACTTCGGTCTAATTTTCGGTGTTCTGGTCACCCTATCCGACAATTAACACATTTATTGTCAATTAAACATGGTCTCTAAGTTTTAATATTATTTAGATAAGTCAAATATCATTTATAATATTTTTCGGAAGCTTTTATTAATTTTCTAACAATTATTATAATTTATAATAATTTTTCAAACACTGCAATCATTTTTAAATGATTTAAATATCAAATAAATCCATCATCATTAATATTTAATAATATTAAAATATTAATAACATACTTATCAAAATATTAAAGTTATTTATAATAACTTAAAATATTTTTAAATCACCAATATTCTTACTTAAATAATTTTTAAAGTAATTAAAATCATTTTAAACCATCACCATTAATATTTAAATATTAATGAAATTCTTATCAAAATATTAAAAGTCATTAATTATAGCTTAAAATATTTTTTATATCATTTTTCTCATCTTTAAATGATTTTAAATCAATAAAATCATTTTACCATCATTTATTAAATATCATTAATATTAATTTATTAATGAGAATTCTACCAAAATATTGAAAATTATATTTTACAATTCAAAATATTTTTAAACACTTTATTCTTCTTTAAAATGATTTTATAATATTAAAATTATTTTTTTTTATTTATTTATTTAATATAATAATTAAATATCATTAATATTAAATTATTAATGAAAATTCTCCAAAAATATTAAAAGTTATATTTTTTAACTCACAATATTTTTAAACACTTTATTCTTATTTAAAATGATTTTTAATATATTAAAATTATTTTTCTCTAGTTTATTTAATACACTAATTAAATAAATTAAATATCATTAATATTCAAATAAATATAAATATTAATAAGAAATATCCCAAATAATCAAAAGTTATTTTTCATAATTTAAAATAATTTTTAAAACCATTTTAATAATTTTTAGAATTTATTTCTATTTTTTTTAAAATATTTTTCAAAAATTCAGAAAATAAAATTTATTAAAAGCGTATTTATAGGCTATAGCGACAAGAATCAAATCATTGTTGGTGTTCTTGAGCCTCAAGAACAGAACAAGCGATCGATCATTAACATCTTATGTTTGACCACATTTAAATCTCAATATAATGCATTTCTAGGAAAGCTTGAGCATCCATCTTGTAGTGTTTATGTAACTCTACAAGTTTCAATACTTAGTTTAGTCATAATACATCATATAAAGGAGATCTGTGTCTCCAAAGTGCTTGTCAGACAGCTCATGGGCTTTCTGGGTAACCCAGAAACCCAGGCACCTTCAGGGTACCACTTTGGGGCTCGATTATCTTCATGATCTGGCCATAAAATTGATGTTCTTAAGATCCAAACCTCTAGTACACACGACAAGGAACAAGTACATAACATGATCTCAATCCAACAATAACAGAATCAGAATTTATGACTCGGTCAAACTTTGACAAAAACTTAGTTCATTCGTTTTCTAGAAATTCCAAAAAATAGACATTCATATCGAGTAGGTTAGTTTGACTAGCCACTCCATTCATTCTGATGATAGTTTGAAGGATGTAGGGACATATATTACTAATATCATTGCAGAGGGTAGATTCGCTTTTTTGAGATAACCCCCGAAAGACAACTTACAACCAACAAAGATACTACCGGAAGTTTAGTCCAACCCTAAACACATAAACCTTGAACATAGTTAGACACTCCAACCCCCAATCCGACATTACCGGAAGATTCGTCTTTTCAAACCCTAACACACACCAGAATGTCATTTCCAATCTTGAGATAACCCCGAGATATGCAGATCAAAAGAGACCAAGAACAACACCGAGAGACTTGAGAGCTCTTTTCTCTCGATAACAACAACACGTTTTTTCGCCGCCCAGCCAACATCCCAGAGACAACATGGAGTAGAACCCCATCCTTGGTGATAGCCCCAAGGATGCCATTGCAGCCAAATGATAACTTGTTTAAATGCTTGTTTCAAACACATGCTATCGCCTTCAACCTCAAGATGACAAGGATACATACAAACAAGCAAACAAAATCCAATCTCAGATATAACCTCGAGCAACGCTCGCTTCCGCTTAAACCGGCGCGATAACCCCGGTGAGGAGTCACAACGTCATCCGATCATGTCTCAACAAGATGATATCGCAAAGATACCAACAAGTGGTCCAATCTCACCAGAACCTCGAAAGCAACGCCTACTTTCAACTCAACCCTTGACGATAACCCCAAGCAAGGAGTCACACATCATCTTGTTTCTTCCGACAAATGGCACGTCGCCTCAACACTTCATACATACATACATACAACAATGTCCCACAAGAGCCGAGGATTGACAATCCCGAGTGACTATTACGTGTGGCAAGATTTTTGATAGAATTTGAAGCTTGAAGACCATGGGCATAGAATCTCTTCCCGACTTCAGACAACCTCTAATCCATGTCATTATGTAACTCTCGACACAAGCGATCCCAAGAAGTATAGATATACTTTGTTTGATGCTCTGATTGAAGTTTCGCAAGTTCGATTGACATTACAAAGGCACGATCGCACGTATTTACGAGACGACGGGGACCAAGGAAAGCTCCGGGCCCACCACGCACTCACCACAGCAGTTCAATCATGGGTCGCTGCAGTCGACTCGCTGCCATCCGGCCTATAATATACAAGGGGGGTCACCATTTAAGAGAGAGAGAGAGAAGGAAAAAGGCGAGGAAGCCCCGCCCATTTTACTCAGATATACACATCTTTTGAGTGTTTTCTCTTCTTTAAACACTAGTTAGCTCACATATAGCTACTTTTTATCCCATGTGAGCCGAAAGTGTTTATCCATTTAAAGTCTAAGAAGTCTACTTTGGCAAATTTCACCGTAAGCCTTCTTACATTCTATAAAGCCTCTTTTCTCCTATTATCACACATCGTTGTGTACACGCTGAGAGTCGTGAAGAGTGTGTTTGCCTTGACTTTTTTCGTGGTTTTCTATCCGTGGTTTTCATTTTTATATCTATATATATATATACTATATATATATATATATTTTATATATATGGACTAACATTATCGAAGTTATGCCTCGATGAGAGCCTAGACTTTTGGCCCGAGCATTTATTTGCTTTATATATATATATATATATATATATATATATATATATATATATATATATATATATATACATGGTCGATTTACATTCGATGAGCCCGGATTTACATATATATATTTAATATATATATATATATATATATATATATATATATATATATATATATATATATATATATATATAATATTGTTTATATATCTCGATGAGCCCGGATTTTACATCCTGCATTTATTCGCTTTATATATATATATATATATATATATATATATATATTATCATATTATATATCCGACATATGATGAGCCCGGATTTACATCCAGCGCATTATCGCTTTTATATATATATATATATATATATATATATATTTATATTTATATTTATTTAGCCCATTCTCGGAGTTTACTTCGTGCTTTTGATCGCTTTTATTTTTATTTACATTTCATTTCCCGCCTGGAGTTTACTTCGTGGCATATATATATTTATATATATTTATATATATATTTATATATATATTATATTTCATATATATATATATATTTATTTTATATATATTTATATATATATATATATATATATATATATATATATATATATATATATATATATATATATATATATATTTACGCTTTATATATATAATCGCTTATCGCTTTCCATACAAATTGCAGATATCATGTGAGCCTAGGAATCATGATGATTGTGTTTCACCATCAATCTAGATTCTGTTCCCATGATGGACATTTTTCGTCAGAAGCAAATTTTTGTACATTATTTTACAAAGGTTCGAGTTTTCTTCGATGGATGGTTCATGCCCATAAGGAGTTCTAAGATCATCAGATATTATTTTTCAAGATGCTTCAGATCTCAAAAATAAAAGCAAACAAGTTTAACATTTAATAATAAAATGGAAGTATGAAAAGGTCTCAATTCCTATTGAGCATGTGGTTTGAAAAACTCTCTTTACAAAAACTTCATTGCTAAATCTTGGTTAAAACTGAATTTTCATATAAAATTCAAACTCAGTGTATATAGGCTAACGAGGCCTCGCAGACTACTTTCAAATAAATTGCACATTGATCCACACACACACACACACACATTCATATAACAATTTCTTTTGAAGAGTGGCGGCCACCGTGGTAACACGGATGTCTGGGGTGCCTAACACCTTCCCTCCGCATAATCAAGCCCTCAACCCTTAATGAATCTCTTTTCACGTAATTCGCTTAGCAGTTGTCAAATCATCGGGTCAATGTGCAAACTTTTTCTATCATGTTGGTGCAACCAATTAAATACACCAATCAATCGGCTTACTTTTAAAGTCAATCGTCGACATTATACATGTTTGACCTTTTTCACTTGTTTTTTCAAACAAATCTCACATTAACATGAGAACACCAAAGAACAAGTAACTAAAAGGGACACTCAAAAAAATCCCGACGCCGACAGTGTGACTCATTGGGACTCCAAAGAAGAGGGCTTAAGCCGCTATTACAAGCTTTTCAAAATTGTTATATGCTTGTGTGTGATTGTTGCATTTACATTTCGATAAATGTGTACGAATGCATCTTACTTATCGCATCGCTAAATATCTATTCATGATATTAGTGCTTCAGACATATTAGTTTCGTCATACATGTCATCATTTTGCATAAACGGTGAGACACGTTGTATGTGAATGTATGTTGTGTGGTCCCTCCACCAGAGGCTATCCCTGCTTGTTTGATTATCGGACCCGTGGGAAGAATAATTCCCTGGGCTCAAGAAAGGCACCACCAGATCCGCTTCCAGCTTGAAAGACCGGATTAACTTCCGTCGAGTAGATCATGATGATCCGGGAACCTTCATGCCAAAAAAGCCCGTAGAGAGTAACCCTAAGATAGGTCAACCGATAAACCAAACGCGAGGAAAGTCTCTTCATACTTCCATTTTCAATTACTTGTAAAAGCATTTACTTGTAATTTTATTCCATGTTCATCCATGTAATGGAAAATATGAAGAATATTTGCATGACATGTTATCAATTAACAAACCCGTTTTTGCAGACAAATTCCTAAAACGGATATGTTATGATAACATTTATATTACCCTAAGACTAAACTACGTAAGTCTTTTGTAGGGAAGCAATTGGGCCTCAGCATCCGCTCAAAATCCAAAAAGGCCACAAGCCTACATACCAATCAATGTCTTCTTCCTAACAAGCCTAACTCGTTTCCGAGAAGAATTTGATGATTGAGTAAACAAATCATGCACTTGGTCTGTTCTACTAAAAGAATTACACTAGCCTACTCTGTGGTACGTAAGATACCTACACATACGTAATCCTCTACACAAGGGGGAGTTCAACATCCGAAAAACAATTCCGTAACATCGCTTGATACAACCAACAAAGACCCTCAAGGCACCCATCTCAAAGGAGATCCAGATACCGGTGATATCAGAAGAAGGTCCTTCAAATGGAGGAAACCATTCGTGTTCTTAAAGGGATTGGAACTCATGGCGTTGTTTCATATATGCATCTTTGCATATTTCCCCGTGTTCATTATCCAGAGAAATTTAAGACCCCGATTTTGAGAAATATGACGGATTAGGGGATCCTTACACACATTTAAAGGTGTTCATTGAGAACTTGGATCTTATGTCGAGAATGAAAAGCTCGTAATGCAAATTATTTCGTAAAAGTCCGACTCGAGAAGTTCGCTCATGGTATACCGATTAGACAACTCTAAGATCCATAGTTGGGAAGAGCTGGCTCACGCCTTCCTCACTCAATACAGCTTTTCAATCTCAGATGGCTCCCGACCTGCAGATCAAATTACCAAGGTCAAGAAACAAATCTAATGAGTCATTCAGAGAGTATGCTCAAAGGTGGAGGCGCCTTTGTCGTCAAGTTATTCCTTCCATGATGTAATCGAGATGGTCATGACTTTCATAGATATATACAGAAGCTCCTTTCTATGAAAGAGTTCTAGCCGGTATTGGCAAACCATTTTTTCAAATGATCAAACACTACGAGATGGTGAAATGGGATCAAGTCCGTAAAATTCAAGACCTAGCCGCTTTTAAAGTCGTCACGAGCACATCCAATCCCGGATCTTATGGAAACAACCCTGAGGGTCCATAAAAAGAAAGAGGAGGATGTTTCCTCGATACTACAAGGACAAAAGGCAATCCAAGCATGCCTATGCAGAGGAGAAACTACTCCCCTTTTCCAAAGACAATCTTCAAACCCTCCATTGCCTAAAAGTGGAGAAGTAAAGCGACCTCTAACGCTCACACCCTTAGGGGATTCGCCGAGAACATTCTTGCTTCTTCCGACCGCTCGTAAGAAAATTACACATCTTCTTCCACCAAACCAACCCTAATGGGAAGGGTTTTAATGCTAATCGAAGTGTGCTTATCATGTCGGGGCACCCTTGACATGATACTCAAGATTGTTGGGCCTTGAAACACAAGATCCAAGATCCGATAGACAATGGTGAGATCGTGGTCACCAAGCCGATCAACCTCATGTGCAAGACAACCCTCTCCTCAACACAAAGAAGAAGAGGTCAATATGATCATTGGAGCATCGGACATGGTTCCAATTCCATCGGTGAATCATCCCAACCCATCAAAGACGGTGGTGTTGATAAATGGGATTATGCAAAGTTCCAGTTTACCATGGAAACTAAAGATGAAAGCTCTTTGCAAACAAATTCGAGTAATCGCGTAATCGGTGACACACCATCATCAAGTCACACGCCAATTAATCAAAGCAGAGCATGCCTATCTCCTTCCATTTGTTATGAATGCTTCATCAACACCTTCGTAAAAGTTAAGTTATGGAGGATAAGGTTGCAAAGCGAAAGCAAGTGCTAAAGCCCATCAGATTTCGCCAATAAAAGGGAATTCACCTATCCGGGCCAATCTATGGAGGAGATACTTCAAATGTCGATCAACGGAAGGAAGAATCACATTCCTTCTACCTCCAATCAATCCTCGCTCGTATGGTTCAACTCGATGAAATGTGTCAATATCATTCACATTCTCGCTGGCACACAAAGATGTAAGAATGTCGGGCACTCCGCCATCTCATTCGTAATCTTATCGATAATGGTGTCTCCGCAAGTAAAGCAAATGATTACACCGCAACTTAAGGGTGGGAATGCATGCCCTACCCAATGGAAGGGATCAAGAGTAGCTATATATCCGAGGTGGATGATGAGAGATCACAAAGTATTTCCCATACAACCAATTCAACTCAAAGGAGCCGATAATCCTTTGAAAGTGGCCGCACCAGAGCCAATTCCTTTACCTTGCGTATCACAACATCCCCGTTGTCACTTACACAAAGTTCCATGGAATTATGGAGAAGTCAAGGATCCACGCCTCATACTACTATCGCACAAAGGTCAAAAGAGAATCCATCGTACCTTCCTCAACAAGTTATCAAACCTACTTGGAAGCTAAAGGGAAGTTGTCCATGGAGAAGATTGAAAATTTCTCCATACTATGGGCCACAATGAAGCCAAAGTGGTTTTAAGTCATAGAAGCTCCACACCGATTTCAATATCGACTTGTTTTTTCTTCCGAGATCATCTAAGGTCTTGCTAAAGGTTTTTGAAGAAGCCTACCGCCAAAATCAATGGATGTGGAAAAATTTCAACATTTGGTTGATCACATTTTCAACAACAATGTGATATCCTTCATCGATGATGACATACCTCCCCAAGGGACCCTATTATTGCAAAACCATCGCACATCGCAGTTGTTGTCTTTCCGGTATATGCTAGCCGGAGTATTGATAGATGGAGGTTCATCTCTAAATACCGTCCTTATGCCACCTTGGTGAAGATGAATATCAATCTCAAGCGAATCCAAAAGTAGCCATACGATCATCGAGCTTTTGATGGATCTCGCAAAATTCGCTTGAAAGATTGAATTGCCAATTGAGATTGGTCCTCATACATTCAACGATCCTTCCACGCCCTCAAGATAGATTCAGATACAACCCGCTATCGGGGAGACCATGGATACACATGGTCGGAGTCGCTCCTCCACCTTACATCAACAACTCAAATACATCATCAACAACAGCCTAGTCATCATCAATGCCGAGTTTGGAATGTCCTAGACCCAGAACTCTACCAATTATCGCCTTCAATTCAAGTTGAGTTGAGCCTAGCCATTTCCATACTCGAAGTGAGTAACACGCAATACCATTCTATTGGAGCGCCACTTCCTGCACTCCAAGATTTTCGACGAGGTTATGTCACCACTCAAGAAATGATGTTATTGGGTTATCAACCCGACAAGGGCTTGGTAAGGATCAACAGGTATTAAGCACCCCATCCAAATGTCCAAAACAAATTGGGACAAATGACTAGGCTATTCTCGCTAATTCCATTCACAGAATCCTCATAAGCATAAAGCAAGTTCCTCAAGCTTCCGCACAGACGACGATTTTCTACACCTTTACCGCATGAGTTGATAATGCAATCTCCAAAGAAAGGTTCCATCCCATGTGGTGGCTATGTTGTTTCCAAACCAAAGTGCCAATCAAAGCTAAAGAGGTGCCGATTCTCGATCCCGAGGTGGAAGAAAAGGAAAAAAAACGTAAACATGACCTTTTGCCTTGATGATGGCAGTATTCATTCGCCATTGTTCATGATGAACATACAAACAGATACACCCTGCACGATGATGATGCCCAGATGTCATGGTTATCATTCGGGAAAAGGAGGACACCGACGATCCTTCTATCACGCGCAAGCCCTTCAGACTTTGCCTCGATAATTGGAGCAAAGACTCCATGCATTGGTCGACGAGGGTAAAATGGGCGTAAAATCCTCCGCCTCGTAGATAACTTTAATAATTTGCTTTCCTTTACAAAGACTAGCAATTATTTTATCACGTACATGCTAACACTTTTGTATGATCGAAACAGCTTGCATATATTAAGTGAAAGCATATTTTGTTTCAGACTCAATTTAGATGTGCATGTATTTTGTCGATGAGGTGCCTTCTCTCCACAAGGGTCAGAACTTTGATGCAAAGTTGACTGCACTTGATGGACATCCAAGAGGACATTGAGACACCTCAAGAGATTAAGGAATGGGTCGCCGACAAACCCAAACCCAATCTTGATCAAACCACTCCTTTCAATCTTGGAACCTTAGACAACCCTAAGCTAATCCAGATTGGTTCGCACCTTACCACAAATCAACGGAATGACATGGTTGCAGACCGTTAACCCAATTCGTGGATGTGTTTGCATGGTCTCATGAAGACATGGTGGGTTTGTCCATCGACATTGTTCTTCATCGCCTTCCCATTAAAGAAGGATTCAAGCCATTAGTAAAAAGCTCAAAGCGATCAAAAACCCGAATGGAGTTTAAAAGTTAAAGAAGAAATTGTGAAACAATTTCAAGTCGGCATCATCATGGTGTCTACATATCCTGAGTGGATATCCAACATTGTTCCCTGCCTCAAACCAGGGGGAAAGGTGCGAGTCTCATGTGGATTATCTGGATTTGAACAAAGCTTGCCTTTAAAGATAGCTTTCCGTGCCTTTTATCCACATTCTTATCGATAATACCGCTTCAAAGACGGCATGTACTCCTTTTGTCGATTGCTTTTCATGGGTACCATCAAATTATGGTCGCCGAGGAAGATCGTGAGAAAACCGCTTTCATCACGCCTGGGGAACTTTTTTGCTACAGACATTTTGTCATTTGGCCTCATCAACGCCGGGCAACCTACCAAATGAAGCTATGATGGCTCTTTTTCCATGATTTAATGCACAAGGAGATAGAGATCTATGTGGATGACATCATTGTCAAATCCCGTGCAGAAGGAGGATGACCATTTAGACCATCTCAAAAAGTCTATTCAACAAGTTGCATGTAAAGTACAACTTGAAGTTGAATCCCGCCAAGCGCGCCTTTTGGTGTTAAGTCGTGCAAGTTGCTAGTTTCCTAGTCACCACAAAGGATTGAATCGATCCTACCAAAATCCAAAGCCATCAAGGAAATGCCCATTCCTCTTAGATAAAGAAGGAAATACGGGATTTTTGGGAAGGATCAACTTCATTAGCCGATTCATTTTCAACTCACAAAGAACTCTCGTGAGCCAATCTTCAAATTGTTAAGGAAGAACTCCTCCATGAAATGGAATGATGAGTGTCAAAAGCCTTCCTCACAATCAAAGAGAGCAACTGATTAACGCCCTATTTTGGTACCTCCTGTGGATGATGTTCCCTATTCATGTAATCCGCCCATAAATGACAATGCTATGGGTCAGATGTCAAGCAGTAAAGACAATAGAGGCCAAGAGCGAAGCTATCTATTACCTCAAAGAAAAGATTCAAAGATCGTTGAACACAAGTACACTCGATTGAGAAGACTTGTTGTGCTTTTTAGCATGGGCTTCCATGATGAGATTACACATTATCTCCATGGTCACACAACCCATCTCATATCCCGGATGGATCCTCTTAAGTATGTGTTCAAAGAAACCCATATCAATTGTCGATCGTCTCAGATGGCGCTTGATCCTACAAAGAATTTGACATCGCTCTACGTGACTCAAAAGTCGTCAAAGGTCAAGGAATTATGGATCAATCGCCGCCGACCGTAGGGATTACAAACCCTTAGAAACATACTTTCCCGACGAAGGAGTAATGGCAATTCAACTAACACATCAAGACGATACACGCCGATCGTGGAAAATGTATTTTGATGGAGTGTTAACTCGTAAGGCTCTGAGCCGAGCAGCTTTTTAATATCTCAGACGGGGAGCAAGATCCGTCGTCGCCCAATTGTAGTTTGTCAACACCAACAACACAAACCGAGTATGAAGGGTAGATCATGGGACTCAAACTTGCCCCGCTCAATGGGTATCAAAGTGTTAATCGCCTTTGGGGATTCCAATTGGTAATCAAGCAATCCACGTGAATCTATCAAACCAAAGAATTACATTTATCGCCTTTACCACTCAACAAGTTCTACAGATGGCTTTGGAGTTCAAGAAATCTCCTTTCTACACATTCCTCGTAATAGAATGACTTTTGCAGATGCATTAGCAACGCTGGCCTCCTTGGTTTATATATACCGACAAGGAAAACATGCCAAACATCACGATCATATGCATAAAAGCCCCGCCTATGGGAATTACATTGAGAAGTATTTGATGAGCTACCTCCCATCCACAACCCTTGGTATCAAGATATCAAGGAGTATCTATTAGATGGATCTACACCACCGAGGCGAGCCTAATCGAGAAGAGGCGGATTCATCGACTTGCTATGAAATTCTACCCGAGAGTGAGATGCACTCTACAAAAGAGATGCAGGATTAGGTCTCCTCTCGATGTCCGGACAAAGACCAAGTTTCAACGACTCATGGATGAGATCCATGGTGGAGTATGTGGCCCTCACATGAGTGGACCCCTACTTGTCAAGAAAATTTTTTAACGGGACATTATCGGGCTTACACTCAAAGTCGATCGTGATGATCACGCCAAGAGGTGCTATCAATCAAATCCATGGGAATGCTATCCACGCCTCCAAGGGAACTCCACAATATGAGTTCGCCATGGCCCTTCTCAATGTGGGGAATGGACGGATCGGGCCCATCGAGCCCAAAGCCAAGAATGGACATCGATTCATATTCACCATGATCGACTACTTCACCAAATGGGGTCAAGCAGCTTCCTTCCCTGTGGTTACTAAAGAAGTCATCATTCATGCTCATCGTAAACAATGTTGTTTGTCGATATGGACAACCAGAGGTCATTGTGTCGACAATGCTAAAAACCTCAACAACAACAAATGATGGATGGAGGAATTATGTAAAATTCCACATCAAACATCTCAACTCACATCTCACCGACCAAAAGATGAATGGTGTTGTTGAAGCTGCTAATAAAAACATCAAGAAGATCATGCAAAAAATGTCCGCCAATCACAAAGGATGGCCCGACCTCTGCCCCTAACTTTATTAGCCTACGTAACTTCAATGCGAAGCTTCCACCGGGCAACCCTCACTCACTAGTCTATGGATGGAAGCAAGTGTTCCCCATAGAAGTGGAAATGGAATCCCTCGTAGTATTGATGGATGCTCGCTTGATGAAGACCAATGGGTACAAGATGTATCACCAATTGTCTCTCGATAGATAGAAAAGGCGAAACCGCGGCTATCTTCCATGGTCAAGATATCAACAAAGGATCGCACGATCCTACAATGTAAAAGTCCCGACTACGGTAATTCAAACAACATGACTTGGTTTTGAAGAAGATCATTGACAACCAAGATCAATCTAAGGGAAAATTCGCCCTAACTGGAAGGCCCATTTATTGTCAAGGAAGTATCGACGGAGGTGCTCTCAAAGTTGCAGAAATGGATGGTGATGAATTTCCACAACTTATCAACTCTGACACCGTGAAACGGTACTATGTCCGGGTTACCATCAAACAAACATCCCGGTTTTGATCCTCAAATCACCACCATTCCGGTTTTGAACCCTCTCTCCTTTTTACAAACTCTCTTCTTCCCTCGTGGAAACATACACTTCAAACCAAAGAAACTGGTTTTTACACTTCAAACCACTTCAATTCTTTTTTTCATTTCAAACTTTTCACACACCTTAGCTTCCTCAAGACGAGACTAAACTTTTCAACACCTTTTCCTCAAGACGAGACTAAACTTTTCACACTTCGCTTCTCCCAAGACGAGACTAAACTTTTCACACACAGCTTTATCCTCAAGACGAGATTAAACTTTTCACTCCCGCAGCTTTATCCTCAATACGGATTAAACTTTTTCCACACTTGCGCTTTATCCCCTTTATGGGATTAAACTTTTTCTCCCCGCAAAGATAGCCTCGCACATGGATTTACGCTTCTTCACCGCGATTCGTCTCCCGAGGGGCTTAACTACGCCGACCGATCTCCCCGACACCGGGGTACGAGGCAACCATATTCTATATGGCCCTATCGCAATAAAAAAAAAAACAACAAAAACATTTCTACCCTTTCTTCAAAAAAAACACAAAAAAACAAAAATATTTCTACACCCTTTCTCGCTTTCACATTCAAAGGCCATTGAACCTCCTACACTAGGTTCGAACACACGCAGACTTGATCTCCTCTTCAATAGAGACGTAGCGTACCATTCATGGTGCGCCTAACCCCTACCGTAACAAACATACTTGTCACACTAAGATCGGGATCAACCTTCAAATTGCCCCACTTCATCGGGCTTTCAGATCAAAGGATGGAATTATCCAACCTCTTCTCACAAATAAGAAGATTTGGTGACCATCTAAGTCGCGATCGTGCCTCAAAGAGCAATACCAACCCATAAGAGATGGAATTAACTAGGCTTCTCACAAATAGAAGTATCGGGCACCATCCGTGGAAAGTGGCCAATCTCAAGAGAGGAAGAAACCATCCTCCTCTCCATTTTCCCATACAGATACCAAACCCCAAGACACCAAAGATGGTAGGGATTTTCAAAGAATCAATGATCCATTCTCGAGAGACCTCATGACGCCTCAATGTCCATCTATCAAGGATAAGTTCGTAATGCATCAAGATCAAAGGCCCCGAGAAACAAAAATATCAAGCAAGTATCAAGGCATAACTAAAAGGGAAGTGAATCAAAAATATATTCCCCGCCATATATAATATCGTTTGATATATACATGTGTGGTTGTACATGAAAAAAATGGCTAAGTTTAGTCTGGCAGAAAATACAAAGCTATCTACAGATCTCGTGTGTATATGCGACTATCGATCTAACATAGCATCCTCTCTCAAGACGGAGGTAACGCCGCAAGCTCCCCGCCCAAGGGTATCTACACGAGCTAGCAGCAGATCGAGGCTAACCGCATGGTGGCATAATGCTCATCAATGTAGCACTCATATCTACAAGACCGACCATCATCCGGGATCTCATCAAGTGCTATCTCGCAATGGCCACATCCCTAGCAGATAAGGCGGCATCCCGCCTCAACTATCAATGCATCCTCGGTCGATCTAGCCTCATCCTCTCTAACAGAAAGCCAGATCTCTCTCATCAAGAGTCACAACATCGCGGGCCCTAGCCTCGATCTCTCATCATAGGTCATCGATGTAAGCTCGCGCCCAAATGTGTGTCAATATCGAGTAAACAGTGGCACTCTGGTGGGAGAATCTATCACAAATGTCGGCAAAACCAGCCAGCCAAGTCATCGGTGGGAATGATGCCTCCTCTATAGCTCCTCATCGTCATAATCGGCCCTCAGACCGTGGATACCGCCAGCAACTAATGCAGCCTCGCTCCATCCATGCGAATACTCGCAGAACAACCCGATGATCGACAGAAAACTCAACCAACTCTCGCCGATCCCAACAGCATACAACCCGGATCTCGCCCTCCACGACAAAACGGTGCGACGCGAAGTTACCGACTCACCGCCTCATATGGATGGAAGTCCTAAACCGGGTCAAACCGACACATCACTACCAAAGTGGGTGGTAAGTAATCATGCCCCTCAAACCACCCAGAGGGAGATAATCCATGCCCCCGAGCATGAGTAATGAAGTCAGTAGGGTGAGCTAAGCCTCAACAACACAACAATATATCAAACGGATCTCCAATCTCTCGCCAAGAAAAGGACCAAGATGCAAGATTCAGACACCCCGCAGTCGAAAGGAGTACGACATGGCTATCTCATGGGTGAAACAAAATCCATGATGTCTAAATGTGCTAATTGGCCTCAAGTGTGACATGAACCACACATACAAAGATGACCGAAGCTACTCGTGAACACTCCCGCCGGATAAGTGCAAAGAAGATGTAGCCGACCTCAAGGTCTCGCGATAATCATCTAGATGATGGTACGACCTCCCGAGAGCTCTCACCGCCATGATGACGCTGATATCTAGCTCATCCATGTACCGCGCATGGCATGTATATATATGACAATACGCATAAGTAAAAAGACATCTACTCCGGGTCAACGCCAATGATCCTCCGGTGTGGTGAAATCCCTAATGTCGCGGCAGTCGTCCTCGTGAGCCAAAAACCATCAATCAGAAACGCCGATATCACATGGCCGGATGTAATCTCATCCCCGCACTACTCGCGCCTCAATCCTCGTGAGAGTCATGAATCGCTCTACTCATGTCTCCCATCACCATATGCACGCAAGGTCTGGCCCAAAGGCAAAGATCATCAATCGTGTATACTCCTCCAAAGTAGAGTCAACTCTCGGGTCCCAAAGTTTAATACCCGTCTATCTCGGCATCCAAAGGTTTCTAAAGATGCCCTCTATAAATCCTCGGAGGAACTCAAACATCAAGAAGGTCATAAGAGATCGCAAAGAAATCATCTACGATCACCATGTCTCGATGGTGATATACTATCATACCATGATCGTATACCGATACCACCTACCACCGCAAATGGTGGGGTATGATCAATACTATTAATCGTCAAGAAGACATCTCAGACGGGCCGTGTCATAAGACCATCCAGGTCAATGCTGAATATCTCTCGACATACATACATATGCATATAATAATAACATGCATGATGATACAATAGATGGCAATATGATATAGGAATGGAAAACGTGCATACATTCCTAAGTATATCATCATCTAATACATCTCAGAGTACAACTAAAATATGTGGAAATGGGGCTAAGCTACCCAACATCTAACAGAGGCCTATCAAAAGATATAGCGAGAATGGGGCGGTTACCAAAAACAGCCTAACAGAGGCCTATCAAAAGAAATACATCAAAAAGTCAATGGTGTCGATGTCCACATCATCGATGTTGTCAACTCGATGTAACTCCTCCCGAGTCATCGGATCTCTATGCTGTGGATGTCGTGCCTATATAAAAGGAGGATCTCATACCAACAAAACCAAATGGGTCATCCGAGGACCAGCCGCCAGAAATGGAAGGATCAAAAGTATCTACCTCGCAGGATCTCGCCCAAATGCCGAATGAAAAGATGTGACCGGTCCAAACCGCCGAGTCAATCTCTCAATCGTGTCACATGAGTCGGATCTCTCGACACAAAGCTAGCCAATCCATCATCATCACGGATCCTCGAACCATATCCCCATAAACCGTGGTGGCGCGGGTCCGAGCTCCAATCGTGCGAGGGATCCACCAATGCCGAACATCTCCCCGAGAACAGGGGCCCTCTCGACAATGTAAAACCGCCAATCCCCATCAATGGGATGTCAACGATGGGTGATCGCGAAAAAAGCCAATAACGCTCGGCAGAGGCAAGATCAAGATACTAATCTCTCCCGTAGTGTCTCCTAATAAGACGCCTCCTAAATAGAGCTCCCATCCTCCATCTCAGAAGAGAGGAACTCATGGGTGGATATGACGTACTCTACTCCAAATGGGTACCCATCCTCAAAGCCAACTCCCAAATGCTCCGTAGTAGGGAATCCACGTGATGACATCACCGTCAATAGCTCCAAATCAGAAGTACAATGAGTGAAACCTCAAAGAATGTGGACCTCCGCCAAAGATGGAATGATGCCATCTCCGCCCTCGTGGATAGGTGTCTAAACCTAACACGCCACAGACGCAAAAACAAGGGAGCCTCTCATAGGCCCAAAATCGCCAACACAAAGGCAAACATCCGCCGTCACCAACACTCTTAACCTATATACATGGAAAAGACAAGAGAAACACTCACCAACAGTAAATGGGTAGAATCCTAACCACGCCTTTGGCCAAGCCTCGCGATCGCACGCAGATTCATTCCCCGAGGAAGTAGGCAAAGGTGTAGAACCCCAATCATACTCTCCTATACTTGGCCCACGGTCGAGTGGCGCTAATCAAAGCGAAAGACACCGTAGAGAAGAGTTATCTCGCATGGCGTTTCTAATGATCATCAGAACAATCGCCAAGAATGCGATCCCCGACTCTCACATCATCTGTATGGGCTCACTCAATAATTTCACTTATAGCATCTACGCCAAAGGACTCGTCACCAACAGCCCCGCCTCGAGCGCCCCGCCGAACTCCCAACAAGGATCTCGACGACAAGTAGGGTGATATCCGCCGCAAGGCACCGGCCCCTCCAAACTCCATACCGTGATAAACCGCCAATCCATCAAGGCCATCATCACCTCGCAGCCCAACAAATGGAGTGATCGAGTCCGTGGAACCACCGCCGCATAATGCCCCGAGGTAACCCTGTGGACAAATGACGGGTAGAATGGAGAAGAACCTCCCAAATCCCCAAACCATGGACGATCGCTTCTATAGTCATCATGCAAGGCCCGATACATAGAGTGGATGCTAAACCAATTCCCTCGAGGTCGTGTGAAGCCGGAACCTACATCAAATGCAAGATCAACATCGACTCCTCGACTCTCATCAATAGAAATAAGGAAGATTAAAGATCTAACTTCATACCTCATTTTCATGCAAGGTGTATATCAAGGATGCCTACTCAAGTCACCCGTAAGATCCGGGTTCGCCACTTGAATACTCGCAATTCCCTCACGGGAACACGTACAAGCAGAGAGCAGGAACCTCGAATCCAGACATCCTCCTCCTCGCCCTCGACATTCGCACCTCAACCCTAATCAGACGTACTCACCGCCTCCGCCAAACGACGAGGTCGTCTCACGTAACAAGCGCCGAGGCTCTTCAAAAGCCCTCCTCCGCACACCGTAAGTGGTCCCATGGAACTACTACTCTACCGATCTCGATCCATAATATCCGGACAAAGAAGTCTCCAAATCACCTCGTAAAGGGTGTGGTAATTTTTGCACTGAGTCTTTTTCAAAATGCATTCTATGATTACATGCATACATGCATTATTTTAACATACATCTATTGTAGAGTTTAAAATGCATAACTATCCAATGCCTACATTTTGGGAAAATTTTGCCATAGCCCCTTTGTAAATGGGACTATCCACACGCACATAGGCATGACTAGTGGCCATTCAAGACACACCATATACGCTACCATATACATCCCAGTGTATGCATTCATCACATCAAAAAAAAACTGTAAGTGTAGTCTAATTACTGTGATTATTTTACTATTCTACCTTTACTCATTTGTCCTCGAGATAGATAAGAAATGACAAGAAAAGGTGCCAATTTGATCGCTTTAAAAGTCAAATTTTTTCACATCATTATGTTCAAAGATGGTTTAATACTAACATTTACTATGTTGAATATTTTTATCAAGTCATATCAAGATGCATATTCACTACTATGTGTCTAAATGCATTTCATGCGATAAGTCATTTTCCAAATGGATGTAAATTGGAAAAAAAAATACATGCATGTGTTACTGTGATGTTGAAGAACGCTTGTACTATGATGATGAATATGCGTAAAGTTGCCCTCAACTCAGCAGATCTCAAGAAGAGCTCTCGATTTCCTTCACGCGCAACTTGAAAATGACTTACGAAAGCAACCAAACCACCTATACATAGTACTACCGGTCGCAGCAGTCAACTCATGGTCCTCGCAGTACACCGCGCCCCTCTACATGGGTCCCACACCTCCTACTCGATCCAATTAGAGTTGCAAAGGAGGTCTCATGTCGAAAAGGCCAAATCAGAATAAAACGCTTACGCGATCGAAATGAACAAATTCAAATCCCGGTTTTTGTTTCACGAGTTAAACTCCCGTCGCCTCAATGGTATTCATCAATGCAGGTATACTATACCAATGAGCTCAACTTTCATAAACCATGCTCGAATAATACCCCACAAAGGTCCGATGTCATTATTTGCGTGGTTACAACCCTAAACCTCCCCTACGGGGTTACAACATCTAAAATATCCAAAGTTATCAAACGGGGTTATCAAATATCAAATATCAAACCTACGGGGTTACAACGCCGGGTTATCAAACATCTACGTATCCTCCCACGGGGTCACAACGCACATCCTTCAAACATTACGTCTCCCTACGGGGTTATAACGCAATTCAACCATCGATACACACATCAATGAAGGTCAAGCAACTTTGACGTCATATCAACCAATGGCAATTAAACCCATGAAGCAACCTTCCTCAAGAAGGGCTACAACACAATGCTACCATTGACACACACATCAATGAAGGTCAAGTAAACCTCGACAATGCACCCAAGAGGGATTCATCCGGTGATACACACATCATCGTCAAGATCGTGCAACCCCGATAACAACAAAACGTGCTATGAAGAATCTCGATGTAATGAGGGAATATGTTATACACATCCTCAAACAGACAAAGCTTTATCTCCCACGATCTCTTCCACACAAGAGGTACCTCTATGGAGTATAAAACAAAGGTGTCTAGGATTCAAGACTTTTGGTGGTAGTCCCAACGCCAACATCCTCAAGACTTGGATCGCATGTCCAAGCCATCACCGATTGTCATCCCAACAGATTACACAATCAATCATGCATCATACATTTGCATCATGTTGTCGCACATCGCATCATGTTTATCTTGCTTGCATTTCAAGTGTCTAGGATTCTTTATCCTATCCATGCCTTGCATTGCATGAATATGATAAAGAGGGGCATCAGTAGACACTCAAAATTTTCTGCACTCCTATTACTGACATTGCAGGAGGGTAGATTCATCTTTTGGAGATAACCCTGAAAGACAGCTTACAACCATTCCGGATACTACCGGAAGTTCAGCTCCAAACCCGAAACACAAACCGGGAACATCAGCTCCAATCCGGATACTACTAGAAGATTAGCCCAAACCCGAACACACACCCGAATGTTATTTCCAATCTTGAGATAACCCCGAGATATGCAGATCAAAAGACCGCAACAACACCCGAGAGGATAGTTCTATCTCAAACGATAACACCGCGACGTTTCGGGCCCACCCCAGAGACAACATCGAGTAAGAACCCCATCCTTGGTGATAGCCCCAAGGATGCCATTCATAGCTCCAAATGAGATAATAACCCCAAAAATGCTTGTTTCAAACACATGCGATCAATCATATCACTTCAATCATCGATGATGAAAGGATACATGACAGAACATACAACAATGAGGCACACAAACAAGTAGCCCAATCTCGATGTAACCTCGAGCAACGCTCTCGCTTCCGCTTAAACCGAGATAACCCCGGTGAGGAGTCACAACATCATCCGACCACTCAACAAGATGATATCGCAAAGATACCAACAAGTGGTCCAATCTCACCAGTAACTCGAAAGCAACGCTCTACTTTCAACTCAACCGGCGATAACCCCAGCAAGGAGTCACACATCATCTTGTTCCTCTGACAAATGGCACGTCGTCTCAACACTTCATACATACATACATACAACAATGTCCCACAAGAGCCGAGGATTGACAATCCCGAGTGACTATTACGTGGCAAGATTTTGATAGAATTTGAAGCTTGAAGACCATGGGCATATGTAATTCTCTTCCCGACTTCAGACAACCTCTAATCCATGTCATTACGTAACTCTCGACACAAGCGGATCCAAGAAGTACAGATATACTTCATTTGGATGCTCGGATTGAAGTTCTCGCAAGTTCGAGCGGACATTACAAAGGCACGATCAAGCACGCATACGAGACGAGAGACGACGAGACCCGCAAAGCTCGGGCCCACCATTTACCAACAAAGTGCAGTCAATCATGGTCGCCGCCGCAGTAGACACCGCTGGCCATCCGCCTATAAATATAAGGAGGGGGGGTCACCAGAGAAGAGAGAGAGAGAGAGAAGGAAAAAGGCGAGGAAGCCCTCGCCCATTTTACTCAGATACACATCTTTTGAGTGTTTCTCTTCTTTAAACACTAGTTAGCTCACATATAGCTACTTTTTATCCCATGGAGCCGAGTGTTTATCCATTTAAAGTCTAAGAAGTCTACTTTTGGCAAGCCCACCGTAAGTTTCTTACATTCTATAAAGCCTCTTTTCCTATTATCACACACAATCATTGTACACGCTGAGAGTCGTGTGAGTGTGTTTGCCTTTGACTTTCTATCCGTGGTTTTCATTTTTATTCTCAGATATCATATATATATACTAATATATGTATATATTTTTGTATATATGGACTAACATTATCGAAGTTATGCCTCGATTGAGCCTAGATTTTGCCTCGAGAGCTTATTTATATTATATATATATATATATATATATATATATATATATAATCTGTGGTCGACTATATCTCGATGAGCCCGGATTTTACATCCGAGCATTTAATTGCTTTTATATATATATATATATATATATATATATATATATATATATATATTATTGTATATATATATATCGATGAGCCCGGATTTTACATCCGGTGCATTTATTGCATTTATATATATATATATATTTATATATATATATATATATATATATATATATATATATATATATATATATATGCTTTATATATCCGATGAGCCCGGATTCACATCCTATATGCTATCGCTTTTTATATATATATATATATATATATATATATATATATATATATATATATATATATATATATTTACATTTCTGTCAGCCCGGAGTTTACTTCCGTGGCTTTTACAAATTTTTATTTACATTTACGTCCGCCCCGGAGTTTACTGTGGGCGCTTGATCGCTTTTAAAACTTTTATTTACATTTCGTCCCCGCCTCGAGTTTACTTTGTATGTTGATCATGTTCATATATATATTATATATATTATATATATATATATATATATATATATATATATATATATATATATTTATATATATATATATATATATATATATATATATATATATATATATATATATATATATATATCGCCATCGCTTTCCATACAAATTGCAAAGATTTGTGAGCCTAGGAATCATGTGATCACAGATTCGGGCCATCAATCTAGATTCTGGTTCCCATGATGGACATTTTTTCGTCAGAAGTAGCTTTGTACATTATTTTACAAAGGTTCGAAGTTTCCTTGGATGGTTATCATGCCCATAAGGAGTTCTAAGATCACAGATATTATTTTTCGAAAATGCTTCAGATCAAAAAATAAAAGCAAAAAGTTTAACATTTAATAATAAAATGGAAGTATGAAAAGGTCTCAATTCCTATTGAGCATGTGGTTTGAAAAACCTCTTTACAAAAACTTCATTGCTAAATCTTGGTTAAAACTGAATTTTCATATAAAATTCAAACTTGTGTATATATAGGTGCGAACGAGGCCTCACACTACTTTCAAATAAATTGCACATTGATCCACACACACACACACACACATTCATATAACAATTTCTTTCAAGAGTGGCGGCCACCGTGGTAACACGGATGTCTGGGGTGCCTAACACCTTCCCTCCGCATAATCAAGCCCCCAACCCTTAATGAATCTCGGCTTTCACAGTATTCTTAGCTTAAGTTGTCAAATCATCGGGTCAATGTGCAAACCTTTTTTATTGCAATTGGTGCAACCAGCTAAATACACCAATCATTAATTTTAAAGTCAATCGTCGACATTATACATGTCGGACCTTTTTCACTTGTTTTTTCAAACAAATCTCACATTAACATGAGAACACCAAAGAACAAGTAATCAAAAAAAAAGGACACTCAAAAATCTGTCAATACACAAATTGACCACTTCTCGAGACTCGTATCATAGATACACAGTACAATATTAACAGTCATTATCAATATTAAATAATAAAAAATTATTCGTAAAATTCGGATTATTTAAAATCCCAGGTTATTACAGCATGCCTTCCAATTCGAATGAACTATGTACAATAATATGGCAATTGTTTAATTGTTGATTAAGGTTAGATAAATCATTTTCAACTTATAATAATACATACTTGATGTACGACAATACTTCAGGCATATTGAGAAGCACGTATGTAAATACAATCTTTAAATCTTTATTGGTTAGGTAAGTCATCGTCTCATGTCCAAATGGTTTAGCTGGATAAGTGAATACAACAAACTTATCATCAGCACGATCAGACGGATCGACGACTTCATTCCGAGTTAAACGGTTGTGCTTCGTTGTGACTACATCGTTAAAGTACAACGAGCAGAAGTTGACAAGCTCTTCCTCCATATAGCGTTCAACAATAGAACCCTCTACATGAGCTTAACTTTCTGCTTTAATCTACGCATATACCTGAAATATGACAGTATGTCATATTACTTGATAAGTTAATTATAAAGATGACGAATATTGCACAATGTATGTGATATTACCTCTCAAATGGATACATCCATCGATATTGCACCGGTCCTCCAAGCTTAAGTTCATATGGCAGATGCTGTCAAAGAACCCAGGTGGTAAGATCATTTCAAGCTTGCACATTGTCAACACTATGTTTTTCTCCATCTGCTTGATAAGTGGATTTTATATCCACTTATCCGGTATCTTTTACTTGAATTAGTTGTTTATATTCATGTGTCTTAGTTACTTTTCATGCATTGTGTGTTCATTTTGTAGGTTATACGTTTGGAAGCGGTGTGAGCGACTATTGGTAAGGAAAACCAAGGAAAATGCAAAGAAAAGCAATCCGGACATCATTTGGGCTTTCATGTTCATTTCATGTCCTTGGCTTGGAACTTGAACTATATTGTAGAGCTTTTTCTTAGCTTTCCGGAACATCTTGAATCATTCTAATCGGAGTTCGAATGCAAGAGTTATGAAATTTGTACCAACGGACGTTGAATTTTGCTGTTTTGGGTGGTCATTTGCATAGAAGTCACTTCCAGTCCAATTTCGACCTTCATCCATTCGTTATTTCTCAAAACTCAAAGAATTAACGTTGTAGATCTCGTCAATAGCTTCGATTTGATAGGTGGTAGGCCCCGTAACTCCTCCCGGATCAAAAGTTATAGCCATTTTACCAGAGGACACTGCAGCAGAAAAAACAACTAACAGCTTGCACCCAAGCCAGGGCTTGCTATTTTATGCCTTATACCCAAGCTGGGCCTTGGGGTCCTGAAGCCAAAACAGTAGCATAGCAAGTCGGGGCTTGCTATTATGAAGGTAGCAAGCAAGTTGGGGCTTGGGTATGCGCAGAAGGAGTAGTTTTTGTCCGAATTTGAGTCCGATCAGAATTGGTTCGAGTTGTTTGATTCAAGGATTTCTAAGAGGACTTAAAGACATATAAGGAGGCTTATAAAAGGAGGAGATTTACAAGGATTAGAGAGAGTTTTTGGAAGAATTCCATTAGATTAGATTAGAGTAGATTGGGAAAAACCCTAGTTCTTATTAGATTTGGAGATTGAAGCAACTTGGAGACCATTGAAGATTCAAAGTAGAAGCAAGGAGAGAGCATCAAATCTACAGACAATAGATTCTATCTTCTCATCTTCTTCTATCTTTGTCTTTTATTGTTTATTCAAGTGTGGATTCTTAGTTTTAATTCAATAATCATGAACTAATTCTTTGTTTGAGATTACAATAGATCTTATTGTGTAATTTATTTTAATATGTTTCTCTATCAATTCTTATGTTCTATTGTGAGGATTGTCTATTATGATTTGGACTTAATTATTTAATTGACTGGCCATCAATTACCGTGATAATCTATATGAACTCGAGAGATGAAGTATTGATTTAGATCCGATCATGATAGCATATGTTTGTGATTTCTGCATAGATGGAATTTATGATTCGTGTTTAGGATAGAGATATGCATTTACGCCATATGTAATCTTATAGAGAACTTGTGCTTTAAATCCTTTTTAATTGTAATTCACATAGAGATATAGTGGATTAGTTAATTAGGGTGTCTTGCTTAATTCTATCATCTGTGGATGCAAGTGATTATGGGTATTATGCATCGAGAGGTGGTTTTATCTGCTTTAGTTTTCTTGATTAACAATTTAGGATAGAAAATAATTAATGAGAAGTGTGTTAGCTTAAATGAAGCAATAAGTGAAGTTGTGATCTTAAATCTCCATAATCTGATTTTTAATTAGCGGTAATTAGAATTAGTTTAGTTAAATATTTTAATTTATAACATTAAATTCATTCGTTTAAATAAGATTGAGTTGGTTACGGGTTAGTACTTGGTGATTTTTATTAACTAATTCTCTGTGGGAACGATACTCAACTTATCACTTTATTACTTGTTGACCACGTATACGTGCGTGTTGTGCGTAATTAGATTTTACCCAACACTGCTCCACATCACTATACCTTATAAAAGTTGAGCAAATATCCCGAAAGAAATTTGAAAGTGCGGTAAAAGTATCATTAATATTCCTGGTTAACACCTCACGAAATGCAATTGACATCAAATTCTGCATGAATACATGACAATCGTGACTTTTGAACCCAATAATTCTCAACTACTCAACCTTAGTACAACGAGATATGTTAAAAACATATCCATCTAGGAGCTTCAATGCGCTAAGCCACTTGAAAATGTTTTCAACCTGTTGCTTGGTAAGACAAAATGGAGCTTTTAGTTTTGTGTTGTTAGGTCGGAGCCACAATTCCCACCTGATATTCATTTCCTCCAAGTCTTTACGTGCTTTATCATTCTTTTTTATTTTACCACTCGTATCTAGTACGGTGTAAAACAAGTTCTCGAATACATTATTTTCTATATGCATAACATCTATACAATGACGAAGTGCTAGTGTGACCCAGTATGGCAACTCAAACCAAATCGGCGATCGAGTGTATCCAGTTATGACTTTAACCATATCCTATAGCTCTCAAATTACCATGATCCTTCCCAGGCGGTGGAAATGTTAGATCATTTAGCTTACATTAATAGGTCACGCATTGCCCCGACAAGCAACCAACCCCTTCTTCTCTGTCTTTTGTTGAGCTGTGTAGACATCTTTCTATAAGCGTGTTTGCTCGTGAGTAAGAATCTACGAGCAGTTCCAAAGAAACTAGTTTTTCGGTCATGACGTAGTTGAGTGCCTTGCACATCCTCATACAGACTGGACATGACAACTTACCATGAGTCGACTAACCACTAATCATCCCTAGTGCCGAAAAGTCAGTGATAGTCCACAACAAGGTTGCCTTCATCACAAAATTACCTTACAGATGATTTATCAAAAGTCTGAACACCTGTTTCCTACAGCATCTTAAGTTCATCGACTAACGGCCTAAGGTACACGTTAATGTCTTTTGTAGGACTCTTATCCCCCGATATAAGTAAGGTCAAGAAAAGATACGGATCCCTCATGCACATTGATGGTGGAAGATTGTAAGCTACCATAATCACTGGCCAAACAGAGTAAGGCTAACTAAAATTATTAAATGGACAAAAGCCATTTGTAGCCTTGCCAAGCCTGACATTCCTAACTTCGTCGGCAAATTATGGAAAATTGGCATCAAAATTCTTCCATTCATCTCCATCTGCTGGGTGAGTCAGCTGACTAGGCACGACATCCGTTGTTTTATGCCAACTCATATGCTGAGCATTGTGCCCAGATATGAATAGTTGTTGCAACCTTGGCGCAAGAGGAAAGTACCGTAAAATCTTCTTTGGAACATGTTTCTCCTTCCCCCCACGTTTTGTGATCTTGTACCTTGACGAGTTAGAGATATCACACTGCACCTTATCTTTGTCCTCCCCATAGTATAACATGAAATCCTGCTCACAAGCATCGATCTTCTCATACCCGAGATTCAACCCCTTAACCATCTTCTTTACTTCATAGTAATTCGCGGGCAGAGTATTATTCCTGGGTAAGAACTCGCTGAGAATATCAAGTAAATCATTGAATCCTTTCTCACTGCAGTCATGCTCATTCTTGAAATGTAAAAGCTTTGTAACTACAGAAATCCTGGCGTGCTTGTCATTTCCAAGATACAATGGAAAACCCAATTCAGATAGCAACTTGTAGAAAGCAGCTGCTGAATCATTTGGCTTTTGCTGAGCACTGCTTGACGCATGCTCGTTTTCAACCCAGTCAATATTGGTAGGGCCATACGCATCAACCAACATCTACACAACATCATAGTTATCTGATTGCGAATCCTCGTGAATCGATTGGTCTACAGTACTATCTGTCCATTCTCTAAACTCAGCTGATTCCCCGTGATGAATCCATACCAAATACCCATCCATAAACCCACGTGAATATAACAAATTTAACTTCATCGGCAGTCTTCCATATCACATTATTACAATTGAAACACGGGCATCTCATCTTTCCATTCGGATCATCAAAATGTTCTATTTTTTTGTTCATAAAATTGGACACGCCATCACGGTACGCATCAACTAATCCCCTCCCATCAATCTTAATCCTACAGTACATCCAACTCCGGTCGGCTGACATCTTTAATTGAATAAAATACCCAATTAGATCAAGAATAATCATGAATGTGGTCCATGCATATATTTAGTTTACCTAGTATATATCTCCACTCTACAGGGGTAAGGCTTCTATCCCGTTCCTGGATGCGTCTCCTCACTAGTGCCAACCTTGAGCGCATTTCTTCTATTTTAAGAAAATTTTAGCAACACCTCCCCATGGTCTCCAAGTACACGAAATAGACCAAGACAACTTAGTCTAAGTATGCACTCGGAGAACATGTAGAGACACCAGCTGAAAAATCCTTAAAAGTTTATAAAAATGCACCTTGTGAATTGGCACCAACCTAAGTGAGAGAAATAACATCCAGTAACAGTCCCAAACTAGGGACTATTCGGCATTCACTCCTAATGAGTGAATGTTAAACGGGTCTCTAAGCTCCTACCTATGTATACTATATTCACATGAAGTATATATGCAGTTTACTGTAATTGTGGAAAACTAAGCAAATACTACTTAGTTTATTTTTCTAATGATATAAACTAAGCTAGTGCTACTCAGTTTATGAGAAATATTATTTGAATATTATACTATTTTTTCATTACCATGTTGTATTATATTATATTATATTTCATTTAAATTATATGTTATTATATTTAATTTAATTTTAATTTATTCATTTTATTTCATTTCATTTTAGTTTATTTTAGTTTATTTTATTTTATTTATATTATATTATATAATTTAATTTTAAATAATTAATTAATTTATTTTAGTTATTTTATATTATTTAATTTATTTAATTTTATTTATTTTTTATAATATTATTTAATTTAATATACCTTAATTAATTAATTTATTTTATTTTATTTTGTATTATATTATTTAATTTAGCGTAACTTAATTAAATAATTTATTTTAGTTAATTTATTTTATTTTATTTTATTTAATATTATATTATTTAATTTAATTTAATTTATTAAATTAATTTATTTTAGTTATTTTACTTTATATTATATCATTTTATTTTAATTAAATTATTTAATTTTTTAAAAATAAATTAAATTATTTATTTTAGTTATATTAATTTATTTTATTTTATTTTAGTCAAAATTTATTTTGTATTATATTATATTGTTTTTTATATTGATTTTTCATGTATACATCCAAGAGCCATTTTATTTTATATTGTTTTAGGATTACCAAACTAAGTAAATGCTACTTAGTTTTTATATTATATTATTTGTATCTTTTTTTTCTTACATTATATTTACTACAATATTTATTTATGTTACACTTGATTTTTATATATATATATATATATATATATATATATATATATATATATTATTTTAGTGGTAGTCAACTAAGTAAATGCTACTTAGTTGTGTTTTTTTACTTTATTTTAGTGTCAAACTAAGTCCTAATTGTCTTTTATAGTTAAGTATTGATTTATTTAATACCATCTATAACTTCCACGGAAATTTCGTCAGAAATAAGACAAGTCTTTAATTGATTCACATAATGCAATTCACAATGCTAGAATGCATAAGGCGGAAAATGGATATGCTTAACCATTTCATATGAACCAAATTGAACCAAATCCATATAACAGAAAAAAAAAACAGAAAATGGATATGTTGAACCAAGGCAAATCAAATAATTCAAACCAACATGAATCCTTAATTCAAACTAAAATAGATATGCTGAACCAATATAGATAATTCATTTCATTGAATATAAGGCAAATCATATGCATTTCACTAAATATTGAAACCAATTTAGGAACATATCAATCAATAATTTAATTTCTTAATTCAAACCAAAATGGATATGCTGAACCAATATAGATAATTTTAGAGAACATATCAATCAACAATTTAATTTGTTTTATTTAGGGCTAAAATAAATTTAGGAATTCTTAAACCTGATTACAAAAAAATTATGCCCTAACCTGTAAATTGAAAGTACTTAACTATGGAAGAAGAAAAAGACCCCAGTCGTCGGCACCACCGCACCTGACCCAAGTCGTCATCGTCGCCGCCGCCGATACCACCACACCTGACCCCTATCGAATTCACCTCCTCAAATGGGCTATGGACCAAATGCGGGAGCTTATAGAAGGAAGAAATATGGAGGAGATGAGAAGGAGAAGATATATGGAGGAGAGATTAGGAGGAGGAGAAATATGTAAGTGCTTACCGCCGCTGCTGCTAATTAAGAAGAAAGGAAAAGAATGAAAAGAGATTAGGAAATTTCTTGCAGTGCTTTGATAAAAAAAAAAAGAATAAGCTCAAGCGAAATTAGTCGATTTTATTTATTTCCTTAAGCCCCTTTAGCTATTATCGACAGACCATTTAGTTGACTTTAACATATATTCCGTCGACCTTAAACTCGCGCTAGCGGGAAATCTACGCGCCAAGTAAAGCGGCTTAATTCTGACGGATTTTTGTCGACTTTAGTCTAACCTCGACGTAATTAATATCGATGTAATATTCCGTCAAAATTATATTAATATCGATGAAATGTATTCGGTCAGAATTAATTCCGTCATAGATAACCTTGTTTCTTGTAGTGTGTGTTTGCATATGGATGGATGTTTATATATATTGTTATGCATGTCATTGGGCTATATATAAAGCATGGATGAATGTTTATAAATATTGTTGTGTCTTGGGATATAAAGCAGGTACAAAACAGGTAAAAAAAAATTTGGGAAATCCACAAAACAATCATTTTTTTAAAAAAAATTAAACATTAGCGACTGCAAACGGTCGCTAATACTTTTCGATGACCGCATAAGCCTCAGGGGAACTAGCGACTGAACTAGTCATTATTGTTTGTCATTAACACGTGGGCCACATCACCTCTGACACGTAACTCAAGATGAATCAGTTCAACGATGGACGCAGTCGCTATGAAGCGGTCGGTGATGTGTTGGTCGCTAAAAGTGGTCGCTAATGTCCAAATAGCAACCAGATTATGTGCGACCTCTTTTGGTTGCTAATAGGCATCAGCGACCGACTATAGTCGCGGATAGGCTGTCGCAGAAAAGCCTTTTTCTTATAGTGATACTACTATTAAAAGGCTACATAATTACCTACACTTAACAATCACATTATCATATTGGCAGACTACTGGAGAAGCATGCCTCGTTTTTCCGCGCTGCTGAGCTCCTCATCCCCAATGTCCATCATCCTCTTACGAGTTAGCACAAGATCGCTTCCATCTTCATCTATTGGGTAAAACTTCACCCTATGCTTCCAGCATTCGAATGCAGTCTCAAACACATAATCTATCTTGTCCATTTTGGCATCCCTGCTCCTAACCTCGAACTCCAGGTCATTGGCTCTGCCTAATGCCCTATCTCTCTGATGTTCGACCCTCCTTTTGTTAGCTTTCTCCTCCTCCCAGTGGGCTCTCATGGTCTCTCTCTCAGCCTTCAACACCTCTATTTCCTGCCTAAGAGCTATTTTTTCCTACTTGAGGGCCTCTCACTAATAAGTAGTGCTATAGAGAGCATGGCCTAACTCCACATTCTTCGCTACTGAGTCACTAATGACTTGAACAACACCAGGGATGTCTGATGTTCCTCAATTTCTTCTTCTAGCTCCTGAACTTGAGCCTCTAACTCCTAATGCTTTTAATTTAGCTCCATAAGGGCATCTACATCATCCATATAGGGTTCTTTAGAAGAAAAAAACCCCAGCCGCTCCTCTAGATCCTCTTGGTTCACTTCTTCCTTTATCCTACATCTCAGACATCTAAAAAACCACATTAACAAAATTAATAAGTTTTTATATAACATTTCTAAATGATCACATATCACATAAGTTAAAATTTTTATCTTCTTTAAAAATGAATTCCCATAATACATCTCTTATACTCAAAATGAGTTTAACTACTTTTCTTACGGTCATAATCCTAAGGTTTTTCTCCATTCCTAAAGTTTATAACCTATCAGCTCTGATACCAACCTGTGATGCCCCCAAATCCAGGTTACCTTTACCTCGGGGTTGGTACTCACGATACTAACATAACCATACATCTCAACATATTACTAATTTAAACCTGTCTTAGATTACATATTAATCTTAACTTAAATCCCAGGTTCTACAGACCTTTACATAATAAAATGCCAAATAATATTACAAGATAATAATAATAAGGTAATTATTATAATAACTCATTAAGTTCATATAAGCACATGCGCTTAATAATAATTTATTATACAACTTTACCTTTTGCCTTATCTTTTCTGGACGTACCAGCGTTCTTAGTTTTAACTGAAACATTATATTCAACGCAAGAGTGAGCAAAAGCTTTCTCAGCAAGGAATTAAACAGTTGAATATAATAGAACAGGAACAAATGAAATATAAATAATGAGATACTAAACAAAACAGTTCTTTAAAAGCTTTGAGTTTGAAAATCAGGCTTTAGCATGTTGTAAGGTCAAATGACCAGTGAACTCTGTACTTGAATTAGCAATACTAAAACTGCAATCCATGGATACAAACATTTATTAAAACTGAACTATATCCTTACCTTGTAGTTTAGGTAATCAGCCCAAGCACCCTATATTATGCTCAACATAATATTCTAATGACACATTACATGTCCTTCAGAATCATATGTCCGGTACAATATGCCCATATAAAAGGGTTGTTCATTTACAACATTTCATAAGAGTCAGCACCACAACAAAATGGTTTGGAGAACATTAAATGTGATTTTCACGAATGAATAATATCAGTATATCTCAATGCTTGTCTGGCTGAAATAATGGCATTAACATACTTTCAATATCATAAGAATAACTAAATCTGAAGTATTGCAGTTCAATAATTTCAATAATCTTGAAAATATAACTTTCGAGTTAAGTATTTGCAACATAAACTTATTTGAGTAAGAAAGGTTGATGTACTTTCGCATCGATTAAACTTTTTAATAGAGTATCTTGCCACTGAGTAGCCTACATATATATAGTGTAGACTTACTTAGTTGTCTTATAACACAAAGTCCATATTTATGGATATACATAGCTTTACTATGGTTATTGAAGTCATATCTAATAACTAACATGTATGTTACTTACTAACATTAACCAATTACAAATTCAACTTTTATTTACGAATATACTTAGTACACATAGACACTTAGCTTGACACCATACATTTGCACAGTTTAGGATGTATATAGTACTTTTACATAGTTAGCTCATATTGCTTTCAAACATCACAAAGTATACTTGTTTCAGTTCAAACATGCCATATTATAGATCTTAAATCATAAAAAAACTTTTATTATTTTATTTAGTCATGCTAAGACATTTACAAGCCTTAAACTTCACTTTTAAAATATAACTCAAAAACAAAAAAATTATGATTTTTGAGATACTTTTGAGGATTTTTAGTAATTTCTATAGTAACCTTTTGAACCTCCCATTTGTGCAATATTATAGAACCCATAAGAAAGTATTTTATTCTTGGTTTAGGTCTTTAAAACTATCAAGTTAAGAAATTCAAGAATATGCCCCAAATGGGCTATTTTACACATTTTTTTAGCAAAATCAGTAGATTTTATGATTTTCAAGGCTACTTTGATGATTTTTATATTAGGCTTTCATACATGAAATCTGGGCATACTTCTAGACTGTATTCCAAGGTATTTTTTTTGGTTTGTTTTCTCAAGTAAGCCTTTTATGCTTCTTGAAATTGATGCTCATACTAGGTTATTTATCTCAGTTTTAGCTTTTACTAACTTTGGTCAATTCTTGGCATTTTGATTTATGGCATCTTGGGTTCATTCCAACACTTGAATTAGTACTAGTTAAGACTAGTTTTAGCATTTCCTTAACTTTGCTAAGCATAGATTTTATTTTGACCCTCTAAACCTAGCTTTTTCAAACTTTTACATACTAATTTCTCAAGTTCTTGTATACATTAGCATTCCAACAGTTGGAATAGCCTAGAATACCTTTAAATCACTTGTCTAAGATGTCAAAATTGAGTCTTAAATAAAATAGCAAAATCACTATTTTACAGTTTATCTGCAGAATTTGCAGTTTGGTTTATTTTATAGGCTAGTTTGGTGATTTGTTTGAATTTCTAGGTTAAGTTCTTAGCTCAAACATTTGGCCCTACTTCTAAACCATACATCAAGTTATTTTAATCATGGTTTAGGTTTCTTATTCATTTCATTTAAGCTTCTCAAAACATTGCCTCAAACTGGCCTGTTCCACACTTTTTCACAAAAACTAATTTTGACACTTTTTCATTTTTTTCTAGTTTTGGCTACTTGGATAGCCTAAACATGTGTATTGTAGTTAGTTAAGGATACTTTTAGTATTACCACACCTTATTTAATCATCTAGCCAATTTTAACATATCAAATCTCACTTTTGGCTTGAAAATAGTCCATAACTTGGTTTTGTTGCTAGCTTTAGTCTTGGCAATGATTGGAAACCATTATAAGCATGCATTAACATCACCTAAAACAAGACTCTTCTGGCTTAAAAATGTGCTTTTTAACAAGTATAAGGCTCAAAACAGTTTAGACTTGATTTTTATAGCTTGAGTAGCTTATTTATGCTATATTATGACTATTAAAACTTGCCTATATGGTCCAAGTATGGTGGTGCTTCATTTAGGTGTTCATAGCTATTATAAAGCTTAATTTTTATGGTTTTAGATATGATTTTGGGTAATACATAAACTAGACCTTAACTAAATTAAAGGTCAACTTTTAAATGATATGTATAGACAATTTAGGGACTTCATACTGCTTCACAACTTCAGTTGCAAATATTGCTCATAACAATCCCCATTTCTAGAGCTTTAAGCACAATTTTGATTATTTACTACAAACAATCCCAAGCTATGCTCCTTTAGATATTTAAGCATTCATGCAAACTTCTAACCATCATTATAACTCACTTTCATGGAATTTAGCATGCATGCATACGTAGTTAAACCATTAACACAAAACAACTCACTTCTAGACATTTTAGGTATGTAATTTATATAACAAATCATAACAGTCCTTATGTAGGTAAAAGAGAACTTTAGGCATTCAAGCAATCCTTAAAACATGCTTATAACATAGAATTATATCTATATTCATATTTGTAAAAGTTATCCATCTTTTGAATACCAAAACAGTCCATATATGACATTTTAAATTAACATTATTGCTGCCCAAAATAGTGGCTTGGTCTAGCCTATTTCAAACAGGCCCAGACTGCCCTATTTTGGTTCATTGCCCACTACCATAGCTACTATAGACATACCATAATAAGCCTTCAATAGTTTGGTACATTAGACACCATATAATAGTATGTAAACTGTGACGTCTCTAAAATAAGTCCACACAACCCATTTTAAGCGCCAAAAACAACACTACAGACACGAACTTTCCTCTTTACAACTATTATACTGTCGTACAAAATAGGACAACACACCTACTGTGAGTGTTCAATACAAATATTGTATCATGTATAGTACGACAATATTTTCCCCCAAATTATTACAATACCATATAAAATATAGCAATAAATATTTCAAGACCTTAAAGGAACACGAGAAGATTTCTGTCCTCCTCATTCTAATGGAGTGCATTTTTGATTCTTCCAAATTCAGGTTCACATCACCTTATTTGGTTCAGCAAAATCAACTATTAAATGACATATATAATACAACATCCACATTTTAAGTTCTCAGTACAATTATTATGCCACACTGTTCTACAACTTGATGAGGACCGCGACTAATTCGAAACACCACTTTATACCCATGTTATCTATGATAGTCCCAGCTACACTTTTATTTCTTAAAAGGAATTGTAAAGCAAAAGGTGAGCACAAATAGCCTAGTAAAGAATATCATGACTAAGATAACTAAATTATCAATAGCCTTCATCAGATATTTAGAACATATGATAGATTATAAAAGTTTTCAACCATAATTGCAGCGGAATCAACAATCCATTAAAAGAGTCAAGTAGAACATAATGTCTATTATATTTTCCAAATTAAAAATACATCATCAATATTTTATTCCTGCAACACCAATCCATAATTCTTTGTTGTACCCAAGATAAAGAAAATTTTCACCATCTGTCTAAACCTGAAACACCAAAGATCATGGTTATACTAATTCATAGTTCATGTTTATAATTATGTCATTAAATTTATCTTTGCACTCTGGACCAAAGATATTCAACTGTAACACCAATGGTCATGCCAATTAACAGTCCATCTTTGCACTATGGGCCAAAGACATACAACTGTAAAACCAATGGTCATGCCAATCAACATTCTATCTTTGCACTATGGGCCAAAGACATAAAACTGTAAAATCAATGGTCATGTCAATCAACAGTCCATCTTTACACTACGGGCCAAAGACATACAACTGTACAACCAATAGTCATGTCAATCAACAATCTATCTTTGCAATACGGGCCAAAGACATACAATTGTAAAACTAATAATCATGTCAATCAACAGTCCATCTTTGCATTATGAGCTAAATAAATACATACAATTATAAAACCAATGGTCATGCCAATCAACAGTCCATCTTTGCAGTACGGGCCAAAGACATACAACTATAAAACCAATGGTTATGCCAATCAATATTTCATCTTTGCACTACGGGCCAAAGACATACAACTGTAAAACCAATGGTCATGATCATACCAATCAACATTTCATCTTTGCACCCCTGGCCGAAGAGAACAGATGGCCATGATCATGCAAAATAACAATCCACCTTTGCACTCAGACCAAATAGAAATTTCATCACAATGATTATAACAATGATATATATATATATATAATGAATAGACATAAATAATCAGAATAATAAGATAACATAGATCTTAGTAATTTTTAACTTAATTATCCAGAGTCCAAATTGCCAACATGATATCAAGAAAATCGATTAGAATTCTTGATATAATATAAAGTTCAAGTAAATGTAAAGTTTTCGGCTCAAATATAATAACTAAAAACTGAATAAAAAGATTCAGGCCAAGATATTAGATGAAGCACAAACTATTAAGGACATTTTAATCATTTCAAAACTTTTCACCATTTAATGATAAGCTGAATAAACGAATAATAATATCTTACCATAATATGAAATATAAAAGAAAATGATATCTCTTTACCATAAAAATGATACCCCTTACCTTAATTAGCACGTGACTAGATTCTGCTTTCTATGAAATTGATCAACTTGAAAAATGTTTGCACTCCTTATTAACACTTGGAGTAACCTTACACTCAAAAGAAATACTCACAATATTGTAGTAGAAGAATTTTATATTTTTGGTGTAGTCATGGTGTGTGTTTAGTTACTCAAATGGGCAACCTATTTATACTTAAAATTGAGAAAACAATTAGCACACACGTTTTGACAAAATAACTAAATGAGCTATGTAAAATAATGGTAGTCGAATTTGTGGTCCCATAGAGGAAATTAAACCAACTTGTACAAGTTTTAACAAAATTTGTTTTAATAATAGAGTTGTGGTCCATACTACTTTAGGAAAAGTAGAGTGTTGACAAGTCCTGCCAAATTTATTTTTGTAAAAAGAAAATAATTAAACGAACATCTGTATATCATACTTATATTTAATCAACACATTTTATTCATCAATTATTTACACATTTTCAATCTTTCAACAATTAATCACAATTATTAACATAGACTCACAATACTGCCAACTAGTCTAACTATATCAGATCAAATAATATGAGTTACTGACAATTATTGATTTATTAATATAAAATACTATGTAATTATCACTGTAGCAATTATTGAATTAATAATATGAGTTACTGTACCATAACTATTGTGACAATTATTGAATGAAATACTGAATGACTTCCTTACGTAAGAATAAATAATTAGAGATATTTTTATTGTGCACTACTGCGTACTATTGTGAACTAACGCGTATTACTGTACTTTTATCACTAGGTATTTAAACAGTTAATGGTAAAAGTTCTGTCTCAATTTTTAAAAAAAGTTATTTATGTCACTTTCTATATCCGACAGTTATTCCGCTGTGGAGCCCATTAATGATTGGTTATTTCGGCACCGTCGTACGAATATTTCCCAAAAAAACGAATATTTCCTTTCTTTGTTTTCATTTCTTCTTCTATCTTTCTCTCCTTTCTCTATTTTATTCCTTTAAATATTTTGGTACGGGAGGAAGTGTAAGGAATGGAAAGAGAAGTGTTGATCATGGCTCTTATTAGGCTAAAACATAAATTCAACCTTACATGCCCCATCTCAATGGACCAATCAGATGCTAGTTAGGTGAGGGAATAAGGAAAGGCTTGGATAGACCTGGCAAACATGGCTCAGTTCACACCAATCACAAGTTCGGCTTTAATGCTTTTTTAGCCAACTAAACTCGAACCTTTTTGGTGGGCCGTTTTAGGTCTTAACGTGAAGGCCAAACATGGTAATTTACGCCTGCGTTGACTCTTTTTTTTTTTTAAACAAAATGTTACTATTTATGGGTTATGAGGCTTGAACACAAGACTTATAAGTAAATAAATAAGAGTTAATAAGGTCCAAAATAAATAAAAATAAGGTACATACATTGCTTCAGTATGTAATGAAGAGTTCAAAATGAATTATGTTACTACCATTTTTGAGCTAAGGTACATACAGGTTGTAATGAAGAAAAAATAATGCATCTTTTAGTAGTAATGTAGTATGTACGTACGTGGCTGGCACTGTGGCACATATCATGGGCATAATCCCATCAAAACTTATTTTATAATTAATTTATTGCATCTCATCAATTGTATTACTGAAATTTGATAGCAATTGACCAATTGTGGTCCTGCATTTTTCAAGAGCAAATAAGAATATAATCTAACCCCTAGTTACAATAAAATCATCAAACCCCATTGCTTCAGTATGAAATTCAAGATTTTAAATTGTTCTACAAGTTCATGCTATTGGACTTTATACATTTATTTGTAAAGGCATATATATAATACATGCACATATGTAGGTAATTAAAATTATTGTTTATTATAAATTATTTTAATATTTTTAATATTTATTATTATTATTATTTGTGTAACAAGATTTTGCAAAAAAAAAATAGGAGGAAGTTCTCATGGCTTTTTTGGCCTACTACTGTTGCCAACTCTAGGCTTGGACTAAATGAAAAATATGTTCGGCAATTTCACCAAAATCAGCGTGCTTAGCCGCCCCTTCCCATGGCCCACATTCTAGAAGGTTTAAAACTCCTCTATTATTAGCTCATTTATCCGATTAATTGCTCATTTGACCTTTTATCAATTTCACATTTTATAGTTTTAAATTAATAATCATAAATTAAATTAGACTTTTACGAAGGGGTCTAACATAAACTACATTAAGAACAAAATTTTCAGTTATAAACAAGCTCATTAACACAGTCAAAATGAATTTATTTTTCTCATGAATAAGGCTTTCATGGTATGTAAATTAAACTAAAACTTGTTATACCTAGGCATATATAGAAGCATACTTGAAGTATTCACTTACTATATAAGAATTAGGCATGATCTTGGACTCCATTACATAATTAACATGCTTATATATAATAACAATCTTTACTTGGACATTTTACCAAACAGTTGATGAGAAAGATTTTTATTTACATGTAATAACTAATTTCTTATCTCTTTTCCCAGCCTTTTGGCTTTAGAATAGCAACAAAATAACTATATTATAATACCAACACATCCACAATGATAACAATAATAACAACACCATATAATAGCCCCCTTCATTTTCTTTCCAGGCCATTCGGCCATAACATTCCAGTTTCTTATCAAAATTTTAGTGAGAAGGGAATGGAAAAGGATCTAAATTAACTTACCTTGATAGCTTGGTGATTGGGGTGGCTTTGTTGCTGAATATCTCCTCCCTCCCTAGCCGGAATCACCTTCTCTTCTTCACTAAATATGACTGCTATAACAATAGCTTTTGGAGCTCAATTAAGTGGTGTAACCATCTGAACTTTGGTCTAACATTGGGGTTATATGGCTGAGTTTTCTATCTTCAGTCAGTCACCTTCCTGACCACTAAGCTTGGCCCCTATTCTTCTACATCATTACCCTACCCGGTTCTACAATAGCTTCAATTCAGTCCCCCTGACTTGCCTCCTAGCAATCTACTCATAGCAGTCAGTTGGCCCCTAAAACTACCTAACACCCTTGGCCTTTGCAGTGCACTTGACCCCTAATAGCCACTTTAAACATTGTAGGAGTCAACTAACTTCCTGACTAACTGTTATCTTGCTAATTGAAACCAAAGTCAGTTCCTTTTCCCCCCAATGTGGCTGCCGAATTCGATAAGGAAAAATGGGCTGGAATGGTTTTATTCTTTTGGGCTCATATAGTCCCCTTTTGCATATTATTTGGTTTGCTGGATTGGGCTAGTAAAAGTGTAGATATGATTTTTAATCTTGGGCAAATTATACCCTTATATCATGGCAAGAAAAGCCTCTAACACCAACTAATGTAACAAGCATTCAAGGAAGATTTATTATGGCCCAAAAAACTTAACTTAATATAGACTCTCACATAAGCAAACAATGAATTATGAAAATATAATAGAGAGGCTAGTGACTTAGTATGACCCAATAAATAATTATGGACTTTCAATAAATAAAAATATTCATGAGTTTGATCTACCATATTGGGTTAAACTAGAAAATAGCAAAAAGAAATGATGGTTCTGTGTGATTTAAATATTTTATGATAGTACCCTATTCCTTTGTTTGTTATTAAATAACACTTTCAATTATATATCTTAATATAATTACTTTTTTGAACACAAAGATAGTTTCACATCAAGAACCTCTTTCAATTAAGCCATGTTGGCTTTCTTTTTCATTCTTGATATTTAAATATCATTATAATAATGTATACCATTCTTCCTCATACACAAGTTGAAATACATACTAAATTATTAAGTAGTAAATAATTATAAGGCCAAAGCAATTAAGTATAATTAAAAAAATTATGCTCAAAATTTGATATTATTATAACTGAATATTACATAGGATTTTCTTAGTCCTTACAATCTATATTTTATGAAACTTTACTTATCTTTAGAAAAATTAAAAGTTTTCTAATTTTTTTTCCTGAAAATAATAATTATTTTTCAAACCTTTTTCTTTTTTAAAAAAAATTGAATCAATTTTTAATTTATCTTTTATTGTTTTTCGTATTTTAATTTTAATTTTTAGTTTTCTTTTAAAATTTCTAATATTAAAAATACATATAATATTTGTAAAGACAAATCAGCTAACTTGGAGGGACAAAAGTGCAGAAAATATTAAATCGGGCAAAGACAGATGGGTCGGGTTGGGTTACAGTCAAATTGGATAAAAAGAACGGAATCGGAAAAAAAAAATCAGTTTAAGGTCCAAATTGACGAAAAATAAATTTTAGGAACGACTTTAAAAGTGGGTAACAACTTGCAGGGACAGAAGGAGAGCAGATCCTTGATAAGCAGGTTTTATACCTACTTATTGGTTACCAACTCACTAGATTTATGCTCAACTTAAGTAGTTTTATTTTGTTTTATTTGCTTTTTATGTTTATTTTGTAGTATGCATAGCTGGAACTCCTATAGCAACCTAAGGCATGGAAATAACATTAACATGGTATGGTGGACTTGAGCAAGAGTGAAGATTTCAGTTGGACTTGAGCAGGTGAGGAGGAGGATCAATGAAGTGGTAGAGTAAAGAAGAAAAGAGATAAAGAAGAAGGAAGCAGCGGCATGGCCAGGAACAACAAGAAGCCGGTGATTACAGTAAAGGTAACAATGCTGGGGTGCTGCCTTTAAAAGTTAAAAACATGGCGGCGCTGCGCCAAAGGAAAGACAGAGGCATATTAGGTAGATGCGCGCCCGCGCCCTATTATCAAAGGGCCATGGTGCACCAAGCACCATGCATTACCGACACATAATCCTACAAAGGCTGCTACTCGATCCATATAGTATATTCTGCGCAAATAGCGGTCATGATGATTTTAAAAATCTTTGACTTTTTGTAATTTGAAAATAGAGCGTGTTTGTTATCTGAGATGATATGGTTGGTTACCAGAGACGTGATTGTCAGTTTTTATTACTATTCTTAAGTTTTAGTTTTCTCTGAGGAGGGTTTGACTTGAATACTTTGAATTTCTCTCTTTAGATGATTGTAATATAATATTAGTTTTCATTTTGGAGACATTTGTGGATTTGAACAAGCCTGGAAAGACATGGCGCGCCCGCGCCAAAGGAAAGACAAAGGTATATTAGGTAGATCTTGGCTACTGCACGCCTCTATTATCAAAGGGCCATAGTGCTTGCGCACTTACACTACGACACATAATCCTACTGAGGGCACGCCCGATCCATATAGTATATATATCAAAGCAGCAGCCACGCAATATAGTGATTTTAAAAATGTTGACTTTTTATAATTTGAAAATAGAGCGTGTTTGTTATCTGAGATGATATGGTTGGTTACCAGAGACGTGATTGTCAGTTTTTATTACTATTCTTAAGTTTTAGTTTTCTCTGAGGAGGGTTTGACTTGAATACTTTGAATTTCTCTCTTTAGATGATTGCAATATAATATTAGTTTTCATTTTGGAGACATTTATGGATTTGAACAAGCCTGGAAACAGACTTTGTAGCAGGAATTAACAGATTTGATCTCTCATTTGTCTTATATGAACTAAATTCCATTATGGGATTCTAATGGATTTTGATTCGTAATCTAAACATGTATGCCTGATTGTGATGTTGCATATTTAATAGTGGATTGCCCATTATGGTTGTGCTAAATGCTTGAATGCTTGAATGCTTGATCACCATTCACACTAATTACTTGTATGGATTTGGAAAATGAAATATAAGTATAAATTAGATTATAATGGCATATGTTCATGAGGCTTATTTGTATTAGGCTTTGTAATTCGTGATCCGAATAGGCATATATTGGTTCATCATTTGTAGTCATTAAGAGAGTTTGAGCTTAAAATCATTATTGCTGTAAATTCACATAGACATATAGTGAGTTTTGTAATTGTGATGCTTACATGAATTCTATCAATTGTGGATTTTGTGTAAATTGGGCATAGTTCATTGAAAAATGGATATGTTCCACTTTTGTGCTCTTGACTAGCTTTCCATAATAAATAATTAAACATTACATGAAGCTTGCATTTTAGATGAAACATTAAATGATATTAGGATCCCATTTCTCTCCAATTTGATTACCTACCTTAGTTATTATAATTTTTGTGTTGATAGTTAATTTAGAATTCAATTTATTTATGGGTTGTTTGTTTAAGCATACAAAAACAGTGATTTGGTTGATGCATGATAGTTTAGATTTATTCACCTTTCTCCGTGGGATCGATACTTTCTTACTCTGTACTAATTGTTGATCTGTGTATACTTGCATGAGTTAGAGTCCATTTTGTTAAACCAAAAAAGAGGCAACAATTCTCTGTCTCCATTTTCCATGTCCCCCTTGTGTCCTCCACTTCAAATTTGACACCTAACCTCTTACTTAACACCAATTAACTCTAAAATTAAATAAGAGGTTAGGTGTCAAAATTTAAGTGGAGAGACACAAGGGGGACAGAGAAAATGAGGACAGAGGATCTGCTCTCGAGACAGAAGTGTCATTCCACCATTATAAATCTGTTATACTCTACTTATGTGGTTTTAATTTGGGTTTGTTTATTGAATTTAACATATGCGATATTATGTTTAATTTCAAGATTTTTGAAATGACTGTATAATATTTATATTTAATAGTTGTATATTTTTTCTAATATTACATTTTATAATTATTAATTTTTTATATTTTTTAACAATTATTTATTTTAAAATTAGTTTTTCAATTTTATTTTATAAA